>JAMXBB010000008.1:53494298-54094298 GCA_024138015.1 Lumnitzera littorea
CTCAACCCTCTCCCATTGTTGCTGACCAGTAATATAATAATTACAACACCATAGCAGTTACATAACTGCCAGTCTAAATTATCTCTTTCCTTGACACATATGACACACAATAATAACTGTCTTCCTACAACCATCCATACATCAAGTGCCTACACTAGAAGATGCCACATCATACTCATGCATGCTTACTTTTACAGCAGAAAAACACAATAAGGGGCACAAACTGCTACACATAGGAGTGCACACACACTGCTACACATTAAAGTGCAAGCAGCACTTCTACTGCTGCTTGTTATTATTTCTCCTTGAATAAAGCATATTTAAAGGGAATAATTTTACAGTCATTGGCTAGTGGCTGAGCTATTTCATTCATATAACTACATAAGACTAATTAAACCATTTTCCTTTGTTAGCCAGTTTAAAATGAACTGGGATTTGATACATGAATAAGCATGGAGCTGCCTGCTTCTCGTTGCTTTCCAACCAACAAAGAGATGATTTCCTAACAATGCCATTCCATCATTACCCCAATAATGATAATAATACACCACCAAATATTTATGCCTCGTAGATACCTCTCTTCTCATACTAGGCACAGAAGAGAGGAATCATTCAAATCAGTTCATCTAAAAGGTTATACACGCTACATAAATGTATTATCGACAACAACACATTTGAATTGCAAATAAAGTATATGTATTTACTTAAAAAAAAACGTATATATATTTATTTTAAAAAGAGGGATGTCAACACTGACTTCAGCATCTCAGCAAAGCTCATTGCTTCATCTATCCCTGGGATTGCATTTGCTAGCTCAGAAACTAAGTTATCCATTCCTTCAACACCACCAATATCTTCTTGCTCAACAGTAGGATCCACTTCCTATCAACCAGACATCATATAGAAAAGAATAAGCAACTGGAACACCATCAAGAAATGAGGGCTAATAATAAGGTCATCAGTCATGAAATTTAGCAGGGAGAAATGCAGTCATCAGAACTCAACCTCTGAATCCACATTAACATGTGCCTATTAATAATTCCTTAAACACACAAAGTAGAATTTTATGTTTTTTAACAAATAAACCAACCATGTAACTTTAGCAAGTTGAGAAAAGTAAAACACAGCATACCTTCAAGCATAGGACTAAATGATTCTGATCTAAACCATATAATTGTTACCAAAATTGATAGGTTGGATTTTGCAAAGACAAATGATGACTTTTTGTGGGAATTAGCCAAGAATCTGGCATTTGACACAAGCTCACATCATACAAGTCCCACATTTACTATAACCAAAGCTACCAATGATGATCAGACTTACTTACCACCAAAGAAAATGAGTGTCCCCTATTATTTTCAAGACCCTCAAGTTTCAATGTAAACTAATATGTGCAACTTTTAACGCGCATAACAAGAAAAGAATCCACTGCTGGGCATTGATGGCAAGCTTCTGAAATTGAACTATAAGCAGATAAATAGAGTGATGAAACTAAAGAGAAGGGCACCAACAAAGACACCAACATAAACAAAAACTAATTAAACCAACTATTCGCAACTAAATCATGATATGCCCAGAAGACAAAGATCCAAGAGATTCCTAAATTAACAAAATAACTGATTCTCAATGCTCAAACCATACGCAAACAATGGAAACAAAAAGCAAAGTAATGGTCATCGAGAAAGACTCTGACTCAACAAAAGCTAAATAAATTCTGAAATACCCATGCGAGAAAAAAAAAAAAAAAAAAAAAGGAAAGAAAGTAAAAGAAGATCCATAATTAACCAAAATTAGGCAAAATAACACACTCTGAAAGTTCAAATCATACACAGCTAATGAAATAAGAAAATTAACAGAGACCCCAATTTGTACAAAGATTTAACTAAATCCTAACATAAGATCCAAAACTTGCAGAAATTTAGCAAATTAACACATTTTGCAAGGTTTGAATCATACATACCATCGCATATAGATTTGTGAACCCATTAACCAAAGAAGGATTCTTTGTGAATCTCTGCTGAAAAGCATCACTGAGATTATGAGCAGGATCAGTAGATATGATCAAAACAGAAGACCTGACCCTCGCTAATAACATAGCTAGAATTGAACTGCAAGTAGTTTTGCCAACACCTCCTTTCCCTCCTACAAAAACCCACTTTAGAGTCTCTTGGTCCAGCACGTTCTGCACTTTTCCTTCTGGTAAATCTGCCATATTCAACGCTTTTCTCTTTGTGTGGAAGTTCCGTCAGCTCCAGCAATCTGAAACAACAATTCGAGGGTTCGGGCGTTTGCCTTTGCCCTTTTGTGTGTTTGTGTCCAAACTCTATGAAATGGGTTATTGGAGTAGGATTGGGATCGGGAGTTTTAAATCTTAAGAGAAGACTTGGATTCCGGTTGATGGATTCGGGGCCGGGATGTGGGTACCAGATGTTAATCGGTAACAGCACGTTCACGTGCAATTGCATACACATGAGAGGCCTTTTTTTTTTTTTACAATTTTATTTTCCTTTTTTTAACATTGTTCATAAAATAAAGTGCAATAAATGTCTATTGAATTTATAAAAAATTATATAATTAAAAATCATATAAAAAAAATCAAAATACCAATTATTTATACTAATATCGAATTTTCAAAATATGACATACTCACTATACATAAAAGTTAATATCACATCTTTAAGATACAATATAACTATAGTATAAATAGTTATGTTGCCTTTTTAATATTTTGGTAGTTATTTTTGTGTAATTTTTATTTTACTATTTTTTTAAATTTTAATTATAAACAAATAATTTTTTTTGATGAAATGATTTATTTATCATGAGAAGAAGTTCAATAAATAATATGTATCATGTACAAGTATGTGGGATGTATAATTACTAATCAGATTCAAACACGTCGATTAGTAGTGGATGGTTATTTAAAAATGCACTACCCATATTATCACATATCTAAATATAATTAATAGTTCCAATTAATTTTGTTTTCTTTTATCATCACTTTAATTAAAATCTATGAACTAGCTAAAATCCTATGTGGGGGTTTTGCTTGAACTTTGAGTTATATAACTTATGTAAGAAATGTTACATTATTACTCTATAAATAACATCATTTATGAAAAAAAAATCATTAACATTTAAAAGTATTGACAATAAAAAATATAAGTGATAAAAAAGAAAATGTTATGATAACAGTATCAATAAATAACGAATTTATGTTTACGTCAATCATCTTATATGACATTAACAACTAAGTAAAAGTAAAACACTTAACCTTATTCAAAACACATTAGTGGGTACCAATTTCTTTTTCTTTCCCTTATAACAAACAACATTCCACCAAATGAAAAAACTATAAATAGTAAAGAGGTATTTCTAATAAAACAATATAATCGATAAAATGTTGAATAGCTCTCTAATTATGCAATATTAACAATTACTACAGTGCTCATAATAATGAGGTAAGTAAGTAAACATGTACTAAAAAATTTGCTCAGACCTCTCATTAATTTGTTCGGACCTCATCTAGAAGGGATTGAATGTATTCTTGTTGAAACCAAAATTACCTATCGAAGATAAGTAATCTAGATGACTTTGTAAAAAGTTCAATTAGTGAATCTATAGAATTTTGTAGAATGCTCTTATGTTAAAAAATTAATACTCATTACTTAAACTAATGTGTTCTTGCAAGCATTTCAGTTGTAACTTACCAATTTAGATGATCTAGATAAGTTGTAGAAGCAATTTAATAATCAAAATATAAGTAACTAAGGATCATAATCCTTTAAAAGAGTCATAACCCATTGTAATATTTGAAAAGTAATGAATGAGATCTCTTTTATGTAGAAAATAAAGTTTAGCATGAATTTTTAATTTCTTTTCTTTTCTTTTTTCTTCAAAAAGAATACACGAGAAAATATTCCAAATGTCCTATAAGTTCTCATTTCCTCTTATTCCGAAATAGTGGTTAATCAAGTAAAGGGTGAAAGTGCAGTAAATATATGAGAATATGGGAAGGTACTTATAGCTAGTTAAGGAGCTCGATGCGTCTTTTGCACAATAGTAGGTCATCAAGATTCCTTAGTCACATAGTTATGCTGTGGATAAGCTATTTGCATTGGCCTCTACAAGCCTTTTAGGGTAGGAGGAGAAGATCTTAGAGTATTTATCAAATAAGATTACTAAGAAGAGATTAGTGGAGTGTCTAAAGGTATAGCTAAAGGAGCTAAAACATTATTGGATGGATACCATTTTAGACTATTAAAAGGAAGGGCTCTTGCTTACGGACATGAAGGAAGGTAAGAGGCTCATTTACAAAGCTACAAACTTTACAATCATCAATAAAGAACTCTATAAAAGTGGATTAAGCACATTGTATCTAAGACGTTTGTAACCTAATGAAGCCGAGCAAGTGTTGTCCGACTTATATGTTGGCATGTATAGCAACCACATAAAAGTAGGTGCTTCATATGTGAAGGCCTTAAGGCTTTACTACTAGTGGTGATGGGAATCAGCCTCCGACTACGTCCAGGCCGATGCCGACCTGTTCCAACCCGAGGTTGAACAGTTCAAGGCCGAGGTCGAACAGCTTTCACCTAGGCTGAACAGCTTTCATCAAGGCTGAAGGGAAGAAAAGGAACCACTCGGCAACAAGCCTATCGTTTGCCGAGAAGACAAGAGATCATATAGTTGAGGGCGTGAGACTAGAGAACCACTTGACACGGCCTCGAGAAACTAGTGTCGACTAATTCTAGGACTCGGCAATTATGAGCCGACCTTTTTGGTGTCTCGACCAAGCTACGCAAGACTTCAGGGACTCCTTCCTGAACCCACACATCCAACTACTGATCCCATTTGGTTCAAATACTACTACTCCCAAGACATGCCAAGTAACTATTTGCTGATTTCTGTAAAACGTACAATTTTGTATTCTTGTATATGTTTTCCTTTGTTTTATTTATGAGCCCAATTCTTTAGGGTTTAAGGCCTTGTACTTTATTTACAGTTTTTCCACTAGGGTTTAGGACTTGCTATAAATAGCAACATTTGTAGTAAAGTAGGTAGGGATAGACAGAGATATACACAGAAGAATATACAAAGAGTAAAACTTTCCTCTTTCAAGCAAGGCTATGCTTGAGTTAACATTTGTCGAATTATCGAGTATTAATTAGACTCTTTAATCATTCCTATGTTCTTATCAATCTTATTCTTAGATTATGGTGAACCCCTTCATTTGAACCAGTTATTGAGTTACATCTAACCTTCATTTAAAACTCCAAGTAACATTTAGTGTTTGTAAGTTATATTAAACTCTATTTCAAGCTCAAACCCTTTATTATGTTTGTGTTTTAGTGCGTGATATCCATCCACATTCACCATAAAAACTTTCCCGTTCTTCATACCCATCTTCTTTGAATACCCATTCCTGTTCGTTTCCAGATCTACTACCTTTTCTTATTTTAATCCTTATCAAGTGGCCTATTATGAGGAAAGATGCAAGAAGAATAGTTCAGATTTGTGATTGATGTTTGAAAAATGCCCTTGTAAAGCAAGCTCTAAGCACCTATTTAACTTCACCCACTAGCCCATGGCCTTTCATACAATAGAGTTTCGATATATTGGGTCCATTTCCTAAGACAACAAAATAGAGGCAATATATTATTATGGTAGTAGACTATTTCACAAAATAGGTGAAAGTAAAGACAGTAGTGAGCATCATAAAAAAGGAGTATAGAGGCCTTCGTCATGCAACATCCTCACCAAGTTTAGAATCCCCTATGCTATAATCACAACTAATGGCCAGCGATTTGATAATGATTGTTTTAGGGAGTTATATGAAGTACGCCACATTAGGTTATGTTATGGGCAGATGAATTGCTAAATATTTTATAGGGTTACCGAACTACCCTCAAGACTTCAGTTAGGGAGACACCTTACTAGTTAGCCTTTAGGTTGAAAGTTGTTTTACCAATTGAGCTGAAAGTTGCGAGTGCAAGGGTTTGAACTTATGACCCTCAAGGTAATGACATTAGACTTCAGGCAAATCTCGATAACATCCATGAGATAGGGCGTTAGTAAAGGTTCATCTAACGGCTTACTAGCAACAGGCTATACAGTATTATGATAAGCATGTCAAATACAAGTGTTTCCAACTTAGTGAATGGTTTGCATAAAGTTAAAGGCTCTGGGAGCCAAAGAAAGTTAGGGTAAGTAGATCCTTTCGTGTGAAGACTCGATTAGGGTGCAAAAAGTTGTCAAAAATGGTAAAGCCTATAGGTTAAAGTAGCTAGATGGTTAGCCCATTCCTTAAGCTTGGAATGCATATAATTTGAGGCCATATTTCAAGTAGCTAACCTCTATGGTCAAGTAAGTGGTTAGATTTTTCGTTTAGTGTTTTAGTTGTTTGCAAGTTGCATGTCGTGTGGATTGATGATTAGTTATGTTATTTGGTTGTTTTCATTCATATGTTCGATTTTTGTCTCTTTGATTAATCCTCTTTATTTATGTCTCTTTATCTTATGTATCGTAATGGCTTTGGTAGTCAAACGTATCAGCCATTTTATTCATACTAAGTAATGCTCTCATTTGTTTTAAGTAAAGAGACTTCAAAATAAATTAAGGTTAAAAGAAGGCCTACACCTTGCCTAAGCAAATACTTGTTGCTAATGGGCTAAATCTTAACTTTTACAAGTTAGAGAATATGAAAATCTTTAAGCTCCAATTTCACAGGTGACAAGGAAGTTGAATGTCACTTAGTCCTTAAAGCTTACTCAGAAATGGATGGCAAGAATGAGATGTTTTGAAACATAGAATCTTGGAGGATCAAAATGAAATACTAAGTCCTAAAATAAGCACGGATAGCAAGCCTACTCAATGCATTAATGCTTTAAAAGATTACGAGCTATCTTAATAACGTTGATATAAAATTATTCAACCTCCATACTTCTACTAATGAACCACAAGTCATAAATTCATCAAAAGAAATCCAATTATCATTCAACTTAATGAAAGCTAATATACAAGAGAAAGATCAGCATACCAATCTAAGCTAATGTTTCACAGTATAGATAGGAAAAAGAGAAAAGGGACACGTAGACTAACTATTCACTTCTAAGTAGTTTGGGGTTAGAGATAGACTAGTTGCAGGAGGAGTAGGATCATTTTGGTTCTCTTGGGGTACCATCATTTTGACCTTCCTTAGGAGTAGCAATTTGAGAGGCATCTTCATCAGCAAGACAACATTTTGCTTTGAAGCCTCTTAACCTATACCTTTGATGGCAAAATCCAAGTAGCTAAGGTCATACTTAAGGTGATGGCTCGCAAGTTCTACTCTTGCCATATTGATGCCATCTAGCATCTTCTCCTCAAGCATACCTAAGTACTCTGAGCTATATTGGACTTCTTAGAGGACCTCTTCGTAGTTGCACCCTAATAAGTTCTTAATTGATTATATTTCATATAGTGATTTTTAGTAATTTTTCCTTGAAATTTGGGTTTATTTTAAGAAAATGATACTTAATTGAGTAAAATGTTGATTTCCTAGGTTTTGGAATGCTCTTTAGAAGAAAATGAGCAAATTGAAACAAGTTTCACTCAATTTAGAGTCAAATTGAAGAAGTTACGAAGCTTGAAAATGACATAGGAAGTGATATGACTGTATCAATTGCAAGGAGGATTTTTCAATTGAACGGAACAATGCACAGAAAGTGATATGACCTAGGAAACATGACCATGTCCTAAGTCATGCTAGTAGCAGATTTGGCAAGATTTGAATAAGATTCGTGAAGATTTGGTCAATCTTTGGGGATACAACTTATGACGCAATTATGTCATTAGGTCATGTCATTTACAATAAGAAGAGAAATATGCATATTTTATAAAAGGGATTCTTGGGGGATTTTTTGCACACTTTTCATATGACCTTTAGAGATACTCAAAGGGTAGAAATGTACAAGAGAGTGATATACTCTAAAATTCAAGATTCAAGAGACTTCATTAGTTTTTATGGCTTTTCTTTATATATTTTCATTAGATCTTATTCAAGATCGTTCTTTTACCATAATTAGCGTATAAATTCATTATATCTAGGCTTTATGGAATTTAGAATTACTGTGTGATGCTAACTTTATTAGATCTAATAAAGATCTCTATTTTCTTTGATTCAATTATGTGTTCTTTATTGCTTAGATTGATATTTTTTAAGGCATTGATCTAAAATATGATATTATGCAAGAAAATCGAGAAATTATTTATATGATTAGATCTAGGCACAATTGATGAAGATTATTACAAGTTTTAAGATAAATTGCAAAGTCTTTTTGGATTTTGATTGTTATTTTTAAGAGAATTCTTTATTCTTTAATGCAATATTTAATTATACTATTGAGAAAAGATTCCAATAGGTAATTTATAGTCCACCATACATAAAACGAAATAACAAATAGAAACCAAACAAACAACAAACAATTAACCGGGTCAAAGAGCCCCTTGGCTAAAATTTGATCAAAATAGCCATCATAATGTAACACATTTGATCAAACTCCAATCTTGACATCTTCAGTCCTTCTTATTAATTATGTTTTTCCATATTATATGTTCTGAATTCATTATTGATTATGTATTTCCATTTCTTTTGAGAATTATCTTTTTCCTTATATATATTAGGATATGGGATGTGTATCTACTAAAAATCATATCATTCCTTGTGTAGTTGATTTCTTTCCATTGTAATCAATATCTATATCTACAAATATACATATTATATAGTATAACATATGATAAGACATCCATAAAAATGATATCTTTCGGTATTTTTAATCTTTCAATTATTTATATCCTTTTGTTGAAGATTTTGTAAAACATTATCAGCACGAAGCTCTAATCTTCTCTCTTGAATCTCTCCATAGATTGTAGGTTGTCAAATCCCTTTTCTTAATATGAATTGTTCCCCCTTATGACTTTGTAATTCTTTATTTGATCTTATCCCTTATAACTGAGTATGTTCTTACTCACTATTTTCATGAAACTTTTACATCAAAGAAGAATTTTTTTTTATTTGTTTGACCTAAATATTTAGTATAAAATTTTTCTAATGGTCACTTTATATGTTTTTAGATTTCACCATGACAAATCTTTCAAAGCTTAAGTTTATGGCTCTTAATATTACTGGCAAAAATTATTTATCACATATATTAAATGTTAAGATTCATTTAAATGCTATAGCCCTTAGAGACATAATTAAGGAAGTGAATTAAGCATCTAATCAAAGCAAGACTAAAGCACTAATTTTTCTTTGCCATCATCTTGATGAATGATAAAAAATTGAATATCTTACAATAAAAGATCTTCTAATCTTTGGAAAAGTTTGAAAGAAAGATATGCCCACTAAAAAACAGTGATCATTTGAAAGGACTCTAAGATTTCAAATCTATGAGTGATTTTACTATGTTTAGAATTAGTTCTCAACAATTATCTAGAGAAAATGTTATAGATAACAATATTCTTAAAAAATTATTCTCCACTTTTCATACCTCAAATATGCTCCTACAATAGTAATATCATGAAAAGGGCCTTAAATAATGTTCTAAACTGATTTCATGTTTATTAGTAGCTAAGCAAAATAATGAGTTGTTAATGAAAAATTATGAATCTTAACCAACCAGATTCACTCTATCTCTTAAAGTGAATATAACATCATTTAAAAATTATGGTCATGGTTGTGAAAGGAATCATCACAATCATTACAATCACGGTAGTTATATTAATTGCCATTATATTGAACCACCAGAAGTGGACGAATAAAGAAGAAAAAAGTGCTCTTAAAAGGACTAAAGAAAATGTTTGGCATCAATATGGTATGAAAGGTCATTGGTTTAGTACCTACCATATATAGCAAAATATCTTGTTAACCTTGATCATTGTTCTATGAAATCTAAAGGAAATAATGTTAATAAATTTTGTTTAACATGATTTCAATAATGACTAAGCTGATTTGACAAACTTTAATGTTGCTAATTTTCTGTTCTTCCCAAAAGGAGAGCCAATTATTTGATTAGGATGGGAAGGTTCAAAGACTAATTTTCTTTTCTTTTTTTTTTTACTTATTTTTCCCTTAGTTAGTTTTATTGTTTTAGACTTTTCTTTATGTTTTCTTCCCCAATGTTATGTTCCTTTTATCAGTTATAAATAATATATTTATATTTAATATTTCTTTATTGTGAGCATCGTATTTATTTAATTTTATTCATATATAAAGATTGCATATCCATAGGGCTAAATCCAAGATCGGTGAAGCAAAGATATGTTAGTAGACAATGCCACAACGCATTTCATATTAAAAAAATAAGAAATATTTTTCTCAATTGACAATTGGAGAAGTTAGCCTTAATACAATATTTAGTAGTGTGAGAGAAACAATATAATTTTACTCAAAAGGAACAAGATTAATAATTGAGGATGCACTATATTTCCTCCAAATCCCTGAGAAGTTTATTAAGTTTTAAGGATATTCATTTAAATGGATATCATATTGAAACAATGGAAGAGAAAAACAAGAAGTATCTTTGCATTATATCCATTATTCTGGGTAAAAAATGTGTATTGGAAAAACTACTTGCTTTGCCCTCTAAATTATACTACACAAATATTATAATGATTGAATCTCATTCTATAATAAACAAAAAATTATTAATGATTTTACAGTTTGGCATGTTTGGTTAGGCCTTTTCGGTACAATAATAATGCGAAAGATAATTGAAAATTCTTGTGAACATCTATTGAAAAACTAGAAGATTTTCCAATCTAATGAATTTTCGTGTATTGCTTACAAGGCACATTAATTAGAAGGTCATCGTTAGCTAATGCAGGGAATTCATGATAATATATGTAGACCTATATATCTACCATGTGGACCATTTAGATATTTTATGATATTAATTGATGCATCAAATAGATGGTCAAAGTATGTTTTCCATCAACTTGTAATTTGGCATTTGCTAGACTACTAGCATAAATGATTCGTTTATGAGTACATTTTGCTATGCCCCGAAATCACAGAGTCGTAATAGTATTGCCGTGTAAACTATTCTATGATAGTAACTGACCTCACAGTACCTACCATAGACATGATCTACACAAGGCGTCAACAACTCCTCGCTTTGAAGTAAACAGTCCAATTAAGTGTTTAACTGCAATTATAGTAATTATCACAAATTTTTAATAAACATACATAATTATATGTAAAGTCGACATATCTTCCCAAAAAACCCTACATAAACATAATGGTTCACTAGTTTACATAATAGTTATTAGTCTTTCATTCTTAAACTATAAAGGACACTCTAGCTACACATCCATTGCTAAGCAAATTGATCCTCACACCCCTAGCTTCAAACGAACTAATCTCTGGATAATTATAAGGCGATATAATACTTGAAGTATTCAGAAATCAAGACCTGCAAAATGATCTATAAGGGTATGAGTAACTACAGCTCAGTAAATTGAATTGGAGACTCATGAATGTATACAAACACAAACAAGATTATTAAGCAATTATTTTCATGCAATGCAACAATCAAGTGTCATTGTACAACGTAGTCCGGTCCATTGTGAAATCAAAGAAATTTCACCCGCTCTAATCCGGGTTGAGGAGTTTCCATGTTATACAGCAGCTCATAACCAAACCTAGGCTTATGCAATGGAGACATCGCTCCTCCCATGACTACTTTCGAACCATTAACTTCACCCTCGTCTCGACCTCCTCTCTTGTCACTTAGTTCGACTAAGGATGAAGAAGGGATCATTATGCAATCCTGCGCTATCCCTTTCGAAGGGGTCGGTATTTGGTTAGAGAATCCTAATGATCCCTTAACAAGTTACAATGCATGACATTTTAGGTTATTAGAGTCGAATAGGATTAAATTTCATTTAGGGTTTGCAAACAATTTCACACCAATTCAATCATAACACAAAATCAATCATATTACAATTTTTAGCACAAATTTATATACATTAGACACATGCGTAAACTACTTACAATCACAACCATATACAATTTTAAGTCTCCGAGTACTATAAAAATAGTACTCTAATACTATAAGTAATAACACAATTTATTTGGAATTTCTCAGTCGCCCAATCACTTAATTGCAAGCTAATTCATCTCTGAGTATCCTATAATACAAATAGGTCTTTTTAGTACTTATACTTTAAAGATTTGTACTCTAAGTTATAATTTAACTCATTTTCCGTGTATACCTATTATGTACTAATGATTCATTCTACCCTATTTCGGGGTTCGATTCCTAAATTAGATTCTAGTTTTGATTCTGAAGTTTTAAATATGCTCGAATCCTAATGTGAAATTAATCACATTAAGATCGAGCATTCTAATATCTTATTGGGTTTTAATTTAGTATTCGAAACTGTTCGGTATATGCTAATCCTAATTGGGGTACCGGATTTATTCCTGATGTGAGAAAATCTTACATTTTTTTATACAATTACCTAAAATTAAATTTGGTCTCAGACTTAGTATCTTCTGATTTTTATTATTATATTATCTAAATAACCCTAATTTTTCATAATTATTAAATTTCCAATTCCACATATTCCTAATTTTCTACAATTACTACCTAATTCCTAAATTAATTACACTTAACACTCTAAAGGCTAGGATTAGGTTTCCATATCAGAGATTAACATCCCTAAACATTTAATTACTATCTAAATCAGTAATTAATGTCTTAATCACCTAATTAACCCAAAATTACCCAATTTTTCCATCATTTTATGGCTAAAAATTCACTTAAAAATTTCAAAAATTAAATTTAAGAAAATGGCTTCATAGCACTGTTCTATATCACTTAAGTATTCTATAAAAAAAATTCGAGTTCCAAACTACACTTCTAAGCCTATTTATTGCTAGTTCTAGTCATGCTTGGTTTTGCTTAATTTGTTAAGAACCCTATATTTTTAGACGTAATTAAACTTAATCACTATTTTCCCCTAAGTCTACATACAATAAAATCTCATAACAACAAGTTTCATAATTTTCTGGGTAAAATAAATAATTTTAAGAAATTATACAAAACCGGAGTAAATAAGGGATTCACCTGGTTCGATGCCTTTTGGTTGTCTAACTTTGGTCTAAGTGTATTGGCCGATCTAAACGGTGGGTCTGGAGTGGGGTGGTGGTGGTGGCTTAGTCCTAGGTGGTGATGGTGTATGGGTTTGGCTCACTAGTCCTAACTACACAGTTTTCCTTTCTTTCTTTTTTTTCTCTAGTTTTTCTCTTGAATTTCGATGCTCTTTATTTTTCTTTGATTTCTAACTATCTAAAGGAGCTCTGTAAATTTTTTCCCTATTTATAAAGCTTTGTGGTAATTAATGTGCATTAAATTAGATAAGACATTGCCCAAATCCCTTAGTTTTTCGCTTTTGTGTTGCTTGATTTTGATTGGACAATTTTTTTCCTTCACTTCCTAACTTGCCATGACCACATCCACCTCATTCTTGATTGCTCTGATTTTTTCTTAATTAATTAGTAATTTTCCTTAATTATTTAATAAGTTTTTAGACAATTTAAGAAATTTCGCGTATTTTTATCTATACGTAAATATATGTAGGGTACATGTGAATATTCCTAATTATTATTTAGGTCATTCTATAATTTTTAGTATACATATAGTCTATCTCTACTAATTTATTAGTTATTAGATTACACTTTTCGCTTTTTCGATAATTAACAATTATTATACTTAAAATTTAAAAATTTTATAATCTCCTATTTTATTACTTATTTTCTTAAATTCAAGTTTACGGGATCGTTTTTACTAATTTTTCTATCCATAGTTTATAATTTGGGTTTCACCGGATCCTTTAATTGATCTTCCTAAACTTTATGTTCTAAGTTCAATTCTACGGTCACTTGGCTTAACTTTAGGACTTTCACATTTTCCTTATTATCCAATTAAGACAATTCTTATGGATAATGTTGGTGAATTTACATCTTAAGCATTCATGGATTACTGCATGTCTATTGGAATGAGTGTTAAACATCATGTTCATACACAAAATGGTATTATTGAATCATTTACTAAACATCTCCCATTAATAGCAAGGCCGTTACTTATGAAGTCTAAACTTCCTACTTCTACTTGGGGACATGCTATTTTACATAAAGCAACACTTGTACACTTCAAACCAACATGTTATCAAAAATTCTCTCCTATACAATTTAGTTGTAGTCATAAGCAAAATAATTTCCATCTTAGAATGTTGGGTGCTGTTTATGTTCCAATTTCTCTACTACAATACATAAAGATGGGACCTCAAAAGAGATTAGGAATATATGTTGGATATGAATCTTGATAACTCTTATTTTAAACACATTTCACATGGTGATTTTATAGTATTTCCCTTACATCTTTGTTTTTTTTTAAAGAAATTGATACTTAATTGAGTAAAAATTTGATTTCAAGGTTTGAACGTGTTCTTAGATTGAAAATGAAGAAAAGGAATCAAGTTTTACTCAATTTGGAGTTCAAATGAATGAGTTATGAAGTTTTGAAGTTGCATAAACAATAGGAATCAAGGTCAGAAAATTACACAGTCCGGGACACAACTGTATCCCCAAGCTGTGTCCATCTAGGAAGATTTACCAAGGTAAAAAAGTTACACGACCTAGGGACACAACTGTGTCCCAGGCTGTGTCTGGTCTGGTGACGAAAAAAGGAACTTTACAATACATTATAAAAAGACATACTAGGGTTTCGCACATAGGATTGGACATTTAAAAGATAAAAGACTTAAAGAGAAAGAGAAGAAAAAGGCGAAAGCAACACCCAACTTCAAGATTAAAGAGATTTTTCATCAACAAAAAGGGGTTTTTCATGTTTTATTTCTTGATTTTGTTGCAACTCATTTTTAGTTTCATCATGATAGCTTAAGATTCTTGTATTTAGGATTGTGGAACCTAGGGTTTCATGTGACTATTAGATTGATTGATAATTTTCAATAAAGTTTCTATCTTTTCTTGATTCAATTATGTTATTTAATTGTTAATTGATATTTTTAGGGTATCAATCTATGATATTATGCATGATGATTGAGAAATCACATATGCAATGAGATCTTGATATAATTGGAGAGAATTACATCTGTACTTACAAATAAGATACATGATTCTTTCGGAAAGTTGTTCTTTTGTGTGGGAATTCATTATACATTAATGAAATTCTGAATTATATTACTAAGTGAAGAGATTTCGGTAAATAATTTAGGATTAGGGTTAATATGCTTAAGAAAGGTGTTAACTTTAATTGTAAATTCCTCTAGTCAAGAATAATAGAGATTGAATTGGATATATTTTAAGCGGTGATATGTTAAACCCTAGGGGAAATAATTCGTAAATACGTTATTTGCTTTCTTGAAGTTGTTATTAATTTTATCGCTTTCTAAATTGCTTAATTAAGTCTCATAATTAGGTTAGTTTGTTAATTTTAGTATTTTTAATTCATTCAACTCATCACAATTTTCCGGTTAGATAATAGAGCTAAGGTTAATATTAGTACTCGAAGTTTCTGAAGGATCGACTCGGACTCATATCCGCTATATTAAAACTGATAGGTGCACTTGCTTGATATTAAGTTTTTGGCGCCGTTGCTGGGGATTTTCGATATTAAAAACACTAATTGCTTTATTACTTTGACCATTTTTTTTTTCTTTCCTTTTTCTTTTCTTTGTTTTCATTGTTTATTTTTATTACCTAGAGCTGCAATTGATTCTATATTTCTTGCCCTTGTAGTGCATTACTTGAAACAACCTAGAAGATTTGATAGAACTTGATCTTGAAATTGAGAGAACTATCCTTCAAAATTTGAGATTGCGACCTAAACAAATAGTGGTTATCATAGAAGACGAGTCAATCGTTGAGATTAAGGAAGAGGGTGAAGAAGCCAACACTCAATTCATCGATCAAGAAGATCTACCACACATGGCTAATAACGGTAATGAAGCAAATCGGACTATGTCTGACTATTTAAGGCCTATACTTATTAGAGCTGACTCTAGTATCACAAGGCTAATCGTCACGGCTAATAACTTCCAAATTGCACCCAACATCATACAAATGGTGCAATAATATGTTCAGTTTGACGGTCTCCAAGATGAAGATCCTAAAGCACATATCTCTAGCTTTCTAGAGATTTGTGATACATTTAAAATCAATGGAGCCACGGATGATGCCATTCGACTGCAGCTATTTCCTTTTTCCTTGAGGGGTAGAGCAAAGCAGTGGTTGAACTCCCTACCATGAAATTCAATCATAACTTGGAATGAATTGGTAGAGAAATTTTTGGAGAAGTATTTCCCACCTATGAAGACCACTAAACTTCGGAATGACATTTCTTGTTTTGCTCAATTGAAAGCGGAAACTCTATATGACACTTGGGAGCGATTTAAGGACTTGCTCAGGAGGTGCCCACATCATGGCCTCCTACTATGGATGCAGATTTAGACCTTTTATAATGGTCTCAATTTATCTACGAGACAGATGATTAATGCATCTACAGGAGGTACTTTGAACGCAAAGACACCCGAGCAAGTACAAAACCTGATGGAAGGAATAGTGATGAACAATTATTAGTGGGAAAGCACTAGAGCCAAGCAAAAGGTTATGGGAATTTATGATGTGGACTTGACTACTGCTCTGACAGCCAAGGTGGATCTATTGAGTAAGAAGATTGATGCACTCTCTGTTAGCCCTCAATAAGTACAATCAGATGTAAGTGACTTTGGCATGCAGGGTTATGGAGCACAAGAACAACTGGAACAGGTAAATTATCTAAGAAATCTACCCAGGCAACAAAATGACCCCTACAGCAACACTTATAATCTTGGATGGAGGAATCACCCCAATTTCTCATGGGGAAATAAAAACCAAGGCCAGCAAAAGACCAACTTTAGCCCACCTGGATTTCAAAGACCATCCTTACCTCCTCTTCCTCAAGAAAAGAAGTCTAGTGTAGAAGAACTTATCGCTAAATATATTCAAGGCAACGAGGCTCGGCTATCCAACATTGAATCATTGTTGAGAAATCAAGAGACTTCCAATCACAACCTTGAGAACCAAATTGGTCAACTTGCAAATATGATCTCTAAAAGACTATAGGGAACACTCCCAAGAAATACCGAGGTCAATCCCAGGGAACATGTTAATGCTGTGACCTCGAGAAGTGGTAGAAAACTGCAAGTGGATAAGAAGGATGGTGAGGAAGTAGTTGAGAAAGAAGTGAAAGTCAACCGTAAGGAAGATACAAAGCCACTAAAATCAAAAGAAAGTATGGAATCACCGAAAGTGAAGGAGTACAAGCCTCCCATCCCTTACTTGCAGCGCCTTAAGCAAAGTTACACTGATCAGAATAAGGAATTTAGTAAATTGCTTGATATTTTCAAACAATTACACATTAATTTACCTCTTGTTGATGTCATCTTACAGATACCAAAGTATGTGAAATTTCTAAAAGATCTTCTATTGAATAAGAGGAAGTTAGAGGCGATTACAACTATCACATTGAACGAGGAATGCTTGGCACTTCTCTAGAAAAAGCTGCCACAAAAATTAACGATCCAGGGAGTTTCACTATTCCTTGTATGCTTAGCAATTTGTTAGTAGATAATGCTTTGGCAAACTTAGGAGCTAGTATAAATTTGATGCCGTATAAATTGTTCAAAAAGTTAGGGTTAGGAGAACCTAAACTAACACACATGAGTCTTCAATTAGCTGATAGGTCTATTACATACCCTAGAGTCATTATAAAGGATGTTTTAGTGCAAGTAGACAAATTCATCTTTCCTATGGATTTTGTTATACTTGATATAGATGAAGATATTAAGGTGCCAATCATTTTAGGTCGATCCTTCCTAGCTACTGCTAGGGCTGTTTTTGATGTTAGTGAGCATAAGTTAATATTACGGGTTGGGGATGATAAAATAGTTTTTAAAACTCCAAAGGCAACGAACAAATTTCTTGACCCAGAGGACATATGTCACAATGTTAATGCCACTAATGTCATCATATCTACATGTGTGCAGGAAATGCTTACCAAGGATTCCTTAAGCTATTGCTTGCAAAAGGGAGATGAAAATTTGGTGACTAACCCCAATTGTGTAGAAATGGTAGCTCAAATAAAAATTCATGATTCTATTATAGACAAGAAGGGGATTAATCTACTCCACAAGCCAAAGGATCCTAAGTTAAGATCCTTCAACGAGAAGCCACCAATTTTGGAACTAAAACTGTCAAGAAATCATTTGGAACATGTCTTTATGGTGAAAAGTTCAAAACTCTCAATGACAACTGGATCTAAGCTAAAAGAGAATAAAATGAAAAAGTTTAGGCTACATAAATTTGATAAGTGACATGATAAGGAGAGAAACTATAGAAGTTATGCAACAATGAAATGAAATTGGCAAGGTCAATGGCTTAAGGGTAAATTTACACTTGTATGGAGAGTTCGAAAGCAAGATATAGGAGGAGTCCTATCTCAACCTAGATGAAGAATCATGAATGACAAGACGTATCCCGTCGAGCTGTCGATGTTAATTATAGCGCTTCTTGAGAGGCAACCCATGTCTAACTTTGCTTACACTTTAGTTCTTTAAGTTTATTCCATTTTATTTTTCTTTTATCTAACTTTATTTTACTTCTTTTATTTGCTTCAATTTTAGTCATAGGATTTTTTTTTTAGTTTAATTTTTTTTCTTTAGTTTTCTTTGTCTTATTTTTCTAATTTAAGTACTTTTATTTTTAAATTCATAAATTTAAGCTAGAAAAAAAAAACAGACAGTTACACGGGTATGGGACACGATTGTTTCCCAACCCGTGTCCATCCAGGCTCCTTTAATGGACCGTAACCACAGAAAGTTACACGGGCGTGGGACACGGTTGTATCCTAACCCGTGTGCGCCTAGCAACACGCATTCACCATAGACAGTTACATGGGTGTAGGACACGGTTCTGTCCCAGCCCGTGTTTGCCCAGGAAAATGTACCCACAACAGAAAGTTACATGGGCATGGGACACGGTCGTGTCCCAACTCATGTTTGCCCAACATCTACATGACCTTAATATACGTCATGCACAACTTTGTCAAAGCATAAACACACACAACTTCATTTCACCTTTCATCTTTTCTCCATCTTCTTCTCACATTCCACTTTTCATTAACTAACTTTTTCATCAAATCCAACACAATCTAAGTGACCATGGCAAATCGTGAAAAGTAAATCATTTAAAGGAGGTCCAAATCTATTACATCATCTTTTACTCATGAGGGAAGTATTAGTTTCTTTTTCAATACATGTATTTCTTTTTTTCCTATGATGTTTTTTATTGTTTCATATCTTACTGTTATGCTTTCTTAGTTGTACATTGAGGACAATGTACGTTCTTAAGTATAGGGAAAGGATATGAATTTGTTACCGTTTAGGAGACTAATTATTCATATTTGACTCAATTAATTTTTAAGTTAACTTGCAATAGGTGATTAACAAGTGTTGGGCCAAATCAACTATGTCATCTTGATTATTATTGATCTTATTATACTTTACTAGAATTAATTAGTCAAATCTGTGGAAGGCAAAATTCCAAGTTATTTAACTTAGGACTTTAAGACTTGAGATTGGAACAACATCACTAGTTGAGAGTTAGTCATGGTTATTTTTAAATTTACTTTTATGTATACCTTTCTCTTAGAAATTTTTAGAGTCCTATAATTTTTAGCAAACAAAAAATGAAATTCTTCTTTTGAGAACCCTTGAAAAATCACAATGATTGGAGGTAAAAAGTAATAACAAGTGTATGAATAGTTAAAAAAATTGGTAAGGATTCGTCTTGGTCTGTCAGAAGAGCGAGATTAAGTCCCAATGGCAATACAATGGAAAAAAAAAATTGGTATGGATCGGTCTTGGTCTGTTAGAAGAGCAAGGTTCTTTCTCGCTATCAATATAAGGGATTAGTTAGTATAGATCGATCTTGGTTCGTCAGAAGAGCGAGATTCTTTTCCTCTACCAACACAATTATGCTTAAATAAAGTAAATTTAAAAGACCTCCCAACAAAAGCATGAACTAGGGGGATGATTAGAGGATGAGTGGATGTAAAATATGTTTGTTTTAAATTATGGCACTTGGTGAGATTAAAGAGAGAATTGTATATACTTTAGTTAAATGGACAAAATTTTTATGACCCTTTCCCAGTTGGTGAGATGTTAAATCTAATTTCTAGTTTAAGAATCCTTAGTTAAATGACTCGGGTAAATTTTGACTTCCATAAATTAACTAATGAACTCTAGTATTAAGTATTGTGGAGCATTCGAATATGGTCAAGTGAAATTATGACATTATTAAGTGTGAAATTGGTTAACTTTATTATTGCAAGTTAATTGAAAATGATTTTCTTACTTTTCTTCGGATCAAGTGTATTCGTTCACTGGTTTCCTAAGTAGTGAGAAATTTTGTTTAGCGTTTCTTGTCTCGAAATTTTTGTTTTGATTTATTTGCTTGAGGACAAGCAAATACTTAAGTGTTGAGAAGTTTAATAACTCTTATTTTAAACACATTTCACATGTTGATTTTATAATATTTCCCTTACATCTTTGGTTTTTTTTTTAAAGAAATTGATACTTAATTGAGTAAAAATTTGATTTCAAGGTTTAAACGCATTCTTGGATTGAAAACGAAGAAAATGAATCAAGTTTCACTCAATTTGGAGTTCAAATGAATGAGTTATGAAGTTTTGAAGTTGCATAAACAATAGGAATCAAAGTTAGAAAGTTACACAGTCCGGGACACAACTATGTCCCCAAGCTGTGTCCATCCAGGAAGATTTGCCAAGGTCAGAAAGTTACACGACCTGGGGACACAACTGTATCCCAGGCTATATCTGGTGACGAAAAAAAGAACTTTACAATACATTATAAAAGGAAATACTAGGATTTCACACATAGGATTAGACATTCAAAAGAGAAGAGACTTGAAGAGAAGAAGAAGAAAAAGGCGAAAGTAACACCCAACTTCAAGATTAAAGAGATTTTTCATTAATAAAAAGGGGTTTTTCATGTTTTATTTCTTGATTTTATTGCAACTCATTTTTAGTTTCATCATGATAGCTTAAGATTCTTGTATTTAGGATTGTGGAACCTAGGGTTTCATATGACTATTAGATTGATTGATAACTTTCAATAAAGTTTCTATCTTTTCTTGATTCAATTATGTTATTTAATTGTTAATTAATATTTTTAGGGTATCAATCTATGATATTATGCATGATGATTAAGAAATCACATATGTAATGAGATCTTGATATAATTGGAGAGAATTACATATGTAGTTAGAGATAAGATACATGATTCTTCCGGAAAGTTATTCTTTTGTGTGGGAATTCATTATATATTAATGCAATTTTGAATTATATTACTAAGTGAAGAGATTCCGGTAAATAATTTAGGATTATGGTTAATATGCTTAAGAAAGGTGTTAACTTTAATTGTGAATTCCTCTGGTCAAGAATAATAGAGATTGAATTGGATATATTTTAAGCTGTCATATGTTAAACACTAGGGGAAATAACTCCTAAATACGTTATTTGCTTTCTTGAAGTTGTTCTTAATTTTATCGCTTTTTAAATTGCTTAATCAAGTCTTATAATTAGGTTAGTTTATTAATTTTAGTATTTTTAATCTATTTAACTCATCACAATTTTCCGGTTAGATAATAGAGCTAAGGTTAATATTAGTACTTGAAGTCTTTAAGGGATCGACTTGGACTCATATTTGCTATAGTAAAACTGATAGATGCACTTGCCTGATATCAAATCTCCTTAATAATTAAATATCTAGAACCATTAACAGGAGATTTATTTACAACAAGGTTTGCTAATCATCATTTTGAAGAATCAACTTTCCAACATTATGGATAGAATAAAAACAACTAGTAAAAGAAATCTCTTGGAGAGAATTATCTTTGTCTAGCTTTGATCCTCATACAAATCAATGTAAACTTGAAGTTTAAAGGATTATCTATCCCTAAGATACAAGTAAATTGCTACATGGGTATAATCACCGAAAGAATGTAACTAAATCTCATATTCTAATTGTAAATGCTCTAATTAGAATTGATTTCTCTAACAGACAACTCATTAGTACAAATGAATCTAAGCACACCAAAAGTGTGGGAGACTAATTAGTTCTAAGGATAAAAGTCCATAAAAAAGAAAAGGAGTAAATATTTAAGATGGTAAAAAAGATGATATAAAATCTCCAAAAGAGACAAATACCCATGACATGATATTGAAGGGGTTTAGGTACCTGAAATTAGTGAAGAAAATGAGATATCAATAAATTATGTCATAACGAGAACATGATGGAACCAAAGTAAAATAAATGTCCATGATATTTTTGCATATAATATGACACTCAATATCATTAAATTAAATGAGGATCTTGAACCTACCTTAGAGAAGAGTGCAGGCATAGAAATGCTTGGCCATAGCACGAAGATGTAATTCAAGCATAATTGAAATCCCTTACAAAATGTGAAGTTTTTGTACCCATAGTCCAAATACTTAATAGTATAAAACCAGTGGGGTATAAATAGGTATTTATGCAAAAGCAAAATGAGAAACCCAGATTATAAGATATAAGGTGTGTCTTGTTGCCCAAGGACTTACCAAAAAATATGATATTGGTTATGAAGAAACATATTCTCTTGTTATAACGTTTCAATTTCTAATTAGTCTAGAAGTATGTAAAAAATTTGAGATGTATTTAATTGATGTGGTTATAGCTTATTTATGTAGATCACTTGATAGTAATATATGAAAATCCCTAAAGGATATAAGTTGCCTAAAGTACATAAATTAGATTCATGGGAATTATATTCAATAAATTGAATAAAACTTTATATGAATTAAAGCAATCTAGACGTATGTGGTATAACCGTCTTAGTGGATATTTGTTGAAAGATGATTGTCAAAATGATCATTTATGCCCATGTGTTTTTATGAAATGGCAGGATTTTAAATTTTTTATAATTTTTGTTTATGTTGATAATTTGAATACCATTGGAACTTATGAAGGGTTATCAAAAGCTATTAGCTACTTAAAAACGGAATTTGAAATGAAAGATCTTGGAAAAACAAAGTTTTGTTTTGGCCTTCAAATTGAGCACTTGGAAAATGGAATTCTTATTCATTAATCAAATTATATAAAGCAAGTGCTAAAATATTTTTATATGAATAGGGCCCATCTTCTAATCATACTAATGGTCATAAGGTCACTCAATGTAAACAAGGATGTTTTTTAACCTTGTAAAGATGATGAAGAAATTCTTGGTCCTAAAAGTACCATATCTTAATGCTACCAAAGCATTAATATACTCCAACTCGAAGACATTAGAATGGAATTAAACATACCTTCGAGGTATAATGGACATAAGTTTGTATTATTCAAATTTACCAAAATCAGATTTAGTTGGTTATGTAGATGCAAGATACTTATCTGATCCATACATAGCTCGATCTCAGAGAGGATATCTATTTACATATGGAGGAACCGCTATTTCATGGCGTTCAACAAAACAGACTATGGTTGCTACTTCTTCTAACCTTGTAGAAATTTTAGCAATTCATAAAGCGAGCTATGAATGTATTTAGTTAAAATCTGTAACTTAGCATATTTGAGGATTATGTGATCTATCTACTAACAAGGAAATTCCAACAACACTATGTGAGGATAATGCTGCTTGTATAGCTCAACTAAAGGAAGGTTAAATAAAAGGTGATAGACTGAAGCATATTTCACCAAAATTCTTTCTCTTATGATCATTTACCTGCAACAAATTCACTCAAGAGAGAATGCAATAGATACATTTACCAAAACACTTTCCATTACAACTTTTGAGAAATTGATATGAAAGATCAAGTTGCATTATCTCAAATAACTTAAAGGACACTATCATCAAGGGAAGTAAATATACGTGTTATACTCTTTTTCCTTTACAAAAATTTTTTCTACTAGGTTTTTATTGGGAAGGTTTTTAATGAGACACCATTCTTATTCATATCTAAAGGATATGTACTCTTTTTCCTTCAATAGGGTTTTTTTCTCCTACTGGGTTTTTCTTTAGTAAGGTTTTAATAAGGTATAATCCTTGTTTAATGGACATCTAAGGGAGAGTATTATAAAACTAATATATATATATATGATTTTGGAAGTTTTTCCGTTGATCATAATTTTCGAAAACTTTTTCAATAATTGTATTCTTTCAATTTTTTTCAATTTGTTATATCCTTTCAATTTAATCCATTTAGGTTCCACAACTACTCATTTTATACATTATTATTGTTCAACTTTCCTGTTTCTTTTTCCCCCCTAATACCATTAATTCATAAAACCATCTTATTCTTATATTCCTTTATTTTCCTTATTAGACTTTCCACAATTTAAAGAGAACATATGGGTGTACCTTTTTTTTTTCCTTGATACTTTCATGTTAATTAGTAGAATTGCTTCTCTAATTTCATATTTAACTTCACTTATCAAGGTTTTTTTTTTTTCCATAGTTAAGTTCATATTTACATTTGCTATTTGCTTATTAGGAAGAATAGGGATATCTCTTATACAGATATCTTTCATAAAACCTTATGGAGATATGTTTACAAAGACGAATTATTCGAGCATTTGGAAAGCATTTTAGATCATACTTGAGTGACATTATTTGATTATATTACCTTCGTGTTGTATTCAAGTTAAACAACTATTACAAATTGAAAAAGGTATATAGAAATTAGCGATAAATATATGTTCATGTGAGTTTCAATTATTGGTATCATTATAAAATAGAAGGAAACTATGTTTTAAATAAGTAACTCCTATATGTGTACATATTCTTATAGTAAATACAAGAGATAATTGTAAATATACCCTTAAACTAAATAATGATGATTTGCAGTTTTAGCAATGGAATGGGATGTGTATATAAGTTTTCAAGAGTTCTAAAGAGAGAGAGTTGTACTTTTGAAATTATTATCAACGTTTATACACTTTGTTACTTTTATATTATCATTTTTGTGATGTAAAAGTAAATAGCCTTGATTATACAATTGCAAAAGAGTCTACGAGATTAATCATAATGTGACCTAAATCTTTTCTTTCTTTTTTTTTTTTTTAGTGTCATCACAATTTTATCAAAAAATGGTGCAAGGTTCTTTTTTCCTTTTTAAACATATCTTAATTTTTTATCATGTAAAGCTTTTACTTTGTACAATTTGTTTTTTTTAATACTCATATATATAGTTTTAAGTCATGTATCTTTATTACTCATTAAATATTGGTAATTCTAAAAGGTTGTATGATTTATTCTACTTTTTGTTTTTATTTCTTATGTAATACTTTCTACATATTTTCTTATCAATATTATACAAACCTAAGCAAAAAAGTTCAAATTGTTTGCTTTTATACTAAATAAATAAGCATTTGTTTTTATCACTTTATTTCATTTGGTCTTAACCATTAAATAACTACTTTTTTGTCTCTTTTCTACACTTTAGATCATATGAATCAATATCATTCATCATATCTTTATTGAGGTTTATCTTTCTTTTATGATGTGTCGATTTAGTTTATATTATTGCTTATAAATTTAAATGAAAAATTGATTTTTCTTAAAATGTTCAAAACCATGTTCCTCCTTTTATTTTGGTTCCTTTTTTTTTTTAATAAAATTCTATCTTTACTTAATTTGTACACTTTTCTAAACAAATTTCAAATAACTTTTCCAAAACATATGATGTTAAGTTATAATGAAAATATTCTCAAAAGTCATCATTAGTTTTTAGGTTTTAATTAAAAAATGAAAAATTTTATTGGTATATTTATGTTAATACCGAAAAGGTAAGAAAACAAAAACAAATGAGAAGATTATCTTCTTATGTTAATATTTTATTTTTAAACACAAATGTATTCTAAAATTAATCTTTGCACTAGGTAAGGCATTAACTAGTTCATATTAATTATGGATGTCCTTATCTTTTGGAAAATTATCTTTTTCCTTATATATATTTATATATGTATGTATGTATATAATTGATGTATCTATTGGGATGTATATCTACTAAGAATTATATATTTCCTTGTATAGTTGATTTCTTTCCATCTATATATATATATAGATATATTATTTAGTATAACATATGATAAGACATTAATAAGAATGATCTCTTTTAACATTTTTGATATCTCTATTGTTTATATCCTTTATTATATTTATTATATACTAATGTAGCTAAACCTGGACTAGCCTGATTAGTTCGACGTAATTCAATTGGAATCGACTCAAGGATAGGTACCTGGATGTGCATTAACCCAAGTTAATCGGTTCAACTAGGGTGGTTTAAACTAAAACTAAGTAGGGTCTGAATTGGAATAGTGACCCTGTAAACCTTAAGAAAACAGTAGTTGAACCCTAACTCAAGTTTGAGTACTCTAAATTGTACAATAAGTCGATAAAGCTAGTAACAATAAAAGATTTCGAAGTTTAATAAATCAAATATGACACCGATAACAAAACCTTAGGAATTAATCAAAACCCTAAATTGCATACTAAAACCTTAAAACTAACTTACACATCACTAATCAAAATTGATCTCGAATTTGTTCAAAACCCTAAATTATAAATATAAACCTATAAAATAGTTAAATATTACTCAATAGTGATAAAATTATAGTCGATTGCAATTTTCAACTAAAACGCCTATTCTCGTGAAATTTTAACAAAATTGTTACAATAACTTATAAAAATTATAATTGTAGCGGGTACCAATTAAATTGATAAAATTTCACAAAAATTTAAAAATTAATTTACGATGAGAATTATTATAATTTATATGTTTCGAAAAATTACATATATTTATTATTAATTTTTATTTTCCTTCTCATTCTTTTTCAATTTATCTCTTTTCTTTCTTTTCTTCCTTTTTCCCAATTGCACATTTTGGAAATGGAAAGCAAACGGTAGCCTATGTAAGGAATTAATTTGCCATGTGTTGAGCTTAAATAAAAAGAAAAGATTACAAATGATTATTTTTGTTTTATTCTCATTAATGAAAAAGATTAGATAAAATCTTAACTTAAATTTTAAGCTACCTACTCACATGAGCAAGAGGAGCAAATAAAATTTGGAAAAAGAAAAAAATTCTGCACAAACTAAAAAAAAACTAGAAAACAAAACCATGAGAGAAAGAAGGAGAAAGAAAGAAGAAAAAGAAGAAGGAAAAGAAGAAGAAAAATAAAAAATTAATAGGTAAGTAAATTATATTTTTTTCTAGATGTATGTTATATAGTATATACATGTATAAATGAAGTATTTGTATAGTATTTTCTTTAAATATAACATTACTAATACATGTATATTTGCATAAATACATAAATTGAATAATATATGCATGTATTGGGCTTTATATATATACATGTATGAACATAAGTATATTATATGAAAAGAGTATGTATTATGTATTTTTTTTAGAATACCTATAATTATTATTAAGTATTTTCATTTAATAACTATAGTATATACATATGTATGTGTGTGTGTGTGTGTGTGTATACCATAAACTATGTATGTATATATGTACCCATGTATAATTATTTTTGTATATATATATAATCGTATAGTATTAATATATGTATATAGGACATATATTGTGGTATATGGTATATACCATATAATACATATATAATATCTAGTATGCATATTTTATAACAAATACTATATAAATATATATACCAAATATATTATATAAGAATAGGTATTTGTAGATTATTTATATATATCTAAGTATTTGGAAATTATATAAGTATATTATTATGTATAAATACAAATACACGAATATATATATATGTACATAAAAGTATGTTTATTTTCATAAAATAAGTATATACATACATATACGTATAACATTTATTATATGTATATAGTATACTGAAAATATATATAGATATATATATGTATGTATAAATCTGAAGTATATAAATAATAAGAAAATGAGAAATAATAAAAATAATAAAGGTCATAATAATAATAATAATCATAATAAAGTAAAAATCTCAAAAATAGGAAAATATACTCAAAATAATAAAAATATCAAATATATGGTTTAAATAATTATTAAATCATAAATATGTTAAGAAAAAACGAAAATTAATATTTTATAATTTTTAAACTTAGATATTAATTTTTGTGATATTTTTATATTAAAATTTAAACTACGAATCATAAAATCCAAAACGGACCTTGTTACGAGAAAATACGCTCGAAAACGATCAAAATGGATTATAAGTTTATAACGATCCGAGCTAAAACGAAAAAATTACATGCAATTTGATAAAAAGCTCGAATCGACAATTTCACGTAACTAAGTGAAGTAAACCTTATAAATTATAATACTAGTTAGCTTTAAATTCCCAAATTTACAAAATTTTTATTATTCTCAGATGACTTCAATATCGACCCTGAGCTGCCCCTAGACTACTACGACTCCTAAGTTGGCTATGGCTGAGTGAGTTTTTCCTAATGATTCTATACTTAGTTGTGCTTGTAGTTAGTGAATATAAGTTATGAATTATAAATGAATGTGTATGGGGTTGGGTTATACTTGTGCATAATAATTGTTGTTGATGGTGAATTTACTTTAAATTTCAATAATATAATGATTGTTGCATAGTAGATTCACTAGATTGATTGTTTGTGGCTTGGAATGATCACTGAATAAATAAGACTAAATTTATTCAACTAGAAAAAGTTAACTTGAATCATGCATAAATCATACACTGCATAACTAATTCCAGCAGTTACATTACACAGAGGTAACGAAAGGCTGTACGTGGGTTGATTATTGATTGTTTTTTATTTCGTACGATGCACACGTGCGATATGACCTTACCTCAGCCCACGGGATGACTAGGCGTTGGAGACGCTAACTGCCTGACAAAGGGTCGAGTCCAAAGGTTTTCGTTTAGGGGTGAGTGAGAGCTACATGAACCTACTCACAATCATATATAGAACTCATTTTGATAAAGCGGGTAATGGATATACCATTACATTTTGAATACAAAACGCAGAGTTTAGTTATGAAATAAGTTCTAATATGATACTTGGATTTGACTGTACCGATGAATCTCCAACCTTGACTTCGGAGAGCGTTAAATTTGAGTTGCATACAGTACCTAGTCACTTGTATGTATTTGTTTGGCATACTGTTTGTCATATATTCATTTGGTTGAACTTAACTGTTATACAAACTTAATTACTATATGATTAAGGGAAAATTATCTCACTAAGCTAGTTAGCTTATACCCTTATAGTCTTCTTTCACAAACTAACCTTTTTGTGGAGTCAGGTCGTCGCATGCCCGAGGTTAGTTTTCTACATAAGGTCAGTGTGGGAGCTGAATGAGGACAGAGAGTACTTTTGATCAATTGTAGATTTGAATATGTAATTTTTATATTAGTCTGACTTTAGACACGTTTTAGACTCTGTATCTGTAAACTTTTATACAAATAGACTATATGTTATGTTTTTATAATTTTATTATTTATTATGAAATGATATTGCTTAAGCTTGTGTACTCTTGATAGTTAGCAATAGCTGTAGCATTGTGTATCGTATAAAAGGGTCGTCGATTGTAAGGAAATTCAATCTACAATCCTTTGTACGGTATACGACGACTGCCACAACTAACCTCCTCGGGTCGTGACAGATCTAGATTGGACTTGCCTCGGTGGGTCCATGACCTAGACTCGAACCCATCTCATAAGTCTGACTCGCCATGAGGAACCAGCGGGTTTGCAGGTCCAAATTGAAGACTCGTCATGACCTAGTGAGTCGAATTGTGTGAATCTTTTTTTTTTTTTTCAAATTTTTCCATTTTTCTAAGTGTAGAAATTAAAAAAAAATTGTTCATTTAATGAGTTATGGTAAAACTTGTCAGTATTACCTAAAATTATTACCTAACTTATATACCATTCCTTAGCCTATATTATATATTATTCCCTTAAATAACTTTTTTTTTTTTTGCCTTTAACTTCACTTATACATTCACTTCACATGGACTACTTTTTTGTCTTTAGTCAATACCTATACTTTAAAACTAAATTGCAAATTCACACGGCCCACTTATTACTTTTAAGTAAATGTACCTACACTTTAAAATTGAAAGTAGACCATAATTGAGGAGAGATAAAGAAATAAACGAGGCAAAATTCAAAAGTAAGATGTGATTGAACAAAGTAGATGAAGGACACACATGTAGAAGAAATTATGGATAGGAAACTGTAAAGGATGCATTGCAAATTCAAATTTCAAAATGGGAAATTATTGCTCTGAAAAGCCTATTGATTGAGCAAACATAAAGTCTAAAATGCTGTGAAAAAAAAATTGTCGTTGTTAACTAAATGTATGCAGGTGAACATTAGAATTTAGAAAATACAGACTCTATAAATTGGAGAATTACATTCAACTTAAATGTGCGATTTTTTCTGCTATATATTTTATACAATACAACTTTGCTATCTAATACATTTGATTTCTCATTCCAATATAATAGTACTTACATATATTTACTTTCGTATCCCTGGCTTGTTTTAATTTTTAACACATAAATTCATATCAATTTTTTTTTTTCATTTAGCAACTTGTATTTTTAGATTATGGCAAGTTTTTTTTTTTGTAACGTTATATCTAAGAACACTAATAGCAGCAAAGGTAAGGCACAAGCATCATCTAGTGCCCCCATGCAAAACATGGAGCTAGATTACGATTTCCAAGACTTTATGCAAGATTGTTCTGTTGATGTAATGCAAAGTCCTCTACCAAGATTTGAGCAAATGATGCTTATGTATAACTTGGATGCAGATAAAGAGGATGCAGTCGAGGAAGAGGAGCAACATGAGTGAGAGGTAGAAGGCCCTTCGAGTATTGGAAGGGAACTTAGCGGTAAGCCACTAAGGCTACTAAAATCAAATATATTTACTAAACAATTCTGTAAAGTTATGGGTGAAGATAGAAATATTCATGCATTTTGTAAATATTGTAACAAACATTATGTATGGAAAACTGGTGATGGATATGGAACATTGAGAAAGCATATGCGGGGAAAACACCCGATGGAGTTTGGCTTAGAGAATACCCAACAGCAAATAGCAAGGCCATCTGCATCACAAAGGTCTGCGTTGTTCCATTTTTTTAAGGAAAAGTAAAAGAAAGGTTTGTGTAAAATAATAATTGGTATGCATATCTTTTTTAAGGTAGGTAGTAATCCATTTCTCGTATCATATGGAAAAGAATGCTTAAATCCCAATGCTTAGTTGTTTTCTTCACAACATTGTGTAGAACAAATATTTATCTTTACCACACTAGCAAGCGACAACTCATAGCCATGCTAAGCGCTCTTGACATGCATGTTTCCATCTGTGCGGACATATGGACAAATAGATGGAATTGGAATGCATACATTGGGGTTAAATGCCATTAGGTAGATGAAAAGTGGCAACTATAGAAAAGGTTACTTGCATTACAAAAATTTAACGACTGCCATATGATGTAAAATATTTATGCCATTTTATGTTCTATTCTAGAAGAATACGAGTTGAGCAAAAAAATATTCTCTATTGGTTTTAACAATGTTGTAGCTAACACGGCATCAATATCGGAGCTATACAGACTATACCAGCCCACACTTTGGGGCACATTCTTCTACATTCGCCGTATGTGTCACATACTGAACTTATGTGTGAAGGATGGTTTATCTTATTTGGACTTCAAAATGTGTCCCATTAAACAAGTAATTGATCAAATTTTAGACAAACTAACGATTCACAAGAAATTGGTGAAATTTTGCAAAAGTGTTGGGAAATGCCTAAAAAAATTCAAAAGAGATGTACAACATAGGTGAAACTTAACATATGAACTCATCTAAAGTACTATCCCATTCAAAGATTATTTGTGCCGATTTGTTATGCAACATATCTAAGAGGTTCCACTACACCCAGTGATTTGGAAGATTGCACCAAGTTACTTGTTATATTAAAATTTTTTTATGATTGTACTAAGACATTTTCACAGGTATACCAGCTTAGCTCTCATTTGTTTGTTATGGAAGTGGTAAACATACTAGCTACTTTAGCAGATGTACATTATGATCCACTCTTATAGGAACCTATTAATGATATGGCTTCTAAATGGTTTGACTTATTATAGAGAAATTCCTTATATTTATCTCCTTGCCACTGTATTGGATCCTCGTATTAAAATTGATAGTCTCTCTAATTATATAAATATTTACTATGAGTATGTCGATAAATTCTTCAATACATAAGATGTCTACTCAATTTCTACGGATAATGTCCTTTGACGAATGAACCAAGTATTACATGAGTTCTTTTAACATTTTTCAAATGTTTACGATGGTTAAGTTCCGGTGAGTCCATCAACCCACATTACTACCCAGCCAGGCAGTGTTAGCAATTTACTTATTGTGAATCGTCTGCTATCATAAAGATTGAAAAGGCAAAGAGGTTCTGGTGGGGCCTCAATGGAACTTGAAAACTATCTTAACACAACATTTGAGTTTGGTGATAGCATTCACATTCGAGACTTCGATATCATCGAGTGGTGGAAGAGGCGTGCAAAAACATTTCCAATTCTTTCTCGAATGGCAAGACATATCCTCGTGGCTCTAGCATCAATAGTTGCCGTTGAACAAGCTTTTAGCACGGCTGGACTAGTTTTAGATGATTGTAAAGCATTACTATTAGCAGTAACCATAGAAGCTCTTACATGCATTGAAGATTGGGTAAAAGCAAAAAGGCGAGTGTAGGAACCATGCTGGACATCTAGTGAAGATGATGAATACTTTAATGATTTCAACCAACAGGGTGGAAGCATAGCAAGATCTACACTAGAGCATTAACAAGGTGAAAATAATTATCTGCCTTAAGTTTTATTTCTTAAAATTATGACACTTAGCAAAAATTTCTTCATAATTATAAAATTAATAAATCGATTGTTTTGAAAATTAGGATATCATCACATATAGCATTTTGAAAATGTCACATAGAAAAAAACTTAGAAAAATTTTCAAGATATTTTGTCAATATAAATAATCCGGTTAATTACATAAACTTGAACTTGTTTTTTATATTAAAATTGATGAACACACTAAATTTTTTTTCAAAAAAAATTTGAATTATGAGGGTTTGATTCTGGCTAACAGATACGTAGGCACTCGCAAGGCAACCTTAAAATATGAAAAAAAAAAATTTCCCTACATTTCTGTTTCACTAAACAATACTATATATCTTCACTACTTTTGTTATTTTCTAAATTATAACATGTCATTTTATTTTTTTACAATATTAATGTATTATGTAATCTGTAATATCAATAAGTAAAATTAATTATTATTTTTCTAATGTACTTTGTGTTGTTAACAAATATGTGTGTGTGTGTAGGTAATGTTAATATTTATATAAAGGGGAAAAAAAAAGGCGGTTCATGAGTCTAAGAACTAGACCATGACCGATCAATTCCCTTGGACCTGCCTTGTGAACTAGCTCCCGTAGACCGATTTTGGTTCCTCACTTTTGGACCCATGACTCGGCAGGTTTGGGTTTGGGGCGGTTCCAACCCATGTCGGGGTCTAGTTTAACTAAGACCTGATCAACTTACTCAGGTCAAACGGGTCAAAATGAAACATTTAAAAAAATAAAAAAATAAACAACCAAAGGTTCTTAACTTAGTACTAACATAATTCTTAGGCTTCACTTAAAAGCCTCACCATAAATGGCTCATAGTGTGCAGGTAAGTAAAAAAACAATATATATAACATACCATTGTCAAGCCTATTCTTGTATTAACCCTTGTGTAACTTCCAAAAGAAATCAAAACCATCTTGAACAATAGAAAACTCAAGACTCAGCACTTATCTCAAAACTATCAAGTCTAGATAGTACATTCAATTAACTGATGCCTTTCCATTTTCTTTAAAAGTTTATTTGTGCATCTTTTGTTTTCTATCAAAGATCTACTAGTATAATACTCCTTGATTTCCTTATAGTAATTTCCTAATTTCTACGGTGATAAACAAAGTAGCTTAGATTATGTTGTGTGCAAATATTATTGTAAGACTATAATAACTATCTCTTCTTTTAAAAACTCTAATGGTCAATCAAGATGTGGGTATATCTATAATAGAAATGTAATAATAGATGAATCCTTAAATTATAATTGAATTACTTATATTAAAATTTCACTATTTTTTTTTTCTATCATGACATATTCCTTATTTAGATACATACCATAATATTTTTGAAAATGTTATATTATCGTTCAATTAGTTCTTTTTTTTTTCATGTAATAAAAAAATAGTGTTATATTAAGTGGAATGTAATGGTCACATATTGTATACATCTACTCGAAGTTCAACTTCTTTTGCTCCTTCTAATCGAATCAATTTCATAAGTAAATATCAATTTTTTGCCTCACCATATAATTTAATGTACTATGCTTACAAGTTGCATTGAAAAATAGACCAATAATTATTAATTTTTATTGAGGCCTTATGGTTTATAATCCTTAAATATTTACCTATATCAACTAAGGGTTGATACTTTCTATGAAAATTTGAGAGAGTATCATAAAATAAAGGAAAATAAATATAGCTAGAGTCTTAGGAGGCTTTGTAAGGTCAATAGAAGAAATTGGACATAAGATCTATTGGTGCAAATCTAAAAGTTTTAAATAGTAATGTTCATATTATTTATTTTTCAATGAAAATTATAAATAGTAAAGTTAAAAATAAAAGCAAAGTCACTATAAATGATTTGTTTCTTGATGCTAGTTCAACCTTGATGTAACCAAGTTTGACCCTTGACTCTTAACCCTCTCACATGCTCGGCTTAACTGATTAGGCTAGGTCTAATGACAATGCTATATGCTAGTACAAATTATATAATGTTATGTAATATATGTCCAATTTTCTCTTACTTAAGTGATATGTGTCTATTGCTATATTACATGCACTATGTTAATACTAGGACATGTATTACAGTATATATTGTACATATATTTAATTATATTTATACGTTTTCAAGAGACCAAGGGTATATATGTGTTGACAAGGATTTTCAATTTAAAGTGTGGAAGACCTCTTGATGACTTAAGAGGGGAATTGCCCGACCTCATGAGCTCGAGAGGCCTTCTCATTAGTAAGATGGTCGTTTTGCTTTGAAGCCTCCTAACTTATACCTCTAATGGCAAAGTCCAAGCAACTGAGGTTGTACACAAGATGATGGCTTGCAATTTCAATTCTTTCTATATTGATACAATTTAGGATTTTCTCCTCAAGCATGCTCAATTACTTCGAGCTATCCTTGACTTCTTAAAGGACCTCTTCATAGCTGCGCCCCTATGTACCTTATTACTCTAGAGTGGAGATCTTCACCTTTTACTCGTCGTAAAGGCTGTGTAACTATTGGATCTCACTTGTATATTTGTTGTTGAGATCCTTAACCTCTTTTTCAGCTCCATGCATATCAATGAGAAGCTATGCGTTCTTCTTTGCTCCTCCTCCATAGATACCTCTTTCTCCTTACACAACTCGATCTCCTTATTGAGATCTTTCTTTAAGCTGTACATCTCTTCCTCTAGTTTTTCCTTCTCTTCACTCCACTTCTTATTATGCTTCTTAAACTTTGCTTTTACCTAGGCCTCTTCCTCCTTAACCTTCTCAACAATCTACAAAAAAAAAAAAAAAAAAAAATGATGGGTTAGCATAATGCTAAAATACTACATGATATTGAATATGTTAAGTTCTTACCCCTTTCTTCTCCTCCTTTAGGGCCTTAATGATCAAAAGCAAATGTTGTAAAGCCCAAAAAAAAAATTGAGATCCTGAGTATAAGCACTAAGTCATAAATATCAACAGTATTATATTTAAAGTTGTACATCATATAATTTGGCAGTAGCCAATTGCTCCAAATCATCGACACCACTGGATTGACAAAATTTAACATTACTGGTAAGAGAGCCAACATCTTTGGGAAGCTTGATTCCCTCAAACAACTCCCAAGCTATTTTGCCATTTCTAAGAGCATAGTCACCTATGTTAGCCTTCCATCTAAGAAAGTATTCATATACAAGCTCATTCTCCTTTCAAGGAGTCATGGGTACGAAGATCATAACTGGGAGTTTAATTAATGCAGGGTTATAAAACTCCCCATCAGATTGGCTACTCTTATATTATACTTTTGCCAAGGTGGCTTCTCCTTTGGTAAGTCCCAAAAAAAGGCTTTCTCAAGTGCAACACTATGCTACTTCCTTGGTGGATTAACCTCAGCGACCTTACTTCTTTTCATCATGACCTTAACCTTAGTAGGTAAGGATTGTTGTTGTAGCTTTATGGTCGATTGTTTTCTTTGGGGGGAAGCAACCTACTTTCCATCACCATCTTTCTTTGAAGGTTGCCCAGCTTTCAATCGAGCAAATAGATTTTTAGAATAAGGATTCTTTAGTAGCATTTCTACATTAAAGTTAGAATAAAGTTAGCTCGAGAGTAAGAAAGAAAGGAAAAGAATAAATTACAAACATTGTGCCAAGTATGGGCATGGAAGACCATCGATCCTTTAGAGCAGTTAATTAAGATCTCTTCACAACAAGCCTAACTTAACATGATGACTTGTCATAAACAATACCTTAATCTAGTTCAATACCTTTGTTCACTCCCTCAATTGTGTACTCTTTGCCATGAACGTCACTAACACCTTCGATAACCCTTATCTTATCATCATGAAAGATCGGAGCCCTATGGTAATATTTACTAATGATGCGCTCAGCATCCCAAAGAAAAGAAGTGGCACTATATGTTTCCATAATTTTGTCAAAGGTGGCTTTATCATGGGAAGTAACTCTTTAATGGTATCTTACCGAATAGGTTAGCTCTAATAAGAGAGAAGTTATAAATCCTTCTTCAATCTAACAACTACCCACTTCTTCTTCTAATTGTAGACAAAAGACTCCAACTTGAACAAAATCTTTCTTTTAGGTCAAGCACAAATATAAGACCACCCCTCACCTTATTTAATTGTAAAGAAATATCTAAATAAGGTTAAGGTTACCCTAACCTCTAGCTCCTTACATATATACCCAAAAGCTATCAAAAGTCTATAAGAATTATATGTTAACATGCTCGGACATAAATGATGGTAAGCAAAAAATGCCTTCTCAAATGCAAAAAAGGGAAAGTGTAAACTGACCTTAAAATAGTTCTCGAAGAGAGCAAACTTTCAATCACCTAAAAAAGTAATTCGCTCATAGATTTAAGGCCTCTCATCTTTCTAGTGTCAGGGGGAAAAGTGATTGTAAAAGCTCATGTCTTTAAAGTCTTGTTCTAAAAGAATGCTCACCATACCATTTGGACTGAGGTCTTACACAATCTCATGATAAAAGGGATCTTGAGCTTTCTTGTCTTCACCATCATTGGGGTAGTTATCAATGGGAATTCTTCAAATCCTCCAAGCCTTAAGCGAATGAATCTTTCCTAAATCGATGTAACTAGAGAGATCCCATAGGTAGTCATCCATCACATTCTTCGTACCTTACGCTTGTTGTGAAGGAACTTTAATCACTCTAAAATGCATAGGAGTGGTCTGAACCAAATCTTGGTTATTTGTTATGCTATTAGAATTTGACTTAGTTGATGTTGTGTGAGACATAATTACCTTAGGCAGATAAGACTATGTAAGGAAAAGGAAAATGAAGGACGGGTGATGTGTCTCTAAGGTCAAACATAAAGAGAAACATCACAACGAAGTGAACAGAAAAGAAACAAAAAGAAAGCTAACAAAGTCTAGGTAGTTACCAACTAAATATGATACACTGGTCAATCCTACTCGGCCTATAATCTATTAGATATGACTTACTAGTCCGAATTGAAGGGTCATTCGCCATTACTCCTTACTAAAGGGAATAGATAAGAGTTGAAAGAAGATGAGAACACTAGGGTTGCTCAAAAGGGAACTTGTATAAATTCTGATATTGAAGATGGTTCTCTATGTACAATTAAATGGGGGTTTATATACCCATTCACTAGGGTTACTTAACATATATAAAAGGACAAAAAAAAAAAAAAGGTATTCTTACAATTAGGTTACATAATACATACCTAAAAGGGTAAAAGAGACAAAGCATATTTAATATGAAAAGTAAAGAATCCTTCAAGAATGTTGTGCCAAAAGATACGTATCGATTATTGGCTGGATATAAAACATATAGTATAAGTGGACGAGAAAAATTTGCAGTCAAGGGCCGACCCGATCTAAATTAGGTTAAGGCCCAGTTAGTCCTGCTATAGAGTAGTCAGCTTGGGTTGGGGTTGGACGTTTGTGGTCATCTTGGGAGCCCAGCTTAGATAGCCTTAGGGCTGTATGCTCAAATATCCTATTATAGTACAGTTGTTTGGCAGGTCTAGTATATGTCAAAGTTGGACGGTCAGGTCAGTAGAAAAGGGAAACACATAGGTTAAGATAAGAATTTTCATCTTGGATAGGGCTTTGAGTTAGTATTCTTTGAGTAAGTGCTTAGAGTATTCTATCTCGGCTTCATGTGATTAGTTTAAGGGGTTGATTCCTATCAAAGGGGCTTCTAAAAGTTAAAGGAGACAGTGCACGGGAAGGAAAGTTAGGTAATACAATAAAGGCAAATGTTGTGAAAAGTAGAGAGAGAAAAAAAATTAAGAGGTTTAAATACCAATGCATATTAGGATCCATGTTTTAAATGTTATTTCGATTGTCACCATATGATCAAGTTCCATTTAAGGACCAAAGATTGAGATTGTACCCCCTCTATGCATACCATACGTAATTACAATCCCGTCAATGTAAATATCAATAAATGGAATTTGGATAGCCAATGAGCAAACACAACACTTCCACCAGACGTAAACTAAGGCTAGATCATATACAAATATTGTCAAGTAGTTGGAATACTAAAGTAGAAAAGCTCCATATCATGTAGAGCTTAAAGCATGGTTAATCTACATAGGTCGGAAAATCTAATGCCCTACCACAAAAAACTCTCTTTGGTGATTGTCATTGATGAGAGTTGGGTGGGAAGGGGGTGTATGGTTGGGTATATTAGGGTTGTGGAATTTTTTATAAGGATTTTGAACCTAAAGTATGGAAGACCACTCAATGACCTAAGAGGAGTATTACTTGACCTCGTGAGCTTAAGATTTAACCTTTAGTGGATAACCTTAGACATTCGATGGTCTAAATGACTAAGAAGCTTGGAATAAGGTGATAGTTTGAAAAGAGCTCAAGATAGTTTTAGGTAAGTTAAGGAAGTGGATGGGAGCTCGATATAACTGCCAAGAGTTCAAATTTAAATATGGGCATGAATAGTTGGGGATCATTACACGAATAACTACCCACTCCTCATCTAGAATTAGTCCCACATTTTTATAAATCAAGTGGTCTATAAGATGAAAGATCTTGCTACATGACAAACATGTAGACAACAATTCTTAAGAGCGATTACCAATTGACACCTATAAATAGAGATTGGTTACCAACAAGGAGTCTTTTTCAAAACCTTACTTACTTATCTTCTACTTTTGTTTACTTTTACTTTCACAACCTAATTTCTTACTTAGGCAATAGAGTGGCAATACTGGAATTGCCTTAGCACCCCTTAGCTTAATTTTTTTCCTTTTGTAAGCCTTTTGCTAGTTCAATAAACAACTATCCCTTTACCCTAAAATTGATGGTCAACAATATAAGAAACATGATTTTTTTTTTCTTAACTATGTTACAATATGGTGAAAAGGGGAATTTGAATCTGGTCCATCTTATTAAGAGACCAATGTTAATGCCACTAGTTTATAATAGCCTTAGTGAGAAACATGAGTTTATACTTATTCCATTCCACTTTATTTTCGATCCAAACAAACAATTGGAATGGAATGTGATTCTATCATTGTTACCAAACATAAGAATGGAGGGCATTTCACTTTAGATTCCATTCAAATCCATTCCATTATACATCAGAATTCCTTGATGACTGGATGATAATATTTCCATAGATTCTTTTACTTTTTTTGTATTTTTATATATTTTCCCACCTTTAAAATATAAAGAAAAGTGGTCCTTAGAACTTTTGAATGATTGGATGGTAATATATTTTTTTTGTCATCATTGAAACCTGGTGATACCAAGTTAAAATCATCTTAAAAATAAGAGATCAAAGGATATTGCTTAGCCTGTACCACTTATGGCATGTTTAGTTAGGGGGAATGGTAATTCCATTCCCCCTTTATTCCTTATTACATTGTTCAGTTGTTATTTAGGCTCATGCAATTAACATTCTATTGAATGGTTATTACTTAATAATATGTAATAGCAATTACTTAACTCTACCTAAGAATGGGGATTCCTTATAGTGGTAATTTTTTTTTTCTAAATTGACCTTAGAGAAAGAAAGTTAGATTGGGACTAAAGAGAGAGTAAGAAGGATTAACCCACTATCATTGCCACTACAATTACTATCCTCCACCATTGCCACACCTTCCACTTGCTACTGTACATCACCACCACATGACCCACCAATAATTGTGTTGAAAGAGAAAGATAGATCAAGACTAGAATCGAGACCGAAGAGAGAGAGCAGGATTAACCCATGCTTACTACCATTGCTCACCACCTATCACCGTCACCTCTACCTCCACCATTCCCCAACACTACCACACTACCCACTCAACATTATATTGAGATAGAAAGAGAGATTGAGACAGTTCTTTGCCTACGTCTATGGTTAAATTTGGAAAAAGGTAATGCCTTGCATTCGTAAGATTCTTTATATATATTTAAAAAAAAAAAAAGGGGGACTTAAATGTTTGGTGAGAAAGCTTGTAGCTTTTCACTAAAGAAAAGTTAAAAGAAGAGATTATGAGATGGGTAGGGATGCTTTAATATGCTCTTCAAGAGTTGATGTCTCCTTTATCTCTCTTTCTCTCCCTTCCATCCTTTTCACATTTTATTATACAAGGTTTGCTGAAGAGGGAAGAAACTTCTAGGGTTAAGGATATGAGCAGTAGGTAAAGAGGGCAACTAAGAGAGAGAGAAAGATTTAAAGAAAAAAGAAAAAGGTAAATTTGTCTTCTTAAATTATATTACAAGTGTAATCTTAATGTCATTTTGTCAAATTAAATGTCGTAATTGGCATTCCTTCTTTATTCAATTACTATTGAATTGCAATTCCATTATATGTTTATTCTATACGGTAAACTAAATGTGCCGTTAATTTTCGATGCTAAAAGTGCATTCAACCATAGGTAATTGTCAAAAAAAAATTTTTCCCCTCTTATTGAATGCTAATAATAAAAAAAATTATACCAATTTTAGCAATATTATATGCAACAGCCCTAACTTTAAAGTCATATATAATAAGGAGGAAAAGACTAATATTACGTTTACTATGCAAGAATCATTCGAAATAGAATGGAATGGAATGGAATTAAGAAGGAAATGACCAATCCATTTCTATGTTTAAAAACATCAACGTAATCACCAGTTCCATTTTATAATTATGCTTAGTTTTTCCATATTCAAAATGGAATGAAATGAGCATATGGTAGTATTTGACAAAAATACCCTCAATTTGTAGATATATGTATGTGTATATGTTATGTTTTATATATATGTATATACATATGTATAATTATAGATGATATATAGAACTATATATTATATATAAAATGTATTGCTATTACAATTATATAAATAACATCTGTATATTTATACCTAATATATATTTATATGTTACAATATAATTATATATAGAGAATATTACCTATAAAATATATAATCTATATGCATAATAATATAGTTATAACATATAACTAATACTTATAAATTTATATGTTAACATTTGTAAATTTATATACAACATATATATCTATATATTACAATATAGTTATATATGTATATATAGAACTATATGTTATATATAATTGATATTGCCATTACAAAATATGTAAATAAAATTTATATATTTATAACTAATATGCGTTGGACCTAGGGTTTACTATTTGATTTTGATGAAAACAAAACAATAAGTGTATAATTAAAAATGTTTCTTTTTTTAAGAGAACAAAACAAGTGAATGATTAAACTAAGTATTATTTGATTATATTGAGGTAATTGAATAAAATTGATTAATTTGTTTAATGATTAAATATATCAATTATCTCTACAAGAAATTTAATTTTTTGAGTAGTGATCAAATGATCTTGAAGTTAGATTACAAAATGTATTTGTTTGTTGTGTGTTAAAAGTATTTTTAGGTGATACTTGGCTTATCGGGTTAACGGCTCAATGAAGAACTAAGTTAATGGTGTAAAGCCTTGAAAAACACAAAGAAAAACTCACTAGCTTGAAGGAGCAGGCATGCCGATTCACTTGTCAATGTTCATGTTGGTAGTGTAATTTGTTATTGGCTTGTTGATAAGGGTAAGGTATCGACATGTCGGTAAGGATAAGGTATCGGTAGCCGTTAGAGCATTTAATGTACTAATACAAGAAAAATTAAATGGGATGATATAAATGCTTAATAACCCAACCAAAGATGAAAGAGACCATATCGTTTGCTGCAATATTCCAACATTCCTTTGTGCTCTCATTGTCTATTATTCCCATTATCTCTTACATCTTAATTTGTTAATATTTAGAGAGATTTGAAGTGTAGTGCATGTGAGATATTAGTTGCAAAGTATCGAGAGTTAAAAGCACCACACCAATAATTCTTTAGATTAAGTTTTAATATTGTGAGTTGAGATTATGATTTATATTGAGAGTTATGAGTGTGAAACTCGTGTAATCAAGTTTATATTTGTGTAACTTTTGGAGCTTGGATTAAGAAATCAATAAAGTGATGTAAAGCACTCCATTGAAGGCATTGTGTGTCCATGGAGATTAAAGGGCGGTCAAAACTCCACGTTAAAATCTGGGCTGATCTTTTTTGCACTTATTATTATTTTATTACTATCTTAATTATACTCATTATTACTTTTAGTACTTAATTTCGAAAAGAAGAATAATTTGTTCTTAATACTCAATTCATCCCCCATTTTGAGTTTAGCCTAATGTTCTTCAATATGTACTTATATTTTATAATATAGTTATATATATATAGAGAGAGAGAGAACTATATATTATATATAAGACATATGATCTATATACATATGTTATGTACACATATAAAACTTATATATATATATATATATATATAACATTTATATATGTAATACATATATTTTCATATAACAATACATATGCTTAAAAAAAATTACATATATGATAACATTTGGAAGGCAAAGCTTTTTTTTTAGTTGCAAATTGTAATGATGTATATTCATTAAGGTGGATTGGAATTGCGATTCCACCTTCTTAAAGGTGGAATCATATTTCACCTTAAAGCAGGAATCGTTGATTCCAATCATTATTTCAGCTTCTTAAAATATATCTAAACATAGGAAAGGGAATCGGACTTAGAATCATGATTTCATTTTAGGTTTACTCTTGCATACCAAACATAACATAAGAAACCAAAGTGCCAAATGATATTCTTGTGTGTGTGTGTGTGTGTGTGTGTATGTGTGTATAAGATGAGAGGATGGCTTCATATTAGAAAAACCGGAAGAGAAAAAAAATTACTTGCTCAGGTCCACCACCATAGCAAATAGTTTGAGAAGATATATCTAAAATTTTCCAAATTTCATTTATAGCTACAAGGTAAAAATCGAAACCATAAAAGCTTTTGGTATTTACATTTTTAAAAGAGATGGATGAGATTGTGGATTATGGCTAACCATCTTATTCATATAATATAAGTAAGGTTGTCAAACTTATAATTCTACCTAAAATCGTTAGAGGGTTCGTAAAATCGAAACATAAAATTAAAACTTAGAAACGTAAATTTCTATAACTTATGTAAAATAGTTTTAAAAAATTACAGATATACTTATAGTAGTTATTTAAACTTGAAATATATGATGAAAATTAAAAAAAATGAAGAAATTAAGTCTTTTTTTTTCATAAAATTTTTTAATATATAATCTAACATGTACGGAAGATGGAGAAATAGAGCTGAAACTAAACTTTTGCCCATTTAAAAAAAAACTATAAATTAAAAAGAACCTGACATTTGAACTCATTTTAAGTTATTGATAATATAGAATAAAGTATATAGTTTTATTTGTAAATTTTGTTATTGAAGCTAAAACTTGGATAAAAATTATGAATATAAAATAAGAGATTGTGAGAGGAAAAAAGAAGTAAAAAATTGGAATAGGACGGGATAGATATTGTAATGCTTTAAGAATCGATAGTTTGTAAAAGGTTAGTTGTTTTTTTTTTTTAAATTTTTAGTTTATTTATTTCAGATATATAGAATTGGTCAACTCAATAAAAAACACGTAAGTTTTTATAAAAAAAAAAAGAAAAATTTATACTTGAGTTAACTCCTAAAAGCCACTTAAAATCGTAAATTCGTAAAATTACATGGATAAAATCACAATTTTAACAGTTATGAATATAATGATAAATCTTTTTATGCATTAATATGCAATTCCAATCGTAAAGGTCCGCACATTAACCGGCCGTAAATCTTCAACTCAGTACAATTTCTCTCTCTCTCCCTCTTTTTTTTTCCTTACCCTGAAACGAACCATAAAGAATTACTTTTTAGTTCAATTCATATATGATTTGGTTTAATTTTGTATGAATCCTACCCGTGTGTCATTGCTCATACAAAAGATTATATAGATATCTCATTATAATGATAGAATGACTAAAATCAGACGCAATTTTTTCTGTACAGGAAAAAAAATAAAAAGGAAAAAGAAAAATTACTTTCCTTTTTAATAAAAAGTATGATGTTACAATTCACTAAACTGTCCATGGCAACCCTGGAGTCTAAACAGGTCCATACATCATCATCAAGTACTTGCTTCGATTTTCTGCCTGCATAGCGGGCAGCTTCCATTGAAGCGCAGCCAACGTATAAGACAGTGACCGTGGTATACATGAGAACATGGCACTCTGATTAATTCTACTGCACTGTGCAGGTCATCCAAACATATCGCACATGTCTCATTGTCTCCATGGTCGTTCTCGAACGTAGAAGCACCGACACTCTTCAGCGCCTCCTCCGTGTCGATCACTACTTCAACTTCCATTGTAAATGCAAGCCCATCAAAAACACCCAACAATTCATCTTTCCAAGACAACAAATAGGAAGTAATTTGAAGCCAGGCCACGGGTTCAATTTCCAGACTCGCTAAAATCTCACGGATTATTACTTCAAACGACATACGATCTTCAATCGCAGAGCGTGGGAGTAGAAGCGACAACGTTGCACGTGTTTTTGGATACTCGATACTTTCTATTACGACTCCAGAAACGTTTTCCCACTTAATTTGATGGTTTCTATTGAATGTGAACTGGCATTCGATGGTTGAAGGATCGGACGGTGAAGCGTTTGCTTCTGCATGAACAACACCGTCAAATTCCATGATTACGAATGAATGATCTTGAAGGTTGAGACAGACTTGGACTTGGAGAAGACAATGAGTGTTTTCCTATTTTATCACGAAGTGTTTTATGAATGCTCAATCATATGATTATATATTAAGTTTTTGTTTCCATTTATATAATCTCAGTTAAGACGATAATATTAAGACTTAAGACTTAAGAAAATTTTCGTGAAATGCTTAAAAGATTCAATGTAAAATTTGTGCCTAATAAAAATTCAAATAGCACATATGATGAGTTTGGATTGGATAAATTATAATCCGTTGATTTTTTTGTTAATTTTTAATATGTTTGGTAGTATTAAGATATAAAGATATATATATTATCTTATAAAAGAAACCGTTTCGAGGATTTTGAATAATATATTTCATATATTAATGAAACTATATTATGATACATGATATAAATAAATAAAATATTTTTTATATATACATATATTATCATCATCTTAGTCTAGACTCTACCAAATCCAGTTAAAATAACATATATCCTCTACAACAATTTTAAATTAATCCAACAAGATATACACCTGAGATTTGTTGGTTTGATATTGAGCATATATGATTATAACATATATTAAAGTAGACGTATCATGCGATATACAATATATGCAAATTCTCATTGACCCTAGCAAAATTGCACTTATAGTCGTACTTGTGAAGCCCTAGAAAAACTGTAGGCGTACGTCTAGCACGAACTTTAGGCAAGATTAAACGGAGGGAAACTAATGTTTTTCGATTTAAGCGAAGATTATCTTAAAATGAATAATTAAATAAATAAATGCACAATCGACTATTTCATTACTTAAATATGGAACTTGACATTTCAAATGTATAAATATTAAAAGTATACTAAAATATTTGTTGAAATCATTTTGCTATATTTCTATATAGTTTTTGTTATAAGGATTTAACAAATTAAAAGCAATAAGAAAATTATTGTTTTATTGGTGCACGTTATGGTATTCCACTTCTCGCTTATTGTTGCCCAAGTATGATGTTCTTACTGATAGTTGATCTTATGAACTAAGTTCTGCAATAGTAGCTTGTATTTAGTCATCTAAAATTTCTTTTTTCTTTTTTTTTTCTTTCTTTTTTTTTTTTTTTTACCACAACATATATCTAAATAGAGATTTGACAATTGTGATACATTCATTGTAAATTTTTTTAATTAATATACAGATCAAACCTAAATGTCAAACATTATTATTTAGTATTGTCAAACCCTTGTTGATCTGCCGTCTAACCCAATTTGACTTGACTTGATGCTAAAACTAGTGATAACGACCCCGGTTCTATCTAGTTGACTTAAATGATCCAATATAATTCCTATTAGGCCCAACTGAGTTTTTTGAGTCACAATATACTATTTTCTTTAATCTTTTCTAAAGAATGCACTAATTTACTAAAGATTAAATATAGATGCAAGAAAAACAAAATGTAAATTGTAAAAACTCTTTAACTCTTAAACCCTAAGAATGTAGATAATTTTATTACTTTATAAATAAATGTAACCTATACTAATATTTTTATTGACCCCAATCTAATTCAATTCAACTATGATTTGACCCTCCAACATTTGATCCTTTTCCATTCCACCAGTAAACTTTCAAACTGGGTTTAACAAGATCACTATTACTAAACAGATCAAGATGCAAGTCAAAGTTTTCAAGTGTGACTAATAAGTAGATTGTTTTTAGTTAAAAAAAAAAAGAACAAAGAAATTAAAAAATATATATGTGGTAACAAGAATTTGTTAGCACAAATTACTATACTTATGTTTACATAACTTTCAATTGTATATATAGTAACGATTCACCCTAGTTGTTTACTTAACTTATATTTATACATAAATCTATAACTCTAAAAATTTTATGTAATCCTAAGATAAGGATAAGGTTAAACAAAATTCTAATGTGAACCAGCTTTTCACAAAAAATACAAACTCATAACAATTGGAAGAACACTTATATAGACAATACAAACTCATATACCACTGGTCATCAAGCTGAATTATCACCTATCTATTAAAACCTCAACATTGCTTACATATGCATATTTAAGGGCTACTATGCCCAAATTTTGTTTACCTACTTCTACTCTAAACTCAAAAGGGCAATAAGATGTACCTATTTTAGATCACGTCACATATGGAAGAAGATATATATAGACTTCACACTTAACAATTAGATAGATAGCTATAACATAATGTGATGATATTCATATATACAAGGTGAGGACAAAACTTTCAAATGTTAGGCTACTGCTCTCAAACCATCCCTCAAGCCCCATTAAAAAAGGCTTCAATCTTCTTTACTTATATCTAAGGTCAATAAAATGCTAACCTCTAACTCTTTATAGAGTAAGTGAGTGAGTATGAAAAGATAGAATAACAAGAAAAGCAAACAAATATATTATAGATGTAGGGGTTCGATTAGAGTGGTCACGTGTGTGCTGCGTAAATAATATACTATACGTAGTTTCAAAGAAGTGAAGTAAGATTATCACCTGAAGAAATGATGATTATTACTTGAAAAGATAATTAGGTAAGAATAAGACAGGGAAGAGGAATAGCTAATCTCAGTGTTTCAAATGCACAAGTAACAGATAAGGTAGTCTTAAGGGATCTCAAGCGTTGACCTTGTAGGTTGACCTTGTAGCTTAAGCAAATAAGATCACTTCTTTGCCTAAATTCGTTATTTGATCTTAGAGGGTAAAGATTTTGCAGAGCACTGTCGTTTCTCTATTCTCTCCTTAAGAGTTCTAAATGAGGAGGAAATGTTGGATATTTATAAGATCTTGGGTAAGATAGCATCCATTAGATTATCTCGGTGATCAATAGATGAGATAAAGCTTGCTCAGTTCATAGTTTATCCAGAATAAGCTAGCTAATTAACCCAAGACCAGTAAGCCTCCTTATAAGTGCATGAGCGTGCCTAAGAAAGGTTTAAGGCGAATGGACTGAGCCAATGATCCCTATTCCAAGCCTACTAAGCCAGATCTCTTTGAATCATCCCAAATATGGACTGAACTCTTTATGTCCTATCACCTAGCCTAAGGAATCAAGCTTAAATAAATAATGAGTTTATCTCAATAACTAATATAACAATTTTCAGCCCTCTACACATATCATGCTCATGAAATTCACATCCAAATAGAAGGCAACACAATGTAAGTAAAATGCAAATGCTTATGATTTACCAATATCTCTTACTTATCACTTTAGTTGACAAATTGTTTTCGTACCTTTCAAATAGTTTGGAATGTCTCTGTGTCATTCCACTTTGATCCTGTCTTAATCATTTGGCTAACTCTTAACCGTAAATTAACTTATTTTTTTATAGTTAATGAGTTAATACTTGTTTTCTCTGCCTTTCACTTGCCAAAAACAAATTTAGGGGACTGATTTTAATAGGTCTCTTGTTATCTTAGTAGGTCACTTATTATAGAGCTGATCCAAGGTTTATGTTGCAAACTTATTGGATAGTAAGTAAGACCTAATTTATTTACATAGCTTTTGGAATAGCACTGAAACATGTTATACTTTCCATGTTATGTGTGCAAAATAATAATATGATAAATGCTATGCAATACCACCATTATTATAACTTAATCATCAAGATAATTAAAAATAAACCAATGCTCATATCCACTCCACATACTAGTACTACTATGCTTCACCAATTTAGTACTCAACAAATTCAACCAACCATTAGATATCACAATCACAACCAAAGAAGCTACCAAATATCATCAACAAAACCTAAATATAATGCTAAATCTTCCTTAATGATCACATTATGTGAATACACAAGGTTTAACAACCAACAAGCGAGTGGTCTACAATCTTGACCACAAAACAACACAATCAATCAAGTTAGAAACATACTCACCTAATAAGCACCAAACTCGCAAACTAAATAGTAAATGGATCCCATAATTTAGTTCCCTCATTCAAGATTACCTAAATGCACTTCAATAAATTAGCAAATCATAATATAGGATTTAGTAGTAATTATTTCCAATTCCATACGATTAGCTTCGAATATTCGCAACTTATTCATTTCTTATCTTTTTTTATTGCTTTATATAACATTTTGATCGTTATCAAAAGTGTTATTCAAATATAGTACCTGCTTAGATCTATTAATTATGCTAAATTATGAAGTACCCCTCAGTTAGATTCCAATTTATATTATTTCCTTTATTCTAGTATCTGGTTCAATAGTACACTTATAGAATTAGCATCTTCTTAATGAACTTTCACCATTCTCAAACTAGTGAGCATATGTACATGACATCATTACTTCAAAAAAAATCCTTTTTTAGTATCTTGATTTTTAAATAATTATACTTTTACTACTAAATTATGCTATTCTCTCAAATGATAGTAAATAAGTTAAAACCATTGTAATTTAGTAGCATTGTTACCGATGTCTTATTGAAATAGACTACGGTTCAAATCTCTCCTTTCATATAATTGACAAAAAAAAGAAAAAGAAAAAGAAGAAAGTAATAGTAAATAAACTCAATTAATACTATGAAAATTTTTCTAGCTTCCCAAAAATATGGACGAAGGTCTGCCCCTCACAATTCACAAACATGGAGCAAACCCCCACGTATTCGATTATTAAATCATGTCACCATTCTCGAATTCGCAAAAAATTAGTCAACACCTTCATATATAATATTTGATTTAATCCTTCCAAATAACATAATATAGCTTCACATTTACACTAACAAATCAATATCCCTAATTAATTGCACAAAAGTAATTTAAAGTAGAATTTCTCCGAAAATCAACGATTTCAATGGAAAATTATACAATGGGTACCAAATACGGTATTTAATTAAAATTCGTTTTTATGTAAATTTAATATTATCTATTAAGAGCTTATATACCGAGAATCGGCTAGAAATTACATTGTCAAAGGCATCCACGATTGGATTGGCGTACTACCTATTGTACGAATTTTATAAAACAAAAAATACTACAATAATCCACGTAAAAAATTGCCCATAACGAATTTTCCTACAATTAGATGAGATCAGTATTTTTAATCGAAGTGTCAAAACTAGCTAGCTAGAAATGACCACTCATGGGTGCAAGACTTTCGAGCCACCACTTTAACAGAACAACCTGCCCCACCACCAGCCATCAACCACCCAAATGGCTAAATAGTGGACCACTCCTAATCTACTGAAACAATCCAAACCAGCGCTTATCTTTGTAATTTTTACCCCTATTTTCTTAAATATTCCACAAAGTTTGAACTAATTTAATTTCCTAAAATCAAATATCGTTACTTACCTAAGATTGCTTAGCATTGGTTTTCAGAAAAATGACAAGATGGGGTCGGTGGTTTCTTGGAACAATTGATAGAAAATTTTGTATTTCTAATTGATACTTTCAAAGGTTCTACTAAGATTTGTGGTCTCCTTATCTCTTTTGCACTATTTGATTTACATACAGCCTCATTCTTAATTCCACCAAACGCCAACAAGTTCTTCAGTAGAAAAATCACTATCTTTATTATCAACAGAAGTATACGTTAGCCATTGAACATTGAAACATCAACGTCTTCTTTTGTTTTTTGTTTTTTGTTTTTAAATCTCTTTTGCTTATCTTTTATAAGAGTTAGTCTAACTATTAGACAGGAGTTAGGAGATTTGATTCTGATTTGTATTTAACTATTACATATTGTTTTTCTATCATTATCCTCACGTATACTTATTATGATAATGAGAATAAATTTAAGAGAGTTACCAATTTTTTTCTACATGATATCTGAGATCACCTCCTCAAGGATCACTTGAGACCAAACCATGATTTGGGTCTCTAAATGTGTTTGACCCTACTTAGACAAGTCAAGTTCCACGCCAAACACAACAACCCTCGCCATGGGAGATCGATGCCTACAAATCACGCCACATAAATTAAATGGACGGGATTCTAAAAGTATCGATCGATTCTGACTTGTAATATGAGGAAGAGGAAAACTAGGCTACGTGATTAGTCGAATCCATACTCCTTCTAGAGATTCGAATGATTATGGTACTTTGAAGGGAAAAAACTCCATGGTTATTGTCTGTCTAGTTAATTAACTCCATGGAACCCAAAATAGGGAAGATGTACCTGTTTTGTAATACCGCTCGGGATATATGGAAAATGGGTGGTTTAAGATACGGCAGAATCAAAGGCTTATAACCCAATAAAAATATGAGTGTGACAAATTATTGTAATACCCTCGTGGAGTTATGGTAGGAAATCGATATGTTTTATGAGTTTGATTGGACTTGTACTAAAGACAGTATTAAGTTCAACAAAATGCAAGAAAAAGATCGAGTCTATAATTTTTAACAAGGACTAAACTCTGATTTGGGTGAAGTTCAAGGAAGACTCATTAGGCAAAAACTTTTCCTAAGCCTAAAAACAGCATTTGCTGAAGTAAGATAAAGAGAAAGTCAAAGGCATGTTATGATGGGCTTAACAACGCCTGAATCAAACTCATCTCGGTCTAGTTTAATTACAAGGAAAGGGACATTAAGCAAGTCAACTAAAGATAATTTGTGGTGTGTTCACTACCAATGACAAAATCATACTAAAGGAACTTGCTGGGAGCTCCATGGATAACCAAAACACCTGAAGTCAAGGTAACCAAAGGCATATCAGAGGGTTACATAAGTGGTTGAAACGAATAATCGAGATTGTTTGAGCAGTGGTATGAACTTAACTCTAGATCAGACTGCCATTTTGCAACAGATTCTACACAATACTTAGATTGGTAAGAATATTGACAAGAATAATGAAGCCCCTTCATATATTGCTACAGCAAAGAGGTACCGATTTAGCCTTAGCTACAAATACAGGTGACAAGAGTGGTTGTTGAATTATAGATACTGGTCTGGTGCTACTAACCGTATGTGTAATTCTTATTTGTATTTCAATGCTCTTGATGCAAGTGAATACAAAAATTTAGGTGGCTAATGGGGAGTTTGTGAGAGCAAAAGGAATGGGCTCTGCTAAACTAGTAAATTTACAATTGGATAATATGTTGTTGGTGCCTAATTTGTGGTATAATTTATTGTTCCTCAATCAATTAACTAAAAATATGAAATTTCCATCTCATTGTGGATTCCAAGACTAACTTAGAAATGCAACGGTCTTTACTACTTCATTTTTACTAAGAATAAAAAGTCTGTTTGAGTCCTAAGTCTTTTGTTTCTACTACAAATAATGTTGTAGGTTTCAAAAGTAACCAAGAGGGAGATGAATTAGTTACTTAGAAAAAACTAATTTTTTTGCAAAATTTGATTTAGAGTAGCCCGTTTAATTACTTTGCTACGATTGACACGAAACGATGTATAGACAATAAGTAAAACACGAATTAAAAAAAGAAGGATTAAGAAGATTAAGTATAAGATTTATAGTGCTTTAATCTTATACCTATTGCACTCTTTCAACTTCACTGCTAAAGATGCGATATTCCACACTAATGTCGTTTCACTATCCACTTTCCAATATTCCAATATAGAAAGAAATAAATACAGGTCTTCTACTTTGTCTCACTCGATTAGCTTTGCCTACTCACAGATCTACAAAACTGTGAATCTCTTTTTACTCAAAAATAAGATTTACAGTGATAATGAGAACTATATACAAATGCAAGCACAAGAGAAAATTAGAATATAAAAATATAGTAAACAATATTGTGTCTAATTTAGCTTATAAACATGTCTCTGAATTTTCTCAAAGATGAAGATTGCTATAAAAAATTGCATATTAGTGATTTTTATAAGTTTTGAACTACTTTGCTTTTATGCCCTTAAGGTGTAATGTCTCTTTGTTGATATTTTAGAGAATTTAATAAATATAAATAACAAATTCCAATACAGTATTCTACCATTTGTATTTCTAATATGAACATTGAAATGAAAATCTACTGATGAATTGTTTTTTCATCTATCGTATTATAGGACACTTTTATAATGATGAGGAAACATTCATTGTAATATTTATGATAAAAGCTTCTTTCTTTGATAAGTACAATAAATGATTATTTTGCTATTAAGTTCGAAAAGCTTAAGACTAATTGTAAAGTCATTTTCATATTTTCAATTAGAATATTACATTTTTAGTATTTTTAATTCTACGTAGACGTGTAGAAAAAAAATCTATAGTCATTTACTAAAACCAAAATCTTTTTCTTATAATATGAATACTTTATTAGTGTTATCAATTTTCTGTTAATGAATTGAACTGAAATAGCTACAATAAAGGAAAACACACAATTAGTAAATTTACAATATTAATGTGTCAAAATGATTCCTAAGCACTCATATTATTATGATATCTAAATTATATTTGAAATTTTATATTATTCGAGAATTGTTTTTAGTTGTTCGATATGCTTTACATATTTTCATTAATAGCTCTTTTAGATAATGAATAAGAAGTAGAAAAAAAAAAAACTCTAAAATTCAAGGCCTTTTAGTAATATCCAAATTTTTGGAGATATCATTGCTTTGAACACATGATGCATATAAATAAATAAATAATGCTTAGTATACATAGTTGGAAAACAAAAACTAAAACAAAAAAAAAAATGATCTAAACCTCCTCATAAGTGGATAATAGATACAATTGACTCTAATAGAATGAGGTTAATTATAGATACAATGCACATAATTTAAAATAAACTTTATATAATATTATTCGTACTTAAGTAGCATATTATTAACATCTAGATATAGGAAAAAATGGCCATTTTACAACAACAATGTCTATAATATGAATATAAAGAGAATGTTCATATTACAAAAATATTTGCTTCTCTAACAAAATGAGCCTATATGTGTGTCATCTCCTTTGAATTTTTAGATTTAAGTTTTGAAGGAGTCACACCTATCTCTTAGTTATTAGTTGAATACATTTTCAACATCAAATAACTATATTTTTTAGCATTTCTCTTAATTGCAAAATCGAGATTTCATCCATTGCGAAAATGATTCAACGTATGGATTGATCTTAGAGGGTAAAAATCAAACCCTATAATGGTTTTTGTAGTGTATCATGTTTTTTTTTTTTTTTACTTGTAGTGGATTATATAAAGGGAAGTAGGTAGTTATATATACTATGTCAAAACAAATTAATGAATAATTTGAATCGATAATAAAAATAGAAAAAAGATTAATTTGTAAATATTAAATGCCATTTTCAAATAGCAATTTCAGGAAATCTAATAATGAAAGACATTATGATTCTAAAACTATATATAGAAAGAGTTTTTGAAACTATATATTATAATGTGATTAGCCATGAAAACCTAAGCTTTGTCAAACACTTATACATGTTACTTCATCAAGAATAAAATTGGCCATATTATGTGCTCCTTTCGATCCATATTATATCTTCAATAAATCAAGTGATTTTACTCCACTTCTATAACTTGATTTTCCAGATATTTTGATCCCATTTTATACATTCAATTATTCCACCTCAAGAGTAATCCCTATGGATATTAATCCAACTTAAATGGAACGCATTAAATATATTATCTAACTTAATAATCTTTAAACCAATCATCAAATCACTTAGCAACATCAACCTTCTTTATAAGATACTTCATAACTTGATAAAATAAACTCCTATAATTAATCTTAAATTTAACTTTATTAAATTATAAATTTAAATAACTTGCACACTTAATAAACATATTAATATTTACTTAATACATATTTTATTATCATCAAAGCTAAATGAGAAGACTTAACAAATATTGATATCATGCTTTAGCATAAGCGTTTAAGTCATCCTAGTTTTGTCTTTATGAATCATTTGTGTTTTATGAGTTTCTAAAATCGCATTTAAGGTAACTGAACTTAAATTTAGGGTACTTAGAAAAACTTATCCAATTAAGCATAAACTTTACAATTAGGATAAAAAAGTTAGTTAAGGTAACTCAGTGAAGTTAGATTTCAAAAATAATGACTCAAAATCTCAATTTTACCTTTAGAAATGTGATTATTCAATATAGTGTAAAAATAATCAAAACTTTTGAAACCGAGCTCGAAATACAATGAGGACTTAAAAGTTAATTAAGCTATAAAAGGAAATAATATAGTATAATATATTAAATGAGTATACACATATTTTTAAGAGTATACTCGGTATATGTAATAATTATACTCATAAATTAATTCGAAATTATATAATTATATATAATAAGTGATAAACTTATAAAATAAGTAAAAAATATATCTTAAAAATAATATATTAGAAACATAATTATATGAATATAATTACATGTTACATGTTGAATATAAATAGGATATATATACGTATATTAACAAATAAGCAAAAATATTGACATAATACATATATTATTAATAAATTCACTAAAAACCAACTAAAACTTATCTAAATTGTAACCAAACAATTGGGAATTTACTAGAGAACCACTGTGGCAGTCAATTACACAAGGATTTGATGAATCAAAAGGTAATTGGATAAGCAAAGGACACCTCTTACTTGGTTATTTGCAACAAGATATTGATGGAAAATTATATATGATTTACAGAAGAATTAAACTGACCTAAACCAATATATAGAGGGCTTATAACAAGATTTAAGACACTTTAAGAACCAAATCACTTAAGAACAAATTCGTAGAAAATAATACAAAATTAGAAAGGAAAATAGAAAAAAAAAAAAACAAAGTAAGGGACAAATTCAGGTAGTTCTTGAACTAAACTTGAATTTGCTGTTACACCACTCCATCACGTAGCAAAACCACCTGCACCTAGGCTTTCCAACAACTCCCTCTCTACAGCTGGCCACCGGAGGTTTGATGAATAAGCAAATCAAATTCCTGACCTATTTTTCATTAAATTTTAAAAATTATCAAATCCACCTAGAAAATTATGGAAATTTTTATATTTAGGTTATTTTACATATTCTTTTGTGTAATATTTTTATTTTTGTAGAATTTAGAATATTTTATGTACTTGCTTAAGAAAATAACTATTTACCCGAATTTTGACTTTCAAAATAAATACACTAATGATGTAGTTTCTAGCTCAAAATTTTTGTATAGAATATCTATGCTATACGGTTAATTTCTATGTAGCCAAATTTTTAATTTAATTATTTTTAATATTTAATGTAATTTTTAGCCTTAAAAATAGTTAAAATTAGAGTGAAAATGTGAAATAAATTGATTTTTACGAATTAATTGATGAAAATGACATATACTAGCTTTTGGTGATTTATAATGATATTAGGATATATTGAAAATAATTTTGTAAAAAGGATAATATTTGGTTAATTAAATGCAATTTAAGGATAAAATTGTAATTATGAGCATTTAGGCGATAAACCTAATAGCATGAAACCATATACAAACTAAGTCCCCCATATTTTTGGGAGTCTATAGAAATTTTTTGGGAATTATTTAGTGACCTAAGCTATTTATTATGAATTTATGTAGTAAAACAGCTTAAATCACGAACCGAGGCTTATTTTTAGTAATAATAGATTAAAATGTGCTAAATATTGAAATAAAAACTATAGAGATATATGCTGGTTAGATTTAGTAAAAATGAATTTTTTAAATATATTTAATGATAGTTTTACGACCGAGGTACGATATATACATATTAGGGTTAAATAATACCTATATTATTGAGTTATATTTGTAAATTATATAAAATATAGTTCAAATACATAAAATAATTATAATAAGATAATATTCATTATAGGCATGTATAAGTATATTAGAAATTTGAACTATAATTTAGAAGTTATCTCTTAAAGTAGAACTTGTAATACGTATCGTTAAGTATGTATGAACCTAATGATACTATTTTTACTAAAGTCAGGCAATCCTAAGTAATATAATCTATATCTCTATAATATTACGAGAATTTACGTACTATGATAACCTTATCGTAATTGAAATGTAATTTCACTAATTAAAAGTACATTTTGATATGATCAAAAGAATTATTATGCATAATAGTATAATTGTGTATATTATTAATATTTAATAACTTAGCTTAACTTACATAATAAAACTATATTTCATTATATAAGGAAAATAATAATATACTATATATATATTTATATATAATCATTTAACGGAATACAAATAGATAAAATCTTAATATTTTCATAACTCTTACGAAAACTAAATTTAGGTGTATATATATATATATATATAGTCTCCTAGTGAACAAAGCATTGAAGACACAAGTCTTCTATAGTGAACATTTGGATATGTAAGTTGGGATCATGGTCTTACCACTTGTTGGGATTAGTAAATTAGTTATCTATGCACATGCCATATATGCAATTGATATTTTGATTGTGACAGAAGTTAAACTCCTTGGCGTGCTATTCTACATGATTACTTCATTTTGTATTGTTCTGAACTTATTTAGCTACCCTTAAATGGAAATAATAGTAATTTGATTACTAACTTAATTAAACATGCATAGCAACCGTTAGGAGAACGATTAAGAGTGTTAAGCTAAATATCGATTTCCTTCAATAAGGATAGTTAAAATGGTCCTTTCCCCATCCTTAGTCGAATTAAGTGACAAGTGAAGAGATTATGGCAAGGTGGGGTTTGGGGTTCGAAGGAGGTCCCGAAGGAGGGTATTTTCCATTGTACAAGCTTGGGTTTAGTCTAATTTGAGTCACGATAAAACTCCTTAATCTGGGTTAGAGCGAATATAATTTTTCTAACCTCACAATGGTTCGGACAATATTGTACAATATTTCAAGTGATTGATTGCATTGCATTTTATTATAATTAATAACCTTGTTTGCGATTATATGATACTCTTTTAACTTCGTCCTACTTACTAAGCTAGCTATGCTTACATCTCCATAAACTCATTTATAAGTGACGAGTGAAGGTTAAGATGTTCAAATATCACCATCCCTAGGTTAGTGTGCAATTAGCTAGGAAAGTAAGGAATAAGGAATCCACTAAATCTGGGCTTTTAACTTTTCTTTTGAGTTTTAAGGAAACTAACTAGGAAATTCCTAAAACGCCCATTAAAATGCCCATTAGTTTCCTATCTTATTGTAAATAGAGTTCAAGATCTGTGACTTTTGGTAAACTCTGATTGTAAATTATAACTCTAAATGTTAAATGTTTATGTAAATATTGTTGTGTTATTGGACAACAGAGTTAAATTATAACTCTAAGTATTATACATAACAAGTATTTTGTAAAACTATACCATAGGTTTGATCATTTACAAGTATTAAAATAAATACTTTAAGCTAGTTGAGTCATATACGCCTTGTGTAGACTATATTTACAAGAGAAACTATAAGGTTAGCTTTTATCTTAGGTTAGTTTACATGGTGGGACTATTATGACTTCTCCTATTCGGGGTATAACATATTCCAATCTCTTTTTTAGTAAATATGTTAATGATTTGAAATGTGAACATTGTATTGTTACCAAATTTACTCAAAACACTCGCCATTCATAACCTTATAAACCCTTAAAACCATTTCTTTTCATTCATAGTAATGTTTGGGGGCCATCAAGAGTTTCAACTCCTTTGGGTTATAAATGGGACATAAGCTTCATTGATGAAACCTTCATTGATGACCATTTAATAGTTTGTTAGGTGTTTCCCTTAAGAAAAAAATTTAAAGCCTTATCAAATTTTTTGTATCTAATGTTTTCCAAACATAAATTCAAATTCTTTGTTCAAACAATGACAATGAGTATTTCTCTAAGGAATTTATAGATTATTTAAATGAACATGGGATTGCTTGATAGAGTTCTTGTATATATAATCCTCAACAAAATGGAGTATTGGCGAGAAAAAATCAACACTTATTGATACGACTAGATCCATGATGATAACTTCTTCGATTCCTTTCCATTATTGAGGGGAAGCAATTCTAACTACAACCTACCTAGTAGTTTAAATTCCTTTAAGAATTCCCAAGTTTAAAACTCCTATAAGTATCTTATGAGCATTTTATCCTTACGTTCATATATTCAATTCCTTGCCACCTAGAGTGCTTAGTGTAAATTGATAGATACCCTATGATCTATACCAAGCTTCTAAGTTAGATAATTGGTTGTATAAATCCTACTTTTAGTGAGCCTATGATTTGACTAAGAGTACTTCCAAAACATTTTCAGGATCAATTAAATTAAGAACTCAAGTTTACAATTGAAAACTCTTTTCCAATTTGAAAGCCTATTATCGATAGAACCCGAACTTGAAAAACTGCGAACTCTAAAATCACCTAAAACCCTAAACCCTAAAACAATTAAGGACTTTTAACCCTAGGCGACTAATTGATAATTTAATTTGAATAAGTTTATTCAGCTCTAGAAAATTTCATAATTTTATAAGAATTGAATAATCATTTACAAAACAATTTAAGAAGTAAATCCTAAAACAATTTTTTATAAAATAATTCCCTTATCTTCATGTTTAAGCTTTACATATAAATAAGTAGACTAACTAATCACTTTAAATAACTTATCAATTGAGAGTTTGAGTCATTTATCAATTGATGATCTATTAAAAACTAATGATAAGACACTTTCCTTATGACCCCTTCACTTATACTACATATGGACAAATTATCACAAGATTTCACATGCTTAACTTTAATAAATGAGATAAGACAATTCCATGCCCCAAAAGAACACTTAATGACCGGTTCTTACATGGCTATAAGGGAGACCATACTCTTGTCTTTCATCCATCAATCACTTTATCTTACACTCTACTATTTACCCCTTAATGCTTACATCATTAAGAGTTGCAATTGTTGACTTTTGTACATACTACAAGACAACAAAATCAAACTTCTTAAACACATTTTTACCCTCATTCCAACCGGCTACTCTTTTCCCATTCGCTTTCACTTTCAATTTCATTTTCACTTCCTTTTCTCTTACTTTGGAAACAACACAAAAGAAGAAACAACCAAACCCACAAAATCCTTCACTTGCCGCCACATTCAAAGCATATGCACACGGCACTTTCAACTTCTTCTTGTTTTGCTTTTGCCAACGTTCAAAGCTTCTTTAGAATCCTTATAATACTCCTTAAACCCCACTTCAAAGGACCACAACTCAAGTTCCAAAAAGGGTGCAAGAAGGAGGAAGTAAGATAAAGAGCATAAGTGGAACTTTAGTGTACAACCACCATATTTTTGCTTTGAGGACAAATAAGTATATCTTGTGTTAATAGTTTAGTATTCATGTTAGGAGACCATGATTTCTCGAAGATATGAGTATGATCATAAGTTGATATAACATCTAAGACTACCCTAAGAAGCAAACTCATGAAACCCTTACATGAAAGTTGAAATATGAGCATGTAAAGTTGGTGTTTTTTAGAAACACTTGTCTAACACTTTGAATGGAAGATTTTAAGTTGAAAAAGTCTTAAAATAAGAACTTGAATGAAAGGGAAGCATGCTGGATGAGAGATTTTAGAAGTTATTTGGATGTTGTTTTCACTTCTATTAAGTTAAACATGCTTAAATCTAGACTCAGGTAAAGAGAAAATCCATCATATGAAGTTTTATAAGGAAATTAACTTTGTAAAATATGAACTATGATATGGGAGTTATGATAAGTGTGAGATCCTCTATTTTCATGTAAAGTATGAGTTAAATAATCATCTTATGGAAAAGAAGTCAAGTTAAGATTTGAATACAAGTAACTTAAGTCTATGATTTAACACCTAAACTTAAGGAAATGAAGAAACAAGTTGGAAGCCTTCATACTCAAACCGACCAAATCTGGAAAATTCCTATAAGAAACTTAAAAATATGATAAAAGTAAATAAACAAAGTGAAAAGACTAAGCAAAGCCAGAACGATAAGTGTATCAAGCCTAAAACTTAAAACCGAGTTTAAAACTTCCAAAATGAGCCTCAAATGTCAAGTTGAACCACCCTTGGGTTTTTTACCAGTAACTTAACATAACAATGAAAGTTGTTTTGAGACTCTCAAGAAGCTCACAGACACTCCCTAAGCCCAAGAAAGTGACCATTTTTGAATGGAATAAAAAACAAGCCCATTTGACAACTTAAGCCCACTTAAAAGCCCAAGAAGTGATTAATAGCCTTAGGAGTGTAAATTAAAGTTGTAAATCTGACTTTAAGGAGTATTTTGAGCTTAGAATGAAATCTTAAGCCCAAGCTTAAAGGAATTCCCAAGTTACCAAAAAGCCCATTAGCCAAATAAAGCCTAAAAGCATTCTAAATCATGAGAACCGCTACTGTTCTGACCTATGGGAAAATTTTTCATGCTTCATCTCGAAAATATAACCTCATCATGTTAAAGTACACTTAAAAACGATGAAGATTGACTATAAGATCATAAAAATTGGATTTAAAATGAGAAAGTTATACGCGATTGAACTTTTAAGTAAAACCGAAAAAAATACGAAAACTAGTCAAGAATATAACTTAAAGAATTTTAGCTTAGTTTTCTAAGTTTTATTTCAATTCCTTATGGCATTATGATTGTAATGACCAGGGGACCTAGTATTCGGAGACAACCTGCCCTCGAACTATTTTGACCGATCTACATGGCTGAGTGAGTGAATTTCTAATAACTCTTTACTTGATTTTACTTGTAAAATATATGTACCTAAACTTATATATATAAATTGAATGCTTATGGAATATGAGAAATGCATATATATGAATTTGTGATTAAATGCTATGGCTTGTTAATCATATAATAATAGAAATTATTGATGATAATTTATGTGTGTGATTACGTGGAATAAAATTGTTTGATCACCATGAAAAATCGAATTAACCACTTATATGATTAAGAAAGTAAATGGATCATGCATTCCCCATAATTGCATTCGAATAACACCGGCTACCGCTTTACGTAGAAGATGAGAAGGGAAGAGACTCATAGGAGGAGGGCCTCTTGTAGAATTAAACACTAGTTATGTTATCATTTTATTAAATCTCTATTCTAAGCTGATAGGCTTACTAGGCGCCGAGAGACACCAACCGTTGGTGAGGAATCGTGTCTTGTGGCTTTTACTTAAAGTGTGTGTTTGTAGATTACAGAGGTCACCATACCGCTAGACTTGGGATTTTAAAAATATGATTTGTTATTTAGTAAAAAAAGTATATATATATTTATAGTTTTGTTTTGGCTTAAGCACAGTATTGTAAATGATATAAAACCCAAGGTCTAGAACTTGGATTTTGGTTTGGGTCGGTTAATTATTTCCAAACTCCGACTATAGGAGGTGTAATTCTGAGTCGTTTGCAATTCCTAGGCCACTGCATGCGTTATTTGGTATACTGATTATTCATGCATTCATAGATTGTGCATCTAATAAATTTTTGTGATGCGATATTAACGAGGGTATTTATCTCACTAAGTGTAAACTTATACCTCGATAGATTTCTTTTGTTGTAGGAAAACCTCTTCGTTCATCCAGGTTGAGGCATGCTCGAGGTGAGTCTCGTATAGAGACAGATTGAAGCGATTAGAGAGTAAAGAAGAAACTTTGTAATAGCTTTTGTAGATAACTATTTACCTTTATTTTTGTTTATAATATAGTTTGAAGTTTATGATGCAATTTCTATTATGAGCTGTATTTGTTTGTAATATTCTTTTAGTGTGAAACTTAACGAGTCCATACGTTTACTTGATTAATTTATGTCTTAAAAATTAATTTTAGTAAGTTGCTCTATATTACTTATTTATGGGTTTGGTGGTAACATATAGTGAAAAGAGTCTTGTGTGTCGTATGAAAGGCTTGTGATCAACAAGAGGGCAGATAGTAGACCTTTGTACGGTATACGGCGATCTACCATGACAACGATACTATTAAGTCGTGATAGGTTTTAGGCTGTCTTACAGAACTTTTGGTCTTCATTTATAGAATTTGATAGTTGGAGCTTCTAGAACACGATGAGAGACTTAAGGTGAAGAATTATGCTCAACAATTGATTCATGTCAAGGCATACAAGGAGGCTATGATGAAGGAATAGAATATGTCATTTGAAAATTAGACATGCTTACCTTAGGAGTAAAAAAGGAAATATCAATAAGACTAATTTCTAGATTTGACAAGAGATAGAGCGTATCATTAGGAATCTTTGTTTTATCTTGATCTAAAGAGACATAGTAAGGATGATTTTTGAGAAAAACACATGACATGACAAAACCTATTTTGAAGGTGGCTAATAAAGCTTAATAGTCTAGGATTTCTCTTTTTAACCATAGGTATTCTTTCACGAGCAGTATGAGCTAATGAGGCTTGGGGATCATATTGGAATTGGGACCCAAAGGAAACTTGGGCATTTATTACTTGGACTATATTTGCGATTTATTTACATGCTCGAACAAATCAAAATTGGGAAAATAACCATTTTTATGAGTGGCATATCGAATGAAAACACATTTAAGCGCTTTACCTTCCAATTTGTGTTTATGTAGAGCATGATCTACCACATACATAATATGATTAGGGAGGTGTGAGCATTGACAATTATACACTTATAAAATCATATGAGAAAGAATAGAATGCAGAAGATAGCCAAAGAGTTAAGAAAGAACATAATGTAGAAGAGAGTCAGAGAGTAGAGGAAGAGCAAATTGTGGAAGACAACCAGCAAATGGACCTACTCATAGCCTTAAGAAAAGGTAAGTGATAAGGTGCATGATATCCAATATCTGACTGTGTATTTTGATCAATTATCATCAAGGTATAAGGCTTTTGTAACCCAAATAAATGAGGAAGATATACCAAGAAATATCTAAGTGTTCTTGAGAAGATGAAAGCCCTATATCAAAATAACAAATGGAAGATAAGTGTTTATCAAAAGGTAAGAAAGCTACAGATAATATATGAGTGTTCAGTATGAAATGCAACTCAGATGGAAGTATGAGACAAATATAAAGCTTACTTAGTAGCACAGGGATACACAAACATATGAGCTTGATTATAAGGAAACTTTTGCACTAGTTGCAAAACTAAATTCAATCAGAGTGATCTTATCCTTAGTTGCTAATCTTGATTGGCCTCTCCATCAACTAGATGTTAAATATGCATTACTTATTGGAGAATTAGATGAAAAGATTTACATGTGTATTCCACTAGGTTTTGAAGCAAACAAAGACCATAAGAAAGTGCACAAGCAAAAAAAAATCCTTATATGGGTTAAAGTAGTCAACAAGGGCATTGTTCAAGAAGTTTAATGAAACTCTAATGCAAATTAGTTATAAACAAAATTAGGCTAAACAACTCTCCTCACTAAGGTAAGGAAGAATGGTTTGAGGACTATTTTAATAGTCCATGTAAATGATATTATAATTACCAGTGATGATTTGTGAGAAATTGCTAAATTAACAAAGAAGGTAAAATTAAAATTTGAAACTAAAGAGTTGGTTGAGCTAAAATATTTCCTTAGAATGGAAGTAACAAAAACAAATAAAGGCATTTTTATAAGCCAAAGCAAATATATTTTGGATCTCCTAAAGAAGACTAGAAAGCTTGGATATAAGCCCATGTTTACTCCTCTTCTATAAAACTAGAAGAATTGGTTAAGACTACTGATGTTGTAGTAAATCGAGATTAGTACCAAAAACTAGTTAGAAGATTGATATATTTATCTCTTAATCAACTTGACCTAGCACAAGCCATTAGTATGGTAAGTCAAGCTATGCATACACCTACAAAGCATCACTTAAATGCTATTCATTACATCTTAATATAGAATGTACACCAAAGAAAGGATTATTTGTCAAAGTCAAGATACTGAGGCATATGTTGATGGAGGCTAGGGAGGAGATGAAATAGATTGTAAATCCACTTCAAGCTATTGCACAAGTGATGGGGAAACTTGGTAGCTTAGAGAAATAAGAAGCAATTAGTTGTAGCAAAGAGTAGGGCAAAAGCAAAGTATCAAGTGATTGTACAAGGTTAATGGCTAACATATCGATGAAGTAAGATTCTATTTTCTTATACGGTGATAGGAAGTTAGCTATGAGCATAGTAAAGAATCTATTCCAACACAATCGTATGTAGTATGTGTGGATTGGTTGGAACTTTATCATGAGTGAGATTGAAGTAGGCAAATATTAAACTTGAATATATTCCTACACAAAGAAGAGAGTAGGTATTCTAACTAAGTTGCTTGTGGAGCAATTATTTATAGATATTATATACAAGTTAAGAATAAGTTAAAAATGATATATATCTATTCTTAATCTTGAGGAGAAGTGTAGAAGAAACACTATCTTTATTATCAACATAAGTACACCTCAACCATTGAACACGTCAATGTCAGCATCTTCTTCTTTTTTTTTTCTTTCAATCTCTCTTGCTTATCTTCTATAAGAGTCAGTCTAGCTATTAGGTAGGCATCATGGTATAGGAGAATTGATTCTGACTTGTGTTTGTCTGTTACACGTTTTTCTATCATTATCCTCTTGTATATATTTGATTTTAATCATGAGGATAAAATTAAGAGGGTTTTATCTTCAAGTTTTTCGACATTTTCTCCAGGAGTTATATCGATTGATTAATTATTTCCTATAATTAAAACAACATATTATGGATGTATAATTAGATTACTTATGTTACATATTCAACACATTACAATACTTCATTAGCATATTTTCATTAATAAATATTAATATTATATGTTAATTAAGCTATTCCTAACATCTTATTATGTATTTGAACTCCATATTTAGACTTTGGATAAATAACCATTTGAAACTTTAAATCACGTTAGTGGTATTAATCCGTTCATATGCAATATTTTACAAAACAAACTCCACATGGTCACTTCGTTAACTTTCACGACAACATCGTAAAGACGTCAATATGAGCCATAAATTAGCAACATGGAACCTAGGGGTATGACATATACTACTAATACATGATTCAGTAAAAACAGGAATCAAAATTCATGAATAAAATCGAGTACTTGAATCATCTCAAAACTTGTTTCATTCAAGTTTATTTTATATATTCGTTCGTTTAAAAATTGATTCTAAACAATCCATGAGAGTTCCATGTATATACTAAGATAGTCAAAACACAAATTATATTTTACCAATTTTGAAAATCATAATGAAGTGGATTACCAGTATCAGTCTCAAAGAGTTCAAACATGAAACCATTATAAAATATCCTAAAAATATCACAAATGGAAGAACTTTTACTTAAAAAGTACTTGTTGAGAAATTACACTAGAAGTGCTTAAAATTTAAAAAGCATGGTTCTCATCAAAGTCATTTGGAAGATGCATTGCTTTTTACTCAGAATACACAGTCATCATTTCACCTAAACATATAGGAAATATTCATTATAATGAAGAGAGTCAGAAATACATTGCTTCTCGAGCTCAGGGCAATACACATAACGATATGAAATAACATTTTGACAGGAAGAAGTACATAGAAAACACAATTAAGCAAAATAAAACCGCATTGTCCCAAGTACATTCTTGGAGAGGTACACGTGAAACCTATTTTATCATTTATTGATAAAGATACGATACATTTAGCTAACAACAGCATCATACCCATTATCATCACCGAAATCATATACAAAGTCCAAAACATCATGTGCATCCTCAAGAAGACAATCAAGCCACTTTTCCCCAAAATCATCACCAGCACTTTAGTATTTCCATCCTTTCTTGCAAATTGTCATGAAGTAATGAGAGTCGTTCACCCACTGCAATAAGGAACAAAAACTATTAATTCCAACCAACAATCAAGTAGAAAAATGAAAGACTTAACAGATTCAAGCCCATTAAGACACAAAGTACGAGGATCCAAATTGCAAAAATGATGCTTAGTTTATTTCATCAGAATAAATGGTTTTTACATCACAGCAAGTCAAAAGTAGGAATAGCATCGTAAACGTTATTACCTTACTCTTTGAAGTTAATTAACTCCCCTCTGGAAAACTTCCCAAGCCTCCGCACAAATTTAGTTTTTCAATTAAACAAAGGTAGGGTAAATACGTGAAACCCCATGGTAGTTTATAAAAACCAGATAATGAATATCAAACCAATAATGACTAATAACTTTTGAACCAAACAAATAAAAACACTTACTAGTCGCATGATAGATAGCTTACCTTTAATATCGATTACCATTGATTTGGAATGTTGTAATTGTTATCAAAAGTAATTCCCAACTAATAAGTTGAGAGGGAGAGAGATTAACTAATAGTAACATCCAGAAAAAGAATTGTGACAAAGGTAAATGTCAAATCATTCTTTCATTGATCAGACTTAAAAGTATCCGACTGCTTCTCTCTAAGACTGAAGATAATGAACACTGTAATTTAGCATATGTTTATCGATACATAACCAACTATATTCCAAAAAGATAATTTACAAATAAAATTTCCCAGGGCACAAAAAATTGGGGAAAAAATAAAAAAGAAGAATAAGGGGGACAGCCTATACACATCATTAAACATGAAATAGAATGTTTGAGTTCCAAGTACGCTGGCCTAGCTAGTCACGAACTCAACCTCAATCTTATGCCCATATCAGGAGGGTATCAAACTATATATATTGCAGTAGATCAAATGGTTAGATTTTCCTGGATGGCAATAAATGATCCGACAATATTTCCTCCCACATCCGGGAAATTTTCGCTTCCCAGAAGAGGGCGAACCTTGCCCTTCCGATCAACTTCAACTGGATACTTCAGGAGATGACTTCGCATCTCAGTCACCTCATCAGCTGCATATTGTCTCCAGTTCTGCTCACCCACGGATCTAACCCTTCTTACACATTCAAGACTCTCTGGCTGAGTGAAACAGTCCTCTATTCCTCCAATGTGTTCTGCCCACAGAGACATCCTGTATCCATAGATCTAGCAAGAACAGATACCATGTCAGACATCGGCCACCATACCTGGGTAGCATAAAATAAAAAAGTTCCATGCTAAGCTCTAACAAGATATAACAAGGAAGGAATAAGCAAATGTCACCTGTCCACGGGGACTAGATAATTTTCTTGCCCACGTATGTTGAGGTTGGTAAGCACCCATTGCAATCTCAGTATCTCTTGTCCCCTCCATGGATCGTTGGTTGATATTTGCAGATCCAATTATCAAATACTCATCATCAACTATCATACCCTTCGAATGAACATAGATCATAAATCGCCGATTCTTCCTGGCAAGTGCCTGAAATTTGAAAAATGTGATTCAATTAGCCATTCAAATGAAGGGGTTAAAGAACAAAGCAAAATCATGCATCATATAACTGATTTCTGGAAATAAATTTTGTCAGACGCTGAGAGCTTTAGAAATCAAAGAGATCAAAATAAACATTACTTGAGGAGAATTTGACGCATGAGGGCTCTCAATGCTATAATCACTCCCGTATATAGCCTCACGATTGCCAAGACAGAAGAAATTCAAAAAGTCTTGTGGCACATATGAATCCTCGAGCCCGACCTCCACCAAAGCCTTGTATATCGTCTCGTACATCATTTGCATCGTCTTATTCTGCACATAAGAGAGTTTCAATTTCAAAAATATGCACGAATGGTCAAGTCTTCTGCACTGCAAGAGAAGCTTTCTAGAGTGGAATGCTCCTCAACCAAAAGAAGCCATGTCTGGTACTTGTATATTGGATTAATGCTTAATTTGAAATTTTACACAAATCTAGTATGACAATAATACTGAAAGAATGCTACTTAACGATGAAGTTAATTTACAAAAGGAAGCAAGATGAAAATGAAAGTGTGATATAGTAACTTAAGACATAAAGAAAGCATCTTCACTTCAGAGAACAGATTCACTGTGAATGTTTATGAAACTAATTTACAGTTTTATAGAGAAATACTACAAAAACTTCAATTTTCCAGTCTCTCTCCAAAGAACATGCAGCAGAGAGTACCATGACATAACTTGGAACTGCTAATTAAGGGTCTGAGAGGAGGTGTCTTCCAGGTCATCTCACTGCTTTGTCTAAAATGTCTTAAAATATATTCCAACATAGAAAGATATAGCTAAATGGCTATTAAAAGTAAAAGTTAATTTTAAGAGGTTACCTGCCAATACAATATCCGTTGTGTAGCTGTGGCTGTCGGGACACCCTCAGGCCACATTGGAATAACTACGTACGCAGCAAATCTCTCATGTGCTCTGATTTTATTAGCTATTTTCAGAGCAATTTCCATTGGTATCAGGTTGTTGGCACCTGAAAAAGGTATTAGAATCTCTAAATTCATGAATGGAACTACAAATCTAGCAGGAACTCTCATAGAAGCATTGAAAAACTTGGTCCAAATTCCCTATACTAGATTAAAAGAGGTGACATAGTTATGGTCGCTTGAGTAAATGAACCTTGTCAAGTAATATAATCAAGTGTAGTTCTTCAATAATACAATTAGGAATCAGCATTAATCAAAGATTTAACTGTGTCAGAACCCCATATCCAAATTAAACGAAGACCAGAGACAATCAACGGTAGCCTGATTTATCATTAATTGCAAGATAATTAGCCAGAGCAATGGGGGAAAAAAATCAGAAATGGGTCATCAAGTATGATATCCATGATAAGATCTTGATACTCATAATCCTCCCTAATACATCCCTGGCAATCTGTCTTTTCGATTCCCACAAAACACCAACAGACAAAATTTAGTAATTATGGAAATTAATTTAAGCAATTCCTTGATAGTACTTCAGGGATAATGACAAAAAGAAAAGCATGCTATATTTTTTCCTAAAACCAAACAGAACACAAAGTGAATTAAAAAATCCAACAGTTAATAAAGACTTCTCAACTGAATCAAACTTGCCAACGAATGCTGTCAACCTCTCCCTCCAAAGCAATTTTTTGAACATTCCAAAGGTATGCACAGTGCTCCAAAGACTTATCACATGTTTAGTTGGCTCCATATAAGTGGAATATAATAATTATTTCTTTATTGCAGATCCATTCCTGCATTTGGTTGTTGAAATCGCCATTCCATGATATTGCTATTACTGTGAACTGAGAAATTGCAATTCTTTTATAGGACTAAAGGAATGGTTATTCTTTGGTCATTTCTAACATATTTCCTAATCTACTCATGAGACCTCAAAAGAAATTATAAGGAATAGTTATTATTTCTTTATCCCATTCTATAAAAATTATAATTCTATTCTCACCTTATTCTATTCCATGAAACAAAAATACCATTAGATCATCAAGTAAAGCTTTAGCATTACTTCAACAATTCTAAAACTTTACATGCCCTTAGGCCTCCTTAACATAAAAATTAGGCCCATATTATTACATCTATACATCTACAAGACATGTAACATGATAATGCGAGGCACCTTATGTTGATTTGCTAACACAACTATCTTCCAATGCCCACAATTTGAGGTCTAAGGGAATCATTTTCTCAACAAAATCGGGTCGAATTGAGTTAGTGTAACATTTTGCGAATAGGACTAGATGCGAGATGACAAAAATGGTTCTCCAGGTGGCTAATCAAGAATCAACACTACTTCATTCATGTACAAACTCATGCACACATTTCACAAAGCCACAACTGGATAATATTCATATGTTAGCAGGAAAATGTAAAAATCACTACTTGAATTTTGTATATTTTCAATTTTATACCTAATGTTTGGAATTATTAAATGGTATATATAATCAAGTTTTGACAATTTACTTATTAAATTTACCATCTTACCTATAATTGTACATTTTTACCAATGAATATTTGTCATATTATTTGAGTAAAAATGATAGAGCTAGTAAATTTAAAAAGTAGAGATTCGATTGGACACAAAATTTAGTAATTTGAAACTTAAAACTGTAAAATTGAACAAGTAAAAATTTTATTGGGTATTGACTATTAGCAACTTCAAACTTCAGATGTAAAATTAAAAACCCCGCAAAGTTCAAGTAAAGTTTAGGACATTACACTCTGTAAGCAAAGGCAGACAAAAATAAAGAGGAAGATCTGTACCTATGTCTTTGTTATTACTCCAATTGTATGAGGACCCAATGAAATACTGATTCTCAATATAGATAAAATGTTGGGCAGACCGTATGGCTTTTACATATGCTGTGTGTATGCTCATGTCAATCAGTACATTCTTTCCAGAAACAAGATGCTGTTTCACAAGAAAACACAAGAATCAATAAACATCTGGATAGACAATAATCTCGAAAACAGGCATACAATAAAAGGAGCAAGAGACAGTAAAAGATTTCATCTCACCAAATTTATGGCATCTTTTGGATCTTTTGGGAAGCCCTTCACAGAGCTGGAATCAATTGAACGAAAAACCTGCAATGATGTTCTCATAGAGATGTTTTAGTCCTAAAACTCTGCATAATCAAATGCGAACAAGGAACAAGTACTTTAATACCTGAACATGCCATGCCTCTGGATCATGTTCACTGACAAAAGGGGCATCAGCAATTCCAAGTATCTCAGGAATTCTGTCTATAGAAAGCAAAGAATCATCATATGAGATCTTCAGTTTTTTTATCCCACGCGGTTTTGCAGCCCTTTGCCAACGCTCCTCAAAATTTCTCAGCACATCATAAGCTGCTGGACCATCAATTTTGCAATGCATGTCATGCCATGCTTCTCTTGGACAACCAACAGTACTACCCTGCTCAAGAAGATGAACAGTTTAGAAAAACAATTAGCTAAGTCCCTACAGAACAAGGTAAATATCCAACTTGTTGGCCCGGTATAATAGTTCCAAAAGATAGAATTGAACGACTTTTATGACATGATTCTGGATATATTTGAAGTTTGCCTTTTATGTCATAGGGCCAGACATCAATAAGAAGACAAGTTAACCATATTTGCAATAACTTCAAGTGAATCATAACTACATGCAGAAAAAAATATTTAACATCCAATAAGATCATCGAAATCCAGATCAATTTTCATGTGTTCTTTCAAACATATGATTCTAAAATAACTGACAGTTAGGGTGCTTTTCATGAGAAGCTAACGCTTGCTTTAGCATATTCCAACCATTATATCTAGAATAATTCCCTGCTTGAGATTTCAGTCGACTCCTCTTTCAATCAATACTTTAATAGTCTTTTAAACAGCATTGATTGCTCAAGGGGAAGCTTATGATTATTAGAGAGACTGGATGAAAGAGAGAAATTTACCGTGAAAGTTGGATTATGATAGTCATCTTTGTGGACTGTGTGTAATGTTCGAAATATAGGATGTTGGGGTGTATCATACCGGCCATCACATAGATCAAGTCCACCAACAAATGCTATGATTTTTCTTTTGTAGTTCCCAGCATCAACATCTACTATTACTGTTTTCTGATGATGTGTATAAATTGTTCCCACTTCCTGAAGAGCAGAGATTATTGAAACATTAAAACATACACACGACAGAAAACACCTTATAACACAAGTTTAAAATGAGAATTGCATTTATAACTACAAAAAGGAAAACCATGAAGGACATGATGAAGCCAAAGCACACTAGGTCCTCAAAATTTCCAAGAATGCATAGATAATTTCTACACTTTAAATCCCAAATAATTGATGCACTAACTTACACAAGGGTTTCCATCTATTTTTCAGTTAATGGATGGACAGAAAATTGAAGCAGAACAACCAAGAGAATACAACCCACATATACGTGTATGCATGCAGTAAGAATCAAGCAGAAACTGATTTTACTAGTGCTGGCGACAACTGAATGGATAATTGAAACTAATGGCTACAGTCATAGATTTCTCTTCATACAAAATGAGACACAAGTGCATGAAACAAAAGGAAGCATACTGCTAAATGCAAAGGAATTTGTTAGTGAGTAAGAAGTGATTTGATGATAGCTAAGTGTAGACACCTAAAAAAATCGGTCCGAATCGCCTTGAACCGCCCTTGGTTGCCATTGCTGAAGCTTGAAGAAGAGGAGTCCGACCAACCCGACCCAACCGGCCTAGGTCGGACCCACGCGCTCAAATCCATCCGAAGCCTATATGTATTGTTTATTTATATATTTATTTGTTTTACTTATTTATGTAAATGTAATCAAATAAAAAAAACAGAGGAAGAAAAGAAAAAGAAAAAACAAAAAAGTAATTTTATTTTATTAAATAATATATAATAAGTAATAAATAGATTAAGTGCTAAAATAGGATAAATAAAAGATAAATAAAAAGGAAAAATAAATAAAATAAGAATAAATAATTATTTTTTTATCACTTAGAAAAATTTATTTTCCAGAAAAATAAAAATAAATTAACCATTTCTCAAATTAGAGACCTTTTTAGATTTTCTAAAAATGAAAATTTCAATTTAGGACTTTCATTTTTTGGAAATTTCCTCAAATAAACCAAATTAAATTAAAAACATAAATTCAACATGTTTTCAAAATTAAAATCAATTTAACCCACTGAAGTTTTCATTAAAATAATTACGTACGTCTGATGGTATGTAAGTACCTACAGGGCGACTGGTAAAAAACGAAAAAACTTAAATTCCCTTTTCTTTTAATTTAGATTATTTTATCCAATTAGAGTAATCAAATTGAATCTTATCTTTCAAAGCGATTTTTAAGTTTAATTCTAATTTTGGAAAGTCAATGGTACTCGCAAAGAAGGTTTAAAATTCCTAACCCCTACACCTGAATCTTTGGTTTACAAAAACCATTTCACAAAAAATTAGTTTTTTTTTTTAAATTAATAAACTGATAGTTAAGTTATAACCAATCCATCCAATTTATTATAATATTGATTATAACTTTGATTATGACTTAACCCTTTTTTCCAACTTTGATCGGATGACGACTGCAATATCTTTTCAAGTTAGAAAAAATAGTTTTCTTTAAACTCTAGTCGATGATCGGTATTAGGGTTTAATACTGGTCAGTTTAAAAAAGACCTAATTTTATAAAAAGAATCGGAAGAGTAAAAAACCAAACTCGACACTAAGTATAAAAAGATGAGAAAAGAACCTGAAGATCCAGAGCAAATGCTCATAGCTAACTCAGGTGAAGTATAGAACAGGAGTCCTTTGCTCTCCTCTCTCATTTCTTTGCTAACACGTATATTCTCCTTAACAACTTACTCCCTTGTTTACTCCAAATCCCTTATTATTTATTGTACTTACAAAAGTACCCCCACTATTATGCTGCCACTGTTACTCCTTATTTATTTCCAAAAGTACCCTAGCTCGTTACTTTCCATTCCCCCACTGTTTAATGCTCTAGCACCCCTAGTGTAAACCTTCCATATAGGGGATCTATCAATACTGCCCCTTGATGAATTAACCTTGTCCTTAAGGTGAAAATTGGGAAATTGCGAACAGAGTTCACCAGCATCAATCTATGCTGCTTCATCTGGTGCCTGGCCAGAATATGGAGCAGAACAAAATCAGTGGATACATCAGGCAGCAAGTCTAAAGGAAGTGGAGACACTTAAGACTGTTCCAATGCTCGTTTTAGGTTAGAGACATGGAAAATTGAGTGTACACGAGTCAGGAGGTAGCTTCAGCTTGTATGCAACAGGAGTTCAGCACTTAACACTATGATGAGTGGTATTATAACAATACTTCCCATGTTAACCAATGCGACAATCTTTGGGTTGCTCAGAAGCAAAGCAATGCAAGTATGTCTCTAGACAACAATTGAAGACTTCAGTTTGGCCATCAATTTCAGGATGATTAGCCATATTCATAGTCAAATTTGTGCATTGTGGCGAAACAACTCTTGCAAAAATAAACTCATGAATGTATGGTCTTTGTCACTCACAATAGAGCTTAGAAAACTGGGGTGTGTAGGGATGTTTCAACAAAATGAAGCAGCTATATTTGGTGAGTCGATCCACAACTATAAAAATGACATCAAACCACTATGAGATCCATTGAAATCTCATCACATGCTTTAGTTGGAATGTAGTAGTTGTAATAAGCCTGTTAGTGGTGTTGTCTCATATTTAGCACATTAACACACATCGCATTCAGCTACGAAAAGGTCTAAACCACTTTCTTCATGCCAACACAATATAGGCTGTCGAGCAAACGCCTCTAAGTACACAAAGCCCCAAAGCAACCCCCGATAGGGGACACATGAAACTCATGGAGGAGGGGGAAGAAGCTGCTGAAATAACCAACCTGCCATAACACAGTAGCTTCCCATCCACCAAAGCATCCAGGTGTGCTGGTATGATCATGAGCCAGCTTAGTACAAATTTGCTGCAAATGGTGGTCTGGGTCATTCTTATCTTAACTCATGGCCCAATCAGCCCAAAGGGGACCCAAAATACTGTATTTAAGTACCCCCACTATTGTGCTGCTACTATTACTCCAAATTATTTACAAAAGAACTCCTAAGTCCTTACTTTCTGTTCTGCCAGTGTTTAATTACCGTAGCACCCCTAGTGTAAACCTTCCATAAAGGGGGTCTATCACATGCAGAAGATTTTTTTATTTTATAGTTAGTAAATGAATAGGACAACAACCTATATTCAAGCAATTCCTATAATTCATCTAGCTTAAAGCTGAGGGAAAAAAACTACCAATATGTCAAAATTCAATGGCACCACAGGTTAGGGAGAGGTACTGCTACTTCAGTAAAATAGATCTCCAGGAAGTTCATAAGAAAATGGATCAGCAGTGCCACAATCAGTAAATTTACAAGAATGTTCAATTCACATGCAGAGGCAATGAATAAATGCATGTGTTACTTACCTTTTGCTTAAGCCAACTATGTCGTTTTCCAGCAACACGAGGACAAAGTAGCACCTGCACTGAAGAATGCTTGAAAAAGCGGCGAGTTTCCTCATCATGGGTTGCCATAATCCCATCCTGCAGTCAAATAGATCAACTACAAGTTTATGTTGAGCATGTTTCCATTATGATGATTTAGATAGTGCTGGAAGAATGACTCTCTCGGCAGACACTTAAAAAGATGTATAACCATTTTATAATAATAACATACATTGCAAAGTGAAGCCTAAGCAACCTACAGGACAAGATTGAATTGAATTTCAAGTAAAAGATCCGATTTTCCACGTATTAAAGCAATAAGGTGGGTTTGCCTCCACCTAAACAACCTATGGCTGATATAGCTGTAAATCCTAAATCATGCTGTTTATAGGTGGACATGAATTGATTTTTCCAACAGTCTGATAGGATTAGAAAACAAATCTAAATCATGCTGTTTATAGGTGGACATGAATTGATTTTTCCAACAGTCTGATAGGATTAGAAAACAAATCAATTAACTGACATCTTAAAGCAAAGTGATGCCACTGAATTCTTAAGGAGAGTGACTTACGGTTTTATACCCCAAAATGCTCCTAGAAGTGGGGTCATCCCAAACAAGCAGCAGAACCCTCACGCCTTCTTGAGATTTCGACCTTAAAAGTTCCCCCAAGGTATAATCTCCAGGCCCAGCATCCCGAACTAAAGCAACTTTATGCCACACTGACCATCCCGTGATATAAATTAAACGTTGGGCTTGACGTATCGCATCAAAAATATCATGCCAGCACTTCCCATGCACATAGTACATCCCAACATCAAGCCTCAGGCTTGGAAGAAACCCATCTGGTACGTGGGCATCTTGATAGAGAGTGAGAGTTCCACCTTTCCGCAGAGGAAAATATGTACCAGGAACTCCATGATAATCAGGACCAGCCCCCACACCATGATGATAGATGCTTAATTTTTCAATAGGTGTATACTGAATTGAAAGACTCAAAACTGCACCAGGCTTGCAGGGCTTCCCACTACTGTTCATAATGGGGTAAGTTCCCTCAACTTTTGCTCCAGAGAATATCTGTTCTACCGGGATAGCCACAACACCAATAAGCTGTGATCCTACTACATCACTATCCTTAACAACAAAGTGAACTTCTGCGGCATAATGAGCAACAGGAACATTAAAGTGTTGCATCCAAACAGGATTTTCACTATTGCTCATCACATAAGTCCGACCAATTACAGCATTTGCCACTGAAATTGAAACATAGGGATCACTGGTGATCATGTTATGCATGTGGCCTTCAATTTTGGTGGTAACATTCCCTGGTATCCTCCCAAACATATCTCCCAAGGTCTTATGGAACATATCCATGTTTGGAAGATTTTTCGCTTCATATATCCAAATTTCTAAGTTACCATGTAAAAGCAAAACCTTCAAGGATCCTTTAGGATACTGTAATGGCACAATTTGCAAATGCTGTGACCCACTAAAGGAGCTCGAATGCCCAAAGGTAGGATGATTTGATGCAACTATACTTCCTGAATGACTTCCGTTCCATTTACTGGACTCATTGGGAAATCCATAAAAATTCCCCTGGTTACCATACCTTGCATCTGGAGAGGGTCCTGGTACTTGTGGCACCGAGGGTGTAGGGGGAGATGCTGGTGCAGAAGGATGATTATCAGATATATGCATATTTCCCATCAAATGGTCTATTGGTGGATATAAAGAAGAACGACCATGCGAAGAATAATCATCCCCAGCTGATGAAGCTGAAGAATTCAAACTGTCATGCCTGTGGTGGTTAGGTAAGCTATTGGTGCGCGAAGGAGGATGGGAATAGCTGTCAGACGTTGGACAAACACCCGGCTCTTGCTCATAATTATAACGAGAGGAACCATATTGGAAACTACCATGATGTTGAAGGGAAGGTTGAGGAGGAGAAGGAGGTGGGTAAGGATACGGGTAAGGGCTAGGTGATTGCGGACAGTGATAGTAATCTATGGGACCCGAATACGAGGTAGGATAGGTAGGCGACACTGGCATAGATGAGTGGTGATCTAATGGACCGGAATGTGAGCCTGTAGGTGGTTGCGGTGGTTGTGGTGGTGGAGGATATGGGGGATATGCATTATTTGGGGGAGGATGATGATATGGGTATGGATAAGGAGGAGGATAAACCTGATTTGGAGGGGGGTATGCATAAGGATTGTGATAAGGGTATTGCGATGATCCATAATTCTCCATCAATTATCACTAACATACACGACAAAAGCAGTATACGAGTATGAACAAATGCTCTGTTTATTGAAAAACTTATCAACCCTCTAAGGGCGGATATTTTTCCACCCAACACTACACGAATCTTCAAATTTTATTGATTGCGTCTACAAAGATACGTGTACAAACAAAACTTGGGTATAACTAGAATTGCACGAAGAATCTAAATTTGATGTGTAAATGATCCGTTTTACAAAAGAGAGATAAAGGGTCCAAAACTTCTCTTTGATGCTGAAATTGATACACAACAGCTCCCTGCTTGAAAACAAAATGTAAATCACATAGGATGTAATGAATAAATAAGAGAATGAACGTAAGAAACGCGATGTTAATACCTTTTCTTAATGATAATGCAAACACCCTTCTTGGAGTTTTCAGAGAAGAATGGGTCGATTGAATAAAAAAAGAAGGGAGTTAGTAGAGAGAGAAAAGGACGTTATGTTAGAGAGAGAGACAGAGAGAGATGACATCAGGATACGTAGACGCAGGCAACTTTCTTCGGGTTTGACAAAAACAAGTCTAGATACGGGGATATTACTGGCAATTGGATTCAGGTGGTAGTTTCTTTCTGGTGAGACAGGGCGTCTTTGTTCAACTTTTGCTTGCTTAAAAGGGTTTATCTAAAATTTAGCTTTCTTTTGTTCATAGTTGTTTTCAGCAATGTATTTAAATCAATAAATACTAGCCAAGGACCTAGATGATATGATATGATATGATAAGATAAGTGTGCTCAAATTAAATAGTTCATGTTTTGATATTCAACAATATCAATTGTAAAACTTTACTAATCAAAACCACATAAGATATATATATTATTTGCCCAATGCTTTAGAGCTAAAACACTTTATAATATAAGAAATTGTAAGGAGAAAACATAAACAAGAAAAGAAAATTAGCATTAATTAACAGCCCTGCTTAAATACATAAATGCAACGGTGTTCATTAAACTATGATATTAACAAAGTTATTTCCATTAATAAACATAAATATATTATCTAATTATATTATCAAGAGAATACATTCCTTTTTCCACACTTTCTATCTACAAAATCCAACCAATACTCCTAAATAAACATAGTTTTTTTTTATTATTATTATTATTATTATACTTTTCTCTGTACTCCGCGGACGTAAAAGGGTAGAAAAGGGGTTTCGAATTAATTATTAGTTCTCTCTCTTTATATGTTCGCATGGAGACATCAACAATGACTTTTGGATTAAAGATGATTATGTTTCAAGAACTTCACTGGCATTTAAAATTAAAGAATGGTACAATTTTCTTATTAAAATGTTATAGTTTTCTTATTAATATAGCTTGATCTTCTTTTTATGAGAATGTGTGCGTCATAAAAAGAGTTATCTTTGAATTTGTTATTAAACTTAAAAAGGATGTCTTTGTATTTGTTCTTAAACTTATGACAATCACAATGATTATGCAAGAAATTATATTTGAGATTAACAAGTCAAAAAAAAACATAGCTTGATATAGGTATTGCTCCATTTCTTTCTCTTTTAAGTTGCTGCAATTTTAGGTACAATCCAAAAGAATAAGATATTAAAAACTGTTGTTTATAAAAAAATCTTTTGAAGATTTAACTGATACATAATTTTACACAAATTACTAAAACATGCTCCCTTTCTTTTTATTTTTACAATTCTTAGTTTTGAAAGAATTTTCACATAGTTTCTTTTTTATGTCATCAATTATTTTTCTGAAAGACATCGGTATTAATATAAGTTGCCGTTTGATATATTTTGATGTCAATATTAGTGTTAGTTTCTAAAATTTAGCTTTTGTAATAAAGGAAAAATAACTCTATAAAATAACATGAATTATCTATCAATTTTTCGAGAAAAAGGATAAAATTCAACTGTCTTTTCTTTACTTTATCATTATCCAATTTATTTTCTTACTTCATTATATGATTTCTTGGCAATTTCTGTTGATGAAGACAATATTCTTTTTTTTCCAAAATTTTTCTAAATGTCCTTTTTATATGTTGTGCCAAACTTTTCCAATTTGATGGCAAGAATCCATTATGGCTCATACGTTTTTTTTTTTTCTCCATGCATATTATCCCAAGCCTTGCTAAAGCTTACAAAGTAAACATAATGTGTTTTTAGATTTTTCGTGTGGAGATAATTATTGATGTAGGTATTTTTCTTTTCTTTTACTAAGTAGATCTTTTCCATCAAAAGGTTTTATTGTTTATCCTATTTATTCTTTTCCAATATTAATCATTAGAATATAAAATCCCAATACCATTAATTTCTTTTTCTACTTATTTTTGCAAGTAATGACATTGAAGAGGATTCCAATAAAGGAACTCAAGCCTTGGTTTATATGTCATCACTCAGTGTTAGCATTTAGAGAAATGCATTTGCAAATCAAGATTCCATGTGTAATGGAGGAATAATTATTTTCAGTTTATAAATGTAAAAACAATGTATTCTTTTTCTTTATTCTTTATTTGATGCTGCATATGTTTGATTATTGGATCAGAAAAACCAATTCATTAAATAAAAGTTTAAAAAGAAAGTCTAAAGTGATTAAATAATGATTAGACATTTTAGATGTACGTTAACTTTTATAAATTCTTAAAATTTATATACTTTAGTAATCCTACTATGGACATATATCCTTAAAGAAATTTCTGAATGTGCTAATCATTGTTCTAGAGAGCAATATTGTTGTCACTGGCAATGGTTCGAACTTTAGATTTATTGTGTATATTTCTATGTTTATATCTATATGATTAAGAAAATGGGAGGAGTTTATCATTTGAAGTATTTATATGGTCTTCAATATTTTTATATTTGATGAGTCAAACTGAAAAGGACCTTAACGGACGATTTTGTTAGGATTAGTCAAAAAAATGCGGCTTCTATATACGACCAAATTATATTAATAAGATAAAATAATACATATTAAGATAGGAATAATGACATAGTATATCAATACATATTAGTACAATGATAATGACAAACTATGTTAATACATTTAATTTTTATATTGTTAAACTAATACTCATGCCCTCCAAAATCATATCTTTGTCCATATCATTACATAGTTTATCCTTAGTCCTTGAATAATTACCATCTACCTTTTTTTCCTTTCCTTAAGTGATTTCCTACGTAATACATACTAATACAGTAACAATAACTAGATAGATATCTTATAAGTCAAAGTATAACAATACATATCAATCTATACAATATATCTATATCTATATTACTAAGTGAATAATCGTAAATGGAGGTGAAAATTTTTACCTTCTTTTTTTAACTAAATGATTAATTCTTAGATAAGCTAGTTTTGGTGTAATTCCGTCCATTGCATAATAACCAGAGGCGCTTTTCTTTTCTTTTTTCCCTTTTGATATTATGGCATCTCTAAGCCAAAAAGAATTTAAATAAATGAAAACAATAAGAAGATGAAGATGGCGACCTCTACCTACTCTTCCATATAATTGCTGAAATTCAACAGAGGAAGTTAATTTGTCGAAAATTTTGGATATTAGTTTCTAAATTTAAGTTAGCATTGGTTTCACTATCAAAACTTTTGCGAAATGATAAATTTACTTCAACTTTTAAAAAACCAATTTCATATCTAATTAAAGTTTTTGTTAGATATATCTAAAGGTAGCGATATGTATCATTTAATATTATTTTAAGATATATATATGCCAGATAAATAAAACAAAAGAAAAGAATATTTTCTTTTTAAATAGTAACATTGAAGAGAAAACATGCAACCTAACCATTGAAACCCTAACTTTTTCCCCATCAATCCCAAGCAAACCCACTTTATTGTTTTCATCTTCATCTTTTAGGTTAGGGTTTCAAAATTTTAAAGTCTAATTTTGCTTTTTGGGAAAGTAGGTTTGTTTGGGATCAATAGGGTAAAAGTTAGGATTTTAATGGTTAAGTCATGCATTTTCTCTTGTTTTCTCTCAAACTTTTTTTTTTTCTTTTTGTTTTGTCAATTTAGTATACACTTGGCATCAAATAATATTAAAAGACATGTATCACTTTTGAATATGTTCATTAGTTCAACTTAACAAACGGAGATTAATAGTGTTAAGGAATATAGTATAAATACCAATAAAAATTTTAATTAGATATGAAAATGGTCTTTTAAAGGTTTAGGACATAAATTTATCATTTATTTTTTATAAATATAGAATTCATAATTCTTGGAGTAGCATAATAATAATAATAATAATAATAATAATAATAACCACCGCCACCACAAGCAAATTGACATTTATGCATTGCACTCAAGAGTGAGACATTCCTGCGAAAAGCCATTCAAGAGTAAGGAAGGAAGATTTTGAATAGCATACAAGAAATTCAAGAAATACAAGCTGCGAAAGACACCGAGATTTTTTTTCCCGCACGATGTTTTCTACTTAACCATGGACTAACGGGAATGTGACAGAGTGAAATAGACAAATTTGTTAAAAGGGTCAAATACGAACATATAAATAGATAAAATGTGAAAACATAGATGTATAAAATGAAAATTTTTCAATGATTTTTTATATAGAAATTTAATTAGTACTTTTAGAGTAGGACAAATCATCTATTAAATGATGAACGTTTTGGGTAAAGTTCAAATAGAAATATAATTCTTTAATGGTTCAAAGAAAGAGTGAAATTTTTTAATGATTTAAATAGAGAATGAATATTATATAATGTAATTTAAATAAAAAAAAATTACGAATCTAGTGTAATACTATTAAATCTTTGTGATATGATACATCAAATATATAAAATATTCATTTTAGTATGAATTTCCATCCTCTATTTAAATGTAATATTTTATTTTATATGTATTACTTTAATAATGTTCATCTTTTATCTGTAGTACTTTAATAACTTTTATCATTTATCTGAATTACTATTTTTTTTTTTTTTCAATTTAAGTTGACCTGAAACATTTTCCTTTACTGTCTGATTTTTCTCTCTAAAATACTTGTCAATGTAACTTTTATAAGAAGAGTAGTTGACAAAATTAACAGTAAAAATCTATCACTCATATAACCGTTTTTCTAATATAAACCTCGTAGATAGCTTGAAAATGTGGAAATATTATTGAAATGGATTATGTTTACGGGAATAATTATGAAAGGCTTAAATAGGATAACTTTACATTTTTCTATTGTGATTTCATTTTCCACAAAAAGGAAAATTAGAAGAAAATATTAAAAAAAATCTCTTTATTTAATTTATTAGTAAATATTTCACTATATTTGCAAAGGATGGAAGAGGTAAGAAGCCAAGGAAAAAACTTAGAGAGGAAAAAAAAAAGTGGGGGGGGAAATTATAAGTTTTAGAAGAACTACTTTTCTTTCTTTTCTTTTTCTTTTTCTTTTTATTTTTCGTTCAATGGTTTGCCTTTCCCTCCTTTTTCCGAATGAGTGAAAAGTAAAGTCATACCTTCAAATCCTCAGTTTCGATTTCCTTTCGTCAATACAAACATTATTGAAAATACCAAAAAAATCTTCCTTTTTTTTTTTTTTTTTAATGCCTTTTCTTCTTAAACTATAGCTTTTTTTCAACTGTTATAGGAAAAAGAAATAAAATAATAAAGGCCGATTACGTGCTGGTACGGGGAAACGCGTTGTCTTATTAGTCCACCTTAAAAAGACGCAAATATGACTCCGTTTGGTTCTTTCGTCTGCCATTGAGAAGATGTCATGAGATTAATGCACGGGGGCAAGTAGGTCATTTGAATTTAGATTAGTCCAACATGACGATTTTTCATTATTTAGTTTGACCACCTGGTAGGATATGATTTATGGCGAGGATTTTTTTATTCAAGCAACTTTGTTCTCAAAAGGAAAGCAGGAGGTAACCCAAGTCATACATCCTTCGCTTCACAGCAATAACAATTTTATTACTAATTTATAGTTATTATAGTATTTAATTTCATTTTAAATTAATAGTAATAATTCTATAAGGAATTACTATTATGAATTATTGAATAAACATTCATTACTCTAACTTATGAATGGTAATTCAATGCTAGGGTTCTTTTTTTTCTTCCCCTTCCAAAACACCTTCATTAAAAACAAGTGATAATTTTATTACAACTCTATTTTATTCTTCAATATTAGCTGTTACATTACAACAGATTTTCTTTTTTCTTTTTTACATTCGATACTCCATTTCAATAATTAATTTAATCCTTGTAATAATTATACTCTAGTAGATTCTATACCCACATTTTGAGTGTTTGAAAAATGGTAAAAGAATTAAGTATAAGATCACTACATTCAAATCATATGTTTGACTACTTAGAAAGTCATATGTCAGGTACTTTATCAAAGAGCTCTTGAACAAAAACATTATATTAAACTTGTATTTATATCAAAGACTTCAATATTAAGTTGGTGTTTAATAAATAGCTTACTAGACTTGCTTAAACTAAATCATAACCACTCTTAAATCATTAAAATGAACTAATATACTTTATATTTAGTAAAAACTAAAGCAATTGTATTGAATGTTTAGGGATGAATTAAAGTAGATTAGATTGATACACAAGACTAATGAGCATCAAGTGTCAATGTAAGTAAGATCAATAATTTACAACATGTTTTAGTATAATTATAGAATACTTATAGGCTTTAGTATGTCTTTGGCTTGTGGTTGTTATTTAATTATTTATACATTTGCTGCACATATGCTTGAATATTGTCTGCTGCCGTGGAAGCTTTACTCCATACTATGATTGTTTTGTGTATATTATGTTGTTTGGATTGTTTGAAAGTGGTTGATCACTCTCAAAATAAATTAACTTAAACTTTATCTAACTTCTAATATGATATACATTACAATTCACTAGGAGAAACAACTAAGATTCTCGAATAAATTATGAACATTTCGATGAGAATTGTTGAAATGGCTATTTTTCCAACTTTAGTCGAATTAAATAATAAGAGATAAGGTTACAATAAAGTTAGAGATCATGGTTCGAATGTAGTTTCGGGTGGAGGTTGTTTTTCATTGCACAAACCTCAATTTGATTTTGATTCATGAGTAAAAAAATCAAACTCTTCAACCCAAATTAGAACTGGTACAGTTTCTCTAATTTCACAACGAATCGTATAACATCATGTGATGGCATGCGTTCGAAGGTCATGGTTGTAGAGGGTGTTTTCCATTGCACATAACCTTATTTGATTTCGATTCATGAGTAAAAAAATCAAACTCCTCAACTCGAATTAGAGTTGATGTAATTTCTCTAATCTCACGATGAACCGTATAATAACATGTAATGATACCTGCTTATATATAAATTACATCTAACTAACTTGATTGAGAATCCTGGTTAATTAATATTGAATACATACTGTCTCTGTCCCACTTGCTAAGCAAGTTTTCACTCATTCTCTTATAGTTGTTTTGCAAGTTTAAAGGGATTACAAGCATTTCACCCAATTCTAGAATATTAACAAATGGGGTTGAAGAGTGAAGATCAAGAAGAAATGGTCAAAGTTGTCTTTTTGTTATCGACTTTACTAACTTTATTTAAGAAAACTACTTAATTCTCATTAAGCAGCCTAATAGTTTTTTACTTTTGGTCTGTACATTAAGTAACTCGAACAGTAAACTTTACAAATTCTCTTTTGAATATGTTAACCTTTCATGCAAGTACAATCTTGTAAATACTTATAAGATTTAAATTATTGTATCACATGTCACATATGAAAATCGATTCTTTTAAAGGATTAAACGTATATCAAATAAGTACTGAACTAGATACTTCAAAGTAATTAAATTGTATACATTTTGTGTAAATTATGTCTACAATAATAACTTTAAAGTCAGCTTTTATCTTATAATGGTTTACATAATGGAACTATTGTAACTCCTTTAGTTTGAAGCATAACAAAAGCCTTAACCCTTAAAATGTCGCATTTCATGAAAACATGGGAAGAAAATTCAACTTAACACGTATCTACCCAATTGATTAATAAACCCTCTTACCAATTATCGATAGCATCAATCTATAAAGACTCTTAATTTCTATAGATTGTGCAAGATGTAATTAGGATTTTCCTTTAGTTTAGTGTAGTTTTGCAATCTCTTGCTTATTTTTACTATTATATTACTGTTTCTTTGAAATTTAACACTTGTTTTTGAGATTTATATGCATACTTTTTATTATTTAAAGTAGATTTAGCTTGTTAATCTCTTTAGTCTTCACTATATTCTTGTTCTCATTTGTGCATCTCCTTATCTTGAATATCTATAGAAGTTGCTACTACATTTACTTTTTTTCTTCATGTTATTGCTGAGAACATGAGTAGTTAAGTGTGTTTTTGGGATAATGTGGATGATATAGCTAGTGAAATGTTGTAATTTTTATATGAGTTAATGTGTTTGTTTGGGATTTTGATGTTTGATGCTCTATTGTAAGCTCATTGAGGTGCTACAAACTAACTCTCTTAATTGGGTTTTTGTGATTATGAAACTTAGAGAAGATTAGTCATAGAAATCCCTTAAGAGTTAAATGGGTTTTCATAATTATGAGACTAAAAGGAGATTAGTTATGGAAATTCCTACTTTTGTCAATGAGTTCGTAGAGTGTTAATGAATGGATTCTTGCAATTGATAGTATGAATTTAGCATACATTTTTTATGATTAATTTGTACTAAATTAGATATTATTCTAGTCAATTTTATATTATTTTTAAGCTTAATTTGCTTAATTATTGTTTTTAGGAATTGGAGAACGTTTTATGAAGTTTGGAAGAATTTTATGAAGTTTTGAGCTTAATTAAAGCAAAAACAATAATTAAGGAGTAAAGCGAGTGAAGTTCGAGCAAGAAAAGAAGTTTAGTAAAGAGCATGGTCAAAGACCATGATCGAGGTCCTTCTTTGTGATCCCCTCATCATGAAATTCTATTGAAAATTTAAGATTTCAGATGAAGTATAAGTATATGCCCAAGCTTGACGGTATACCTCAAAGCATGGACTTGCAATGATTTATAAATCTTTTAATTTTGTTTTCTTACAAATGGATGCTTAGACCAAGGTTTATAAAGAGAACCCCTTAAGCATAAGTCAATAGGGTATAGAATTATAAGAGGCTTTTCTCTTCTCTTCTCTTATTATATAGTTGTTATGTCTTTATTTTAAATTACTTAATAATTTATTGTTGAATCCTATGTTATAATGGTGATTTTTATTAATAAAATTTAGTTTATGATTTTGCATATTGTGATCTAATTGTATTGTTTATATTATTTGTTTTAATTCAATATACTAGTGATTAAATCATTGCTAAAATTTACTGTAGAATTCGTGAGAGCATACAACATTATTGACTAGCATAATTAGACAAAACTGGCTAACTAAAACATTTAGTAGTTGCTTTTTTTTTTTCAGATTAGGGCAACTTAATAATGGTATTCAAGAAGCAACTTGGATAGAGAGGGTTTCAGGATTAAGAATTAGCCAAAGATATAAATTTGGTTTGCTTGTAACAAGAATCTCTGCAATCTAATATAACAATTGGGATTGAATAAATCACTTAGAATTAGGTAGTAAATAGCAATAAAGATTTACGAAGGAAGATGTTATCTTTTTATTAATTGAGTTAATTGATTTCTTTGTTGTTTTTAATCTTATTGATAGGTTTATTTGATTTTCTTACTTCTATCTTTAATCTTGTATGTTATTGTCCCGATCTTCAATTTCTACTCTTAATTTATTCTATTAAATCTTTTATCATTTAAGTTAGGTAATTGAATATTTCTAAGGCATAATTGCTAAAAATAATTAGATACATTCCCATATATGAGTCTTCATGAGATCGACACTTAGACTTATAATCCATTTCATCTATATTATAACTCACTAGGTGCACATACCTATTAGCATGACATACACCCCATCAACAACCATGAGGCCAAGAGGAGATTAGGAGTAGAGATTACATTGAATTCACATTGCTTTATGTGATTCTAGTGAAATATGATAGGTTATGAGACTGAGAGAATATTGACCCCCTAATTTCTAAAATTAGAACATTTAATCGTGATAGGAATTAAGTGTTTAGTTTATCGTGAAGGAAAATAAGACTAAAGAGAGATTTTTTTTCTACATAGTTGAATGAGATGCCTTACTTGAGATTGAACTCAAGTGAATTCCATAAAAACCCAACTAAGGACCCTATTGAATTTTTTAATGACATAATCTTACCACTACATTGAAAGCATGTTATAAGCCCACGCCTTTGTTATCTGTGTTAGTTATTACTTTAAGTTCTTACATTTATTTTCAATTGCAATTTCTCAACTATTCAGTTAGCCTATATTAGAGTAGTTGGTTAAAATATGGGATTTAGATAAACTCTTCTCCTCATAGAAATGATCTAGTGAATATTCACCAATTTTACTACTGCATACGATTTGACATATTGGCCGACTAGCATCATATGTTTGCAAAATTGATATTTTCAAAAGTAATCTTTTTCTAGTGCCCTGTACCATTATGTTTAGGGAGTAAGGTTGATAGGTTTTTAATATGAGCCTCCAAGCCTAGATCAACCTCGTTAGAGCATGAGTAGAGCCTCAAAAGGCCATGACTAACCTACTTAAAGCCTTGTCTAGGTTTTCTAAAGCTTAGCTAACCTCTTCATAAGCTATTATCAACATGGATGGCCTCCCTAAAATAGGAACTGGGCTACTAACAACTTGGTTATCTTGGTCAAAAGACAACTATTGAGCTCTTATCTTGTTATAACCTCTTGGAGCCTAGGCCCTCAAACCCAAGATATATAAGTCTATTTCACTTGATCAAAAGAAGATTAAATGGGAGTAGCTTGCATGGATAAAGAAGGTTTGCAGTAGTATGCACTTAGCCTAAAATCCTCCCCATAATATTTACAAAAGATCTCGAGGATACAATCCACTTGCTATATTAAGCTTGTCAATCACGCCCATATATACTAGGTAAAGTTATAGGTAAAAGGATTCACATTCTCTTACTCATGGATACTATACATCTCTACACACTTTCTCTAAATCCTCATACTGACTTAATATAGGATTAGTTGTGCCTCAACTACCTGTAGTGCCTCTCCTTTAGTTTACATTCCTTGAGTTCTGTAGTTTGTCTCCAACCTCAATCCCCTACAAATGTTAACCATCAACACAACCTATAGTAGCTAATGAGTAATATAAAAAAGAAAAAAAAAATAATAAGGCAATGCATTGAAACTACCTAAATGATATGCATAAAGTTGAGATTTCCTATTTTCGATTAAAAAATAAAATTTGGCCTTAAGCAATCATTTTAAGAAATAATAACAAAAGAAACAGCTATGTAGCATTAATCAACTTTATAGTCCAAGCATGCAACCAAGATACTTTTAGAAAAAGCAAATGGTTTCATCCATTTAAAATCACATTGTCATGGGATTAGGTGTGTAAGTTTATGACTGAAGAGTGGTATACAATAGGGTGATTGTGACTTGAAAGTGGAAAGGTGACTATAGAGGTTAGAGACCAGCCTACAAAAGATATGAGAAGAGAGAGACTTAGTTTTTCTATTAGATTAGACTTAAATTTAGGTGTCTCTTTTCTTTAACCATTTCAATTTTCTTTTACCTTTTACTTTTTTCTTTTAAGAGAAGTTTACGAGCCAATCCTCCTCGTGATGGATTGCCTCACTTTAACCCATAAGTGAAATGGGGTGTTAGACAACCTGGATTTTAGATGTATTGAAATTTTCTATCCAACCAGTTATTTAATAGTTTAACAGGCTACCAATTGGGACTAACTCATTTGTATAGCTTTATTATAAAATTTTTGAAAATGCATGAATATTAATAATTTTGCTTTTATTTCATGTTCATTCTTTATGACATCATTAGTATAATGAATCAAAGTATAAATTATTCCATGAATATTTAATTTCCTTGAAAAAAAAAAAAAAGAGTACTTATTGTCAACCTTGTTTATTATCTAGGAAGAAAAAGTGTTTTACATGCTTCATATTGAATATAAGTTTGAAAATATTATGCATCTTATAGTATTTGCTGTATATTGACATCTTAAAATTGTTATTGAAGCTCGAGGTCCAAACAGTTGGGCATGCTAATAAAATTTTGACATGAACCATCAACTTGCTACATGAACCGATTGATTATAAGGAAATTAGTTTATGCATGGTATTAGAGATAGTGATAACTCGTTTTATTATTGGTATGCAGTAGCTTATGAATAAGACGTGTTTCGCCAATTGAACTCTAACCATGTATAGAAGAGATAAATATTGGGATAATTTATGAGACATGATAAATGTTTGAGTTCAAATTTAACAGCGGTAAAAAGTTTTAGTAATGTCAAAAAGAAAATTGTCAAAACACATATTCAGGAGCCATAATAGCCGTGTGTTGATATTCTTTATTTACACCTTTTTTTTTTTTTTAATAATATTTATCTTCTCTTTATACCACTAAAATTTTCATTTCCGATTTGAATTTATACTTTGAACCTCTTTTTCGTATGTAATTTTTCCAATAGTTATTAGATGACACCGAGTTAGACAAAATGAACTAAGAATTGAATAGGGATAGTTTTTTATACGTTGAGGTGTAGGTGTAGGAACGAAATAAATGAATAGGGAATGTTTGTTGAAGCCTACGGGACATGGAACACTGATTGCTCCTCATAGTTGTCAAGCTGGTGTCAAAATGGGTATGACATAATGGCGACGCCTAACATATTTTGCTTGGCCTAAAATTTTGTTGCTAGAATTTAAAGTGGTGGGGTGAAGGGGGAAAAGAAAAAAAAAAAAAAAAAGAAGAAAAAGAAGACAAATTATATATTTCTTTCCCCCCAGAATTGGACTAGATAAGTTGATATAACATAATAGCAAAAGGAACAGCGAAAGTCCGTCGAGGGCCATACGTTGCCTGTTGGGATGTTGAACGATTTCTATCCATGAGTTTTAGCAAATTAGCCTTTTGTTTATTTATTATTATTATTATTATTTTATTTTATTTTTTTTGGCATCGCTTTTATACCTTTGGTTTACAATTGCTCTTGGAAATAACATTGCATTTTTGTTGATCCATATGAAAGTCTATATCAAGCTACAAATATGCAAACATATTCAGAATGATTTATAAAAGAAGTTAGCAAATTAAGGGTTAAAGCGAGACCTAGATTATGATTTTGCAAATTCTAGAGTTCATCAGTGTAATATATGTAATGTTTCGTTTTCACACATCTGTATTAAATTTATCTCCCCAACTATTATGGCCTGGTAGGGTAATAATTTAGTACTACTCTTTTCAAATGAAAATTCTATGCTTAATATACTGTGCCATTATCCACTTATTTTTATAACCTGCTCTATTTCATCAAGCTTACGCTCCACAGAATTCTGAGATTTGACTGAAATTGGCAGTTCCTAAAACTTTTCGACTACTGGTTAATTAACACACCACAGGAAGAACTGGTCTAAGAGCGTGAATATCCTTGGTGACTTGGTGCGTTTCGTATCCCCGGTCTTGGTCACGCCACTGACGTTTCCTCTCCAATATCATCATGTCAGATTTATCTGACAAGTAACGCGAGGATGGTTTTTCTTCTTTAAAGGTTTTTTTTTTTTTTTTTTCAAAAAATCTTTAAGAGCATTTTAATTTTAAAGAAACCATTTTGATATTTTAAATATCACATCAATATATTATAGAATTTGTTTATTTAAAATACTCATTACTTTATCGCTAATTTTCTTTTTCATAAAACTGCTTATAATTATTTTGTATTATATATAAGTCCCATAATATATATATATATATATATATATATATCAGTATGTATATTTAGAAACATACTTTCAAAATATAAAAAAATAAAATAAAATAAGAGGAGAAGTGCCTTGTCAGAGACTCCACATCCCCATGTGAAGTAACGCATTTTATTGCCAAGGAATATCCATGCACTCATTCAAACCTCGTAAGCGACGAGCATAAGGCAGGTCTAATCAAAGCCTGAATTTCAAAATGTTTGCTTGAACGGGAGTCCACTTTTCATCGTCAACATTAACTTCATTAAGTGGAATGACGAAAAATTATAATTGCAATTACCACGAAATAGAACAAAAATATAATAAGATAGGAATGTATATTATGACGTTTACTTGAGCATATTAAAATTTTAATTACTCTATTCTACTAATGAAATTGAATAGGGAATAAGACTGAATAAAAACTAAAATGTACAAAATACCCTTATTCAATTAAATAATAATAAAACACATAACAATAAAAGCAAGCTGAACAACAATTTTCCTCCTAATTTGAAACCTAGGACTTATATATATATAAAAAAATTGAAACCTACATAGAAACCCTAACCCATTCGATGAAATCAATTTGATGGAACTGATTGAAACAAAAAACAATAAAAACAAGCTGAACAATAATTTTGCTCATTTACCCAGAAAAAAATAAAATTTTTCCCCAATTTGAAACTTACAACTTATATATATATATATTATTAAAATCTTTTAAGGTTTAAATAAATGCTATTTTCTCAAATTACAATTTTATTCTCGATCTATATATATATATATATATATATATATATAACAATAAAACCAAACACAAAATTACATTACTACAAGTATGAAATTAAATGTATTTATCAATTCATAAATATACAATATATTTTAAATATTATTTTTCTTTTCTTTTTCCAATCCCTACACCTAATTTCTCTCTCTCTCTCTCTCTCTCTTTGAAATAGCATTCCACTTTCTTCTCTCCCACTTATTTCTTTCTTCTTACAATTTTCAATAAGACCACTTTTTTTACAATTTTGATAATTTCTCCTATTACACCATAATTTTTAAAAAGAAGTTATTATAGATTATATAGATATATTAAAAGTAAAATTTATAATGATAAATAAAAAATATTTTACTATAAGTTTAAAATAAATATATTTTTTTTTTCTTTTTTATTAGATGTGTAAACAAAATTAATTTCTACACATACTGTGTACATCGATAGCTAATATATATATAAAAGACCTGCATAGAAACCTTAACCCTTTCGTGGGAATCGGGGGGAACACCATTGACTGAGCTAAAGATGCGGATGATAAATAGTATTATCACAAAGAAAAGCCTACAAATCAGAGATGGTTATTTTACAGATAGGAAGTTGAGAAGTTATTTTGCTAAAATGAATGCAAATACAAGGTCAGATGAGGGTGGTAACCATCCCGTCAAAAACAAGGATTGACAGGACCATAAAAAAATCCAAAAACTTAGAAAAGGCGATACGTGCCATATACCCCGTTGAATTTATATACAGAGCCCATCGTAAATAGATGGAAGATAACTGTCATCAAGATCCTACAATGGAGAGGAAATCTGACATCTTTTTCTATTGAGCCAAGACCCCATCGGCAAAACCGATCCGTCCTACGAAATAAAAGACTCCACCATCAATTAACTGATTATCAATCCGTATGGTCAGTTAAAACCGCACAATAACTCCCACCAGAAACTCGGTAAAGCTCATATAGCCTTTGAGATAATTCTCTTGTTAAGGTAGTCTCTTCCAGACTTAGGTCACTTAGAAGCAGCACTGGAGCATGCAAAAGTACCCCCTTACAGCCTAGACAAGAAGTACGTGCATGTAACTGCATTCTCCTCCCATGGGATCAAATTGTTGGTCGCATCTACTGATCTAGAACCTAAAGACCAAGGGCCTCTAGATCCTTCTCTAGAATGATTGTCCTCAAACAAAAGTAATTTTGCCCCTAAGGAACATGATGCGAATCCCGTATGTCATGCCAAATTCATGCTAATCTTCCTCACCAAAATATAACTCTTGTTCCTTTGAGCCATCATGTGAGGTCTCATCTTCTTCTGAGTTGCAGAACCATTTGGCATTCGAGTAATCAGATGCTTCCAAATCCACAGGATACTTTCCATCCTCTGGGGGCTTACAATCCTTCCCCCTCCAAACTACTATTTGCTCTTTCTCAAATGTCACAAGAATACACGGAACCAGGTCCTGTGAAAACATTATATCAAATCAAAACAACCTAATAAAGTAATTACACAAAATCTGAGCTGCGAAATCAACATAGAAATTACAAGTCAACAAGATGTATAAATTCCTAACTAAACTGAAAACGTAAAAAAATTTTCAAGGTGAATCAGGCCAAGTTCGCAACGTGTGGAGAATTACATCCCAAATGGAAAACAAAGTCTTTGCCAGCAGGAATTATCAGGGAGTAACATACTTCAACAAGTAACAGTTCATGCAAGGCTTAGACCACAGACCACAGTACAAGAACAATATCATGGCTGCGGTCTACTCGTTCCTTATTATTATCATCTGTAAGTAGCAGTTTGAGTGTGAGAGTTTCTCTCAATGAATTACATGCATGATCCAATGACAAGAGTGAAGCAAAAGAGTTTCTATGTTGAAGCTTTGATGATAAAAGATTTGAGTCCCACAAAACAAAATTCAAGCTTAATGATCAGGTCATAGAGAGCCACTAATAATTGAAGTAAAATTGCACATTGGAATATTGTATGAATTTAATTCAATACACATATCATGAATGAGTTCAACCTTGTCTAAGTCAATTTCCATAATTCAATATGCAGCCATTGCCTTTAGGTGCCAAAAAATAGAAAGCCCAAATAAAACTGAGTGTAAATTTGGTCTCCAACGACAAAAGGACCTTTTAGCAATGCCTTATCAACAAGGGAAGAAGTTTCAGCAGATAAAGAGGACGGCAGGTCACAAGGGCTTACTCTAAGTTTGCAGCCTATTTTCTTGTAGTCACTCCTTTCAAGTCCCCGACAGTCAATACGAACAAGCTCACTGAATAAAAAAGCATCCCTGACCATGGGCACCAGACTCCCATAGTAACCATTTTTCGCTGCAATTACAGCTTTCCAAATCAGATATAAAATAAAGCTGAATCATAAATGTACAAACTCAAAGAAGGGGGAAAGAAAGGAAACACACCAAGTTTTGTTAAAGCAGGTACAGAAAGTCCTCTTTTTCTCATTTCCTTGGTCTCTTCAATGTTTAGGCCATCAATCGTAGTTTTGATCAACCTCGGATATATGGGTTCATGGGGTTTCCATAACATTAACGGAATGACAGGCCTTTTCTTGGGATTATAATTTCTTCCTCTATAGAGTACAATCTGGCCACCATGTCTAAATATTACCTTTCCAAAAGTTTTATCCTGCAAAAGAGCACAGAAAACTGCTTTGAATGCATAATACAAGGATCTATATGACACTTTCCACATATACAGCATAAAAGTTGAAATGAAGACGAAAACTATACAGCATAAAATTTAAAATTAAGATGAAAAGAATGAAAAAGGATTGTGCAAGAAATGGTCCATGAAATAAAAACCCAAAATGAAAATTCAAAATTCGAAACAGATGACATTGGTGCAAATAACAGACGGAAAACAGTCTTTTAAAGGAAATAGCCAGCACAAAAGTACAACAAAGTGCTAGATGAGAACAAGATACCTCAAGCTGGTAACACACGTTTTTCATATCCACTGTTGGAATGCCCATGCATTTAATCCTGACTGCTTCAGCATGCCTCCAATGATTATGAATATCATTTAGCATGTTATGGGTTAAACCATCTCTCCCTACAAAAGGATAAATGAATTCAAAGTATGAGTCAAAAGACAAAAGTAACCAACAATGTGACATTTGCAAAGAGAATTTCTAAACAGGTCTAGTTTTTTACAATCAATCTTGGCATAAGCTATTAAAGAATGACAGAAAAAGGAAATGCAGATAGCAAGTACTGCACTCTATTTTCACAGTCAAATGAGTCTGTTATGATAGTGAAAATGCAAGTAATAGTTCAGGGGATAAGGGTGTAAATTGGAATCTAATACTTACACTCATCCTATCACTCTAAGTATGTTAGGAGAACTAAATTGGATAACAGTAAGTTATCAAACTGATGTGGTAGTGGAAAAATGGCTCTTAAAGTGGATAGGAATGATGTGGAATGATGACCTGCCTCCAAGCCGGTTAGCTGGTGCCCAGCTTAGCCTATAAGTACTTGTAATAGTTGGTTGTCGTGGTTATCCAGATATTTCCACTTGTAATAGCTGGTTGTCATGGTTATCCAGATATTTCCATTCCCATTAGAGTTGTAATAGGAGCTTTTAAATCTAGATATTATAGCCTTCATAGCTGAAGGCAATGTAATTCTTTTCTTCTATCAATGGAGCTACCAAATTCTCCCCTAAACCTAACAAGGTCTCCACTAAATTCTGCAACGCCAAATGATCCCAGGCAAATTGCCTCGCAAATGAATTCTTCATAGCTGCAAGGGCAAAACCATTAGTGTAAACACTATAAGAAAATATGGAGAGAGAAAGCATCAAAATTGATTGCTAGAAAATATATCAATTATGTGAAGAAAGTCATCTAGAATAACCTCATTGAGTAATAATTTTGACCCACTGCCTCATGAATCTCTTGAAAGAAAACATTTTCATTGGAACATTACATGAGTTATGGCTTGCACAGAGTACCATCGATGTAAAATTTTACTTTTGGCTACACATTTGCTTCCCTTGATTCATCTCATATCAAAACCCATTAAAGTAACTACAGGCAAATGTCTGCTTATATTTTTTATGCAATAATTCAAGGAAATCATGCTCATTTTTAGGGAAAATTTAAAGGCACCTTCACCTCGAACTCTTTGAGCTGCTTCTCTCACTAAACAAAGCGAAGCATAACACATGTCAACAAAAAGGTAATTTATAACTAACTACTTGATCAAATTTCTTCATTCTCAGTCAAGCAATCTTCACCTTCACCTTTACAAATATAGCACTAAACTCGTATAAAAGTGGATAAGAAAAAGTAATAACCTGTATCCTTGAAAGAAATTGGCACAGCAAATCATATGCAACAACATATTCATCCAAAAAAAAAAAAAAATCATATGCAACAACATTTATCTGAGAGAGCAGGCAGGAAAACAAACATAAAGACATAGTATAATTTACTATGTCTCTCGGATATCAAACATGTGGATTGCATCCAAAGCACCGTAAAATAACTTGCAAATTCGAATTACAGTCAAGCAAACCAAAACCCGATTCCTTTAAGAAGCATATCAACAAAAAGGTAGTACAAATATAGAATTTTCACAACTTCATCTAACCCAATACATCCTAAACAAAATTAAACCGTCAAACTTGGATTACCTAAATTAATCTGCCTCTTAGTCCTGTGCTTCTGACACTTGTCCACTAAAATCTTTCTCTCAGCTCCAGTAAGAGCTGCCCCTTGGATTCTGTCTCTCACTTTCCTCCTCTTCTCCTCCAACTTCCCATCATCCACCACTCCTTTCTCCACTGACCTTGCCTTTGGATCAACTGCGGGGGCACACACCCCAGTCCACTCCCTGTCAAGACGGCCAGGGCCAAAGGGAGAGTACTTTGGCTCACGAAGCCCGATTGGCCTCACAGAGGGGCTACTCTCGGTGTAACTGAACCGAAAATCGAACGGGAGGTCAGACTTTAGGGTTTTTACTTTGGACTGGTCTAGAGATGATGGAGGCTTGTACCGGGGTTTCTTTGATTTAGGTTTAGGGCTAGGGTTAGGGTTTTGTGGAAGTAGAGAAGGTGGGGGTTTGAATGAGTACAGGGTGTGGAGCTTTGAGGAGGAGGTTGATAAGGTGGTTGTGGCAACGGTGGTAGTTGAAAGGAGGCGGCGTGTGAGCCGCGTGAGGGAAGTTGAGAGTGAGAAAGGTGCTCGGCGCGTGAGAGACATCCAGGGTTTAAGCCAAAGGACGTCGTAAAGGGTAACGCGGTATAAGCTACGATTAGAAGTTTATTGAAAGTGAGAGACTTTATAGGGTGATTCTAGCACTGTGTTTGCAATGGTAACAGACAATGGCAGAAATGAAAAGAAATAAATTGTTTAGCTACTGTTATTGGAAATGGAAATGAGCTGAAAGGAAGGAAAATCAGATGAATTCCTTCATTTTTTGAGCCTTTAAATTTGGCCTGAAATCAGGGGAAACAAAAGTAACTTTGTGAAGTTATAATAATACCTTCAAAAAAGAGGAAAATAAAAACAAAAGGAGCTTCATTAAAAGGATAATTTATTCGTGTCATTTTCTTCTCTTCTCATTCTTTCATATCAACCAAATAACATAAATAGAAATATTTCATTACATTTTCTTCCATTTTCACTTATCATATCTAAACAAGAGAAAAATTCCCATTTCCTTTTACTTCTTTTCCTTTCAACACTCCTCTTCTCATGAGCTTTGCCAAACACAATGTAAAAGAGTGTACGAAAATAACTTCGTTTTGGGCTGAAGTTGGGATAGTATGAAATGAGATATCAGGCTTATGTTTTTTATTTCAAGAGAGTTTGAAACAAAAATTCTATAGTATGGCTCCATTTAGTTCATTTTTTTGAAGTGTTTGTTGCTTATTGTGTATTTGAATCTTGTGTAGGAAATATAATTATAAAAATATAATTATCCCTTCTTCTAAAATTAAAAACCCAACAAATCCTTGTAAAGTAGAATCTATCTACTTTTTACTTCATTCATATTTATAAAAAGATCGATTAAAATAATCATTTTCAATATATAAATTTTTTTTTCAAATTTTTTCTCTTAAAAGTACATAAATATTCATTTTCTAATTCCAATACTCCAATTACCAATTTGATCATAATTATGAAACAAAAACTAATAAGGTAAATATAATAAAGCTTTCCAAATAGTATACTTCAGATAGATAAATATCAATTATAGAATAAATACAAATACAATATAAAAAAGATACAATCAAAAAAGAAAAAAAAAATCCAAATAGACCTTATATATAAAGCCCTACTTTTGGCATCTATGTCACGGAAGTTCCTATCTATGAGCTTTACGTATAGCACTTAGATACTCAAAACGAACAAGGAATGCTAAGTTTAGCCAGTCACATAACTAACATGAGATTTAGAGAGAGATAAAAGAAAGAGAATTACTTAAGTAACTTAAATGTCTAAAGGAATACAACTAAGGGGATTACTTCTATATATACAAGGGTAATGGGCGATTAAGATTTATTCAATTTAACGGTTATAATATAATCTTACTTATCTTATATACTCTTAAATTAGGTATATCTTATTATCCTACATATTATGGTATAATCTATAACATTTTGGAAGCTTCTAGAACCATCTAATTTCTAGGTCTTCTATCTTACACTTGGGCTTTGGGCTTCTGGCTTCTCTCCTGAAATGGGTCGAAAGAGTCAAATGGGATGAGAAGAACTTCATAGATTTTAGTATTTATAGGGAGCCCATAACATTCTCCCCCACTCAATCAAGCAACAACTTCATCACGTCTTTACCATGAAACTTCTTAATTTTATCGTAGAATTGACAGAAAGTCTCAATAGGTTCCCAACTTACTTTGCTTTCTAACAGTTCCTTCCAAACCACCATATACTCATGTCTAGGGGGATGACCCCTACATCGGATATGTCAGCTTGTCAAAATTTCCTCTACGTCCTTATTGTAGGAGTTTTGAACACCGAGTGGAGCTCTTTTAAATATCATCTTCTCTAGGTCTTGTTTGTCTTCATAATAAGGCATTAACATACTCACATAGAAAATTTGGGTAGAACTTGAGCCTTTATAATATGTCAAGCTTATAGGCAACTCTTCCAACTCTTGAAATGCGAAATGGTCCCTCATATCATCACACTAGTCTCTTATGCAATTGCCTTTTCATAGGTTATATCAAGTATAGTTAGACCAACACTTGGTCTTTAACTTCGTATTCCACCTACCTCATCTTCTTACCTCCAAACTTGTTTACCCTCTTTAGAGACTTTTGTAAATAAGTTCAAGCCAAGTCCTTATTCTCCTATCATCCTTATGTAAACTTATAGGTTGGAGGACTACTTCTCGCATAGCTTGTAGCAATGGTATTAGGTGTTAATGGTTGCTTCCCTAAAATAATCTCAAATGGGCTTTGAAACATGGATTTATTTTTATGTAAGTTGAAGGAGAATTGAGCCACATCTAGTAGTTTCCGTTTATTTTCCCCTACAAAGTGTTTAAGGTATAACTTCTCCAATATATTAACTTATTTTGTTTGTCCATTAAGCTGGGTGAAGACTTGTTGAGAAATTTAGCTTGGACCTTAATAGCTTAAATAGTTCCATCTAGAACTTCCTTATGAACCTTCCATCACGATCATTAATGATGTTCTTGGGTATTCCCAATACTTCACAATGTGCTTCAGAAATAATTGAGTAACCTCATATGTTAGGCATTTCTTAGTTGCTAGATAAAAGTGGTATACTTAGAGAAATGATCTACTATAACTATGATAGTAGCAAACCTTTCAAACTTGGGTAAGCTGACAATGAAGTCCATATTGATGCTTTCCTATGGTTCTCTTAAGATAGGTAAAGGCCCCAACAACACAGCTTCAACTTTAGGCTCTACTTTATCTTGTTAGCATACTAAGCATGTTTTAACATAGTTTTCCACATCATCCCTCTAATGGGGCAAAAATATCACTCTTCAACAAGGGCTTGAGTTTTGTGTATCACGATCTAAGGGTAGCTTAATTGTGGTAAGTGCTGTATATTGCACAAAAGACCATAGATGAGTTCTCTTTCCAATCAATAACCCTTTATACGGCATATAAGACTACTACTACGATAATTTATCCAAGGGTATGTAGATAAAGATAATACCATAGTACAGCTTTATAACATAAGATTTATAATATATTACATTTATTGTAATATTACAAAACTCATAGTTTCAAAAGACTAGTAAAAAATCTACAATAGGATAAAATCATTGAACTAACTATTGCATAACACTATGCAAATCATTACAGGTCTATAATAAAGTTATATTATACATAAGTTCACTCTTCTCTCCAACTTACATATATACCCCAAAACATTAGATTAACTTCGGGCATGCCTTGGTCAGGTGTAACGAATAGGTCCTCTTACAATAAAAGTACATACGGGTGTAAGCTTATTAAGTTTAATGAGGCATCCCTCAACCACACAGACAATCAAGTTATACAAATATTAATTCAAACATATGAATGCATGTTCACATATATATGCCACACAGATACATACAGTTGACCAAGTACAATATACAATTCTAATTTAATGCCCTTCAAAATTAAGGTTAAAGTATACACGATACTAGTCAGATTCGGGTATTATACTTAAACATATTTCACTATAAAACTCTATGTTTCGTATTTAATTCAAAACAGTTAGTTGTTAGTCTGTTTAATAAAAAATTAAGTTTCAAGTATAATTGTAAATGGGTCTACGCAGTCCATACTTATCCCTAAACGAAGGCCTTTAGACTTGACCCTTAACCAAGTGGTTAGAGCCTCTAATGTCTAATAATCTTGCAGACTAGGGTAAGGTCATATTGTACACATGCATCATACTAAAACATTATATTCATAATTTATCAACCCTCGTATGGCTCTTCGTTACCTTTGTATGATATGATGGTCGGAATTACTTGTGCAATGCATGTTTTGATTTAGTTTAATCAAGTCTAATATAATTAGAACCAATTATTATATGATCAACCATATTCACAAACAGATCAATTTCTATTGAATCTACTATGCAACAAATGATACATTATCATATTTTAAAGTAAGTTCATAGCTTATCGAGCAGTATCATTCATTTGCATAACCCAACCCTATATATCATGAAATTATTAATAACAGTTAATATTTACTAACTACAAGTACAAACATGTATAAAATCATAAGGAGTATTCACTCGGTCATGACGTTGGTCAAGGAACATAGTAATCTTTAGGGAAGTCAGTGTTCATATTGAGATCACTTGTTGATTAAGAAATGAAAAATATAATGAGTATCTAAGTAGACTAACTATCTTATATACCTATTTATCTAAATCTACCTATATTTCTATCAAATTTCTTAGTTTGACCTGTTTTGGTGATAACGTATAACCTTTTTATTCAATCTCTGTTATTTATAAACTTATAGTCGATTTTTATCGTTTTTGAATATATGTTAGCATAGTGAGGTTCATTTTAGACGTTAAAATCAATATTTTCCAAAAAAGGCCTAAATGATTATAAATTTAATTATTTTGACTTGAATATTTTTATTTATTAACTTTGAGTTTTTCTTTTTTATTTTATGATTTAATTAATTTCTACATTTTTTATTTTTATAATTTCTTATTTTTAACTTTAATTTATGTAGACTTCATTATTTTCCTATTTTTAGGCCTAATTTCCTATTAATTGAAAATTTGTTATTATTGTGAATTTACTTAATTAATTCATTATTATTATTCTTTAATTAGATTGAAATTTTGGTTTAATTATTTACTTGGAAATAAATTGCTGACGTGGCATTATTTTAGTGGTCTACATGGCATTTTGTTAAATTTTCTTGATTTTTTATATTTCTTAAATTTTATATTATTATTAGGTATATTTATATATTAGTATAATTAATTAATAGATTATAGGCCTTAATTATGTATTATAAGTTTCTGGCCATTATATTTGTATATATATTTTGTTATATTATATTAAATAAATATATCTTGTATATGTATAATTATACTTATGTATTTATGTGTTTATGCACATACATATATTTTTTAGTTATTTTATTATACCTAATATTTTATTGTATGTACTTATATTTAGTATTTTATTATATACACTCATACCTATACATATGTACATATGAATTCCTATTTATATTATTGTACTTAATATACTATTGAAGACACTTATACTTAATATATTAGTATATGTACCTATACATAAATACATGTTTACATACTTATGTCTATACATGTATGTATATGTATATATATACGTATGTATACATGTACTATACTTTATTGTATGTATTTATGTACATTACATTTACATATATGCGTATTTATACTTAATTTTTTATACGTACTTTTATACTTATATATATACATATATACTTATACTTATGTTTCCTGAATATTTTTCGAAGAAATTCCAATATGTTGTATATGTACACATATATTTTCGGTTTTTTTTACTCATATTTATATATAATTAAATACTTATCAACATCTTATATATAAGTTTATGTATATACTCTAGTATATATATATGTATACGTATGTATGTGTATATATATATACATGCTTACTATTTATATGGATGTATATATATCATGAGCAGTTACACTTATATGAACTATATAACTATATTTACTTATATATATACATATGCCTAACTAAATTTATGGCATATACGTAGAAGTATATAACTATATACATACAAGTTTATATACATCACATCTATTACATATACATGAAGTTTTAATTATAAAGTGCTAAAGTATATGTATAATACATTAAATACAACAATATACCAATATGTATAAGAAAAATATAAAAAATCTACCTCATATAATAGGATAATTATAAGTGAACTTCAAAAGAACTATACTTACTTATGTTGGAAAATATTTTTGTGTAGTAATCCTTTTCTTTTCTCCCTCCAAAGGTCAACAAAATGATAGAGTAATAGTGCGGTTTAGAGTAGAATAATTGTTAGGAAAAACAAAAGAAAAAAGAAAGCTAAAGAGGATGAAATGGGGGAGGAGGTTTGTTGATTTGAGGGAAGGGAAAAAGTGAGTGATTTGTGTGTAATTTTGTAGACAATTGAAGAATTTGGAAGAGAATTCTAGAGATGGGGGAGTTTCACAGCAAAAAGGAAGAGGAAAGGAGGAAAAGAAAAGAAAAGAACATTAAATGAGGTGAAAATGGCATGTCAACCTTTTGGTCAAAATTTAAAATATTGATATAATAATCATATTATGTACATGTACTAATTTGTAATTTAAAAAGGAAAATAAAGGATAACAAGGAAAATTAAATAAGTAAGTTGTAATAACAAAAATAAAGAAATAATTTAATAAAATAAAATTTCGAATTTTTCTCATAATATCTTTAATATTAAAAATAATAGTAATAATACTTTATATTCTATTTATAAAGAAAGCTATAAGGTATATAGGTGTTCGACACTGAAAAGATGAAGTCGTAACAGTCCAATTGTGTGGGCTATCATAAAATAGAAATCATCTTTACAGTTGCTAAGGATGCATAAGGATGGTTTCTATTTTAGATCTAATTTATACCAAAAGTACTCGACTCTATTGGTTTGAAGTATCTAATTTGATACTTGTTTGATATAAATATATGGAGTAATCCTTTGAAATAATTTGTTAAAGATAAACTTATAATTTGACTTTATAAAAGAGTGGTAATTAATCCTACAAGTACGTATCATTTCTTATACAAACCAGAATATTGAAAACTACCAAGCTCTTTGAGGAGTTCTATGTAGTTTTCCTTAAAAATTAAAAAAAACCAACCATTTCTTGTTATACCTCACTCTTTGTCCCAGTTTGCTAGTTCTTTGATTTATGTAGGTACTTATGATCCATTCGAAACTTGCAAAATAAACTATAGGGAAATGAGCAATAACTTGCTTAGTAAGTGGGGTAGAGACAGAAATATGCATTTAGCACATCACAAGTAGAGTTTTCAATCAAGTTGGTTAGATGCAATTCATGTATAAGCAAATACCATAGTATGATGTTATTCTGTTCGTCATGAAATAAGAGAAATTATATTTGCTCTAATCTAGGTTGAGGAGATTTACGTCACACACTCGTGAATAAAAACTAAACCGAGGCTTGTGTAATAGAGAACACCTTCCTCATGTAACTACTTTTAAATTACAACTTCCAAACTTGCCATAACCTTCTCTCTTATCACTTAGTTTGATAAAGGTAGGGAAATAACCATTTCAGATATTTTCATGAAGAGAGTCCGTATTTGGCGTTAGAATCTTAGCTGTTAACCCTAGTGGGTTGCAATGTATATCGAGTTAGATGTTAAGTTGAGTTTGAGTTAATTTATTTTTAAGGTGATTAACCAAGCTCAAATAATTCAAGCATAATAATATTCATAAAATAAGCATATCATGGAGCTCAGCTTCCATCATAGTAAATCGAAACTTAACCATAAATACTGCATACACACAAACAACTAACTACAGTCATAAGTCAATACATACCAAGGTCTCTAGACATTTTGAAATAATACCTCAAAATATGGTGAAGCATCGATCCTACTTACCTGTCCTAACGTTCATTATAGAAAACTCGTATCGTTAACACTTTATTCATTGGGAGATCCTATATATATATACAAATTCCAGATTTAGTTTTTGTAAGAGTTATAAAAACGTTAGGGTTCTATCTACTTGTATTTCGCTAAATAGTTATATAAATATAAATATATATTTAAAGTATATTATTATTTTCCTCATATAATAAAATATAGTTTTATTATATAAGTTAAGTTATTAAATATCGATAATATACGCAATTATACTATTAGTATAATATATCGTTTTAATCGTATCGAAATGTACTTTAATTAATTAAATTATATTTTAATTACAGTAAGATTATTGTAGTTTGTAAATTCTCATAATAGTATATAGATATAGGTTATATTATCTAGAATTATCTTATTTTAGTAGAAGTAGTGTAATTGGGTTTATATACACCTAACGATATATATTATGGGTTCTATTTTAAGAGATGACTTCTAAAGGGTATTTCAAATTTTTAATATACCCATATGTGCTTATAATAAATATTATTGTATTATACTCATTTTATGTAATTGGAATATATTTTATATAATTTGTTAATATAACTTAATAATATAAGTATTATTTAACCCTAATATATAATTATCATAACCTGGTTGTAAAACTATCACTAATAGGTTAAAAATTCATTTTTTACTAGATCTGACCAGCATGTACATGTGTAAGTTTTAGTTCAATATTTATTACATTTTAGCTTATTATTACTAAAAATGTCCATCAGTTTGTAATTTAAGCTATTTTATTATGTAAATTTATAATAAATAGCTTGGGTCACCAAATAATTCCTTGAAAATTTCTATAGACTCATAAAAATATAAGGAACTCAGTTAGTATATGGTTCCATGTTATCAGGTTCATTGCCTAAATGCTCCTAATTATAATTTTACCTTTAAATTGTATTTAATTAACCAAATATTATTATTTTTATATAAATTATTTCCAATATATCCTAACTTCATTACAAATCACTAGAAGTTAGTATCTATCATTTTCATCAATTAATTTCGTAAAAAACCTATTTATTTCTTCATTTCACCCTATTTCTAGCAATTTTTAGGGCTAAAAATTACATTAAATATTAAAAGTACCTAAATTAAAAATCTAGCTACGTAAGAATTAGATATATATCATGTGTATTCTACATAAAAATTTTGAGCTAGAAAATACATCATTTAGTATATTTATTTTGAAAGTCAAAATTTGGATAAATAGTGACTTTCTTAAATAAGTACATAAAATATTCTAAATTTTATAAAAATAAAATATCACATGAAAGCATATCTAAAATAACCTAAATATAAAATTTTTTTCATAATTTTCTAGATTAATCTAATATTTTTGAAAATTAGGCAAAAACAAGGCAAAAGTTTGACTCACTTATTCATCGGAGCTTTGATAGCCATAGAGTGGTGGGTGGTTTTCGGAACAACCAGGCAATGGTGGCTCTACATGGTGGTAGAAGGGTGCAATAGTAGATTAAGGTTTAGCTTAGGAACTAACCTAGCTCGGTTTTTGCTTTGTTTTTCCTGTTTTTTTGTCAAATTTTTTCTAAATTTTCCTTAAGTGTTCTTGGTTGCCAAAATGTGAAATCTAAGTCATAATGTCTTATTTATAGTGTTTTAGGTTGGCTAGAATTTTTTCTTTAATTACAAGTGTAAAAATCAAATATGAGTTATCAAATTTTCATAAATTTACTTTTGATATAGCTGCTTATCCTTTTTAAGTTACTCCATATGTAATCTAATCATATTCCAGGTCATTTCTTATATTTTTTATAATTTTGTATGATATTTTAAGGTATTTTGGTATTTTATATTAGTATTTAATGATTTTGTTAATATACAGGTATATATCTTATATGTATCATACATATAATGAGTAATTATATGCATATAATGATGTTTTTAGTATATCTTTTATTTTTAAGATACTTTTCCTATTTAATTTTGTGAATTTAATGCTTATTATGTATAATTATATAATTTTAGATTAATTTACGAGTATATTTATTATATATATCAAGTATACTTATAAAAATACGTATATACTCACATAGTATATTATACTATATTATTTCTTTTTATAGGCTAATTAACTTATCTCTAAGTCATCGCCATATTCTAAGTTTAGTTTTAAGGGTTTCGATTATTTTTATACTATATCAAATAATCACACTTCTAAAGCTAAAATTAGGACTTTGGGTTATTATTTTTGAAATTTAACTTTACTTAGTCACTTCAACTAATTTTTTTTAACTTAGTCATAAAGTTTAGGTTTAATTGGATATGTTTTCCTAAAAGCCATAAATTTAGGTACAATTGCCTTAAATATGATTTTAGGGGCTCATATAAAGTAAATCTTTACTATGTAGATTGTATTCTTGATATCCTATTATATTTTTAACTTTCAAGCATACAAAAATTCCTCGATTAGAGTTATCATGTTTTTCATTTCTAGCTTAATCGGTTTACTTTCTCAAATGCCTTAAATCTATCATATACCCTAATCGTATAAGGACATAGCTTTATCCTAATATTTAAATGTTCTTGTCTTGATTGTCGATTTATAGGATATCATAATGGGTTATATTAATTATATAACTCATTAACAACAAAATAGCACTAAATTAGATTTAAATATTTAAATTCATATATTACTATTTTATGTATATAATTGTTAATAATTATAAAATAATATCATCAATTTTATAAATTAAATAGTACTTTCTCATTTATTAGTATTTAGAATCTATCTCTAATCATTAGTTAATGATTTTACGTAATTAGGGTTTTGATTAGTATTTTAGGGTTTTTTCTCATTTAAATGACTTTAGGACTTATAATTTAACATAGTTTTTAATTCATTTGGCCCTGTTGACTCATATGGTTATTTAGGATACCTAAGTTTAATCTAAGATTTAGATGGAAAACTTTCGAGGTTTACATGGTGTATATCCAGACGGCCAGTACATTTTGAGTCATGGCATTCCTGTAATATCTCTATTCTCAAGTTATGATAATAAGGTACATATATCCTATGACCCTTAGTGTAAATTAACCTTCCCTTTCCCTAAAATCTTAGTCTTCCCATCCTTACATTGAGCTAATAAGGTTCTAACCATCTCATCCTGTTCTACTCCTTCCTTGATTCTTCTATGAGGTCTGTTTCGACTTATTGATATGTGCCAATTCCACCCTTCAACTAAGTGTGTCAACAATTATATTCGTCTTTCCTAGTTTATACTCTAAGTTAAAAATCAAATTCTACTAGAAATATTGGCCATTAAGCCTACTTTAGAGAAAGCTTCTTTTGAGTTTGAAAATAGCTAATAGCGACGTTATTTGTTCTTACCATAAACTTCCCTTTAAGGAGATAATGCCTCTATGTTCATAAGTAGTGTACTATTGTAGTCATCTCCTTCCCGTATATTGCATACTTTTATTTTGTCTCATTCAACTTGCAACTTTCAAAAGCCATAGGGTGTCCATCATGCATTAATACACCACCAATGGCAAAATCACTGCATTATGTATACTTCAAACGATTTGTTGAAGTCAGGAAGGGTGAAAAGTGGTTCTTTTGTGATAGCCATTTTCAAAGCATCAAAAGCTTATTACCTATCCACATTCCAGTCCCACATAACGTTTTTCTTTAATATGTCACTAAAAGGGGTGACTATCTTCGATTATCTTTAAATGAATCTTCTATATTAGTTTACAAGGCCTAAGAATGATCTCAACTTCATAGGTCTATTATGTGCCTTCCAATCTTTAATTGTCCTAACCTTCCCATTGTTCATATGGATTGTCCTTCTCCCAATCACATGCCCAAGAAATACCACTTCTTCTTAGGCAAAAGCATACTTCTTCTTCACAAACAATAGGGTACCAATTTGAGGTGTTCAATATGCTCCTCTATTGAGCGATTATTGATCATAATACTATCCTAATATACTATCACAAAATAATCCAAGAAAGGTGCCAAAACTCTATTCATAAGGGTACAAAAAGTAACGAATGCATTTGTAAACCCAAAGGGCATGACTAGAAACTTGAAAGCACCATTCCTTGTGACACATGCTGTCTTGGTCTCATCTCCTTTAGCTATCCTCACTTGGTGGCATCCAAACTGTGAATCGAGCTTTGAGAAATATCATAACCTATCTAAACGATCAAAGAGTTTGGATGCCATTAGAATGGGGTACTTGTTCTTTATAGTGACTTTATTTAGTGCTCACATAGTTGTCAAAATCGTTATTCTATTCATGTAATTCTATAAGTTTATAATTTTAGTAAGTTTTTTGGAGTTAACTTGTGCATAAAATTGTATTCACATAGAAACTTACGTTTTTAATCAAATTTACACATAAACTTGATAGAAACTTATATTTTTTTACTAAGTTTATTGATTCTACAAATCTTAGTTAAACAAATAAAAATGAAAAAAAAAATGTAACTAAGCTTTTACAAAACATTAACTACTAGGCTATTGCATTATCTTTCCTATATTATTTTAGTTTTTTTTTCTTTTTTCTTTTTTCTCTTTCTTTTAGTCCCTTATTTTATATTCATAACCTTTATGCAGGTTTCAGCTCCACTAGTAAAGATTACAAGGAAAATTATGTATTTCAGTTTATACCATCAATAATTTTAAAATGAATTGAAATGTTTGGTTCTTTTTAATTCATTTTTTTTTTCTAGAAAAAAATGATGGAAAAAGTTTAGATTCAACTTTATTTGTCCTTCTTTCATAAATGTTAAATTTTATATTATTAAGAATTTTTTTATGAAAAAAGAACTTCATTTCTTAATTTTTAAAATTTTCATCATGTATTTTAAGTTTTGAATAATTAACTATAAGCATATTTGCAATTTTTCAAAACTATTTTACGTAGGTTATAAAAACTTACATTTCTACGTTTTGATTTCATAGTTCGATTTTATTAACTATCTAACGATTTTGGATAGAATCGCAAGTTTGATAACCTTTGAGTGCTCGATTATTTATGCATAGTTGAAGAGCATTATCGTGCTTCTTTTATTATAGTATTAAGGACCTAAAGAGAGCTTTGGAGGGCCTAACATATCCAGCCTTAAGCAACTCCTTCAATTGTCATCTCAACTCTTCCAATTTGTTGGGTGATGGCCCAAATGAGGGAGGTTTGACCATAGGTTTCAACTCAATTTTGTGATCTACTTCACATCTCGGAGGAGGCTTCTTTGGTAGTTTGGGCGACATAATATCTTGAAATTCTTCCAACAATTCCCCCACTTAAGGTGAAACGCCAATGTATTCCTTCACTCCTCCATCAATCTTAAGAGTAGCTAAATATGTTACTTCATTCTTCTTTAGCCCCATAGCCAATTGCATGGCAGAGAGGAATTTGGTTGCTTCACCTATCTTTTATGTCATAGGGACCATACATTAGGCCTTCTGATCGATTATACAAAGATAGTTAGTCCAAGGAATAATCAAAACATTAATCTTATCTAGGAATTGCATCTCAATCATAACCTCAAAGTCATCAAGGGGTATCACTTGAATAGATTCCTTCTTGCTCTAATCCTTAACTTGTAGCTTTACTTCCTTTGCTACATTTGTAATAGGGGCTTCCTTCAAGTTAACCATCTTGAGCCATGTCTTAACCTTCTCAATCTTTAGCCTAAGCTTAGTAGCAATTGTTTTAGATATGAAGGGGTGGGAAGCACTTGTGTCTATAAGGGCATTCATCTTCTTTCCCGTAATCGATATCTCGATGTGCATTAACCCTTTATAACTTTCTACCATTGGAGGCTTCATGGTGTTTAGGACCAACAGCAACCTTAACCTAGCTTCTTCTTCATCATCTGAACCTTTATCTACTACCAAAGCGACCATTCGGCCTTTCTCTAGGAACTCTCTAGCATAATGAAGCCTGTTACAAAAGTAATAAATCAATTCATGAGGCTTCCTCTAATCAATTCTCTTATCATCCTTCTCCTCTATCTTTCCTTTCCCTTTTGAAGAGCTACTAGTCTTCTCCTTTTCACTTCAACAATGGTTGTTGCCTTAAAGATGTCATCAGCTCCCATTCATTCCAACTTATTCTTAGCCTAAGGCTTGAATTTGTCAAAGAACATCACCAAAGCATCGTCTGAGTTAAGATTAGGCATATCTGGCATCAATTTAGAAAATTCCCAAACATACTGTTTTATCTCCCCCTTATGAGTCAAATGATGGAGCTTGACTTTAGCTTCTTTAAGGGCACTATGAGGGAAGAAGTAATTCTTGAGTTCTTGTAGAAAGCTAGCCTATGTAATGATCTCATTAGCTCTCTTTCCAAATCATTGTTGAATCTTTTAAATATAATGTCGTAGTACGTACCTTACTATAATCATCCACAAGTCCTATTGCATTAATGTATTACTTTAGTCCTAATAAGAAACTATTAACGTCCCAGGTTGATTAGTTCCCATGAAGAATTTAGGCTTTGGCACCTCCACCTTTAAGAAAGCTTGAATAGTGACCCATTAGTAATGGTAGCTCAACATGCTGCCAACTTATTCTTAAGGTCTTTGACCTCTTGATGCATAGCCAAAAGGGTAGAATCAGTTTTAGCTTCATAAGCATCTTGCTTAGCTCCAATGGCATCTACTCAACCTTCGAAGACTCCCTCCTTCTCTTTGATAGTCTCATCGTATCACTGTAGTTCCTCCAAGGCTTGGTTTAAGGTATCTAGGAACTCACCTTGGAATTCCTCCTAAACCTCCTCTATGTGAGCTTGGGAATCATCAAGTTACTTCTTTGCCTTAGCTATGCTTAACTTATCCTTCTCAATCCTAGCATTCTAGGAGTTCAACTTGTCTTTTGACCTAGCTAAGGATGCAACTGAAGTAAGTTCAAGATGGATTTCATAAAAACCAAACTCGCCTCTATAAGGTTCAGTGTTTCTCAAAACCATTTAAAAACCTTAGGGTTTTTACTCCTATAACCAAAACCTACCTTTATAGGGTTTTAAGTTTCCTAACACCCTATAGGGTTTTTTCTTTTATTACTAAAATCTGTCCCTAAAATCATTATAGACCCTATACCCAAATCACCTAATACTAATTACATAAGATATTTTATTTTTCTTTTGATTTTTTAAGTTAATGTTAGTATATTTTTAAAGGATTTTTATAAATAGATACTTAATATACTTGTTAATCTTGATAAAAAAATATAAGACAAAATCAATAAAATAATTTAAGATTTCTTACTAGGTTGGTTTTCTTATCGGGTTGTTTTTTAATTCTAAAACCCGACCTTAAACTTTATAAGGTTTTTAATCATATCTTAGAACCCGACTATAAACTCGATAAAGTAATAGCTTATAGAGTTTTATCGAGTTGGGCAGGTTGGGTACTTATAATAATATGTTCGGTTGCATTCCTAGACTTACCCCTTTGCTTGGTAATGCAACAATGCTCTTGGTTAGCAACTTGGTCCACCACTTAAGTGTTGTTCCCAATTGTAGATGATGACATCCTTTACTCAATAGCTTGCTTTGATACCAACTGTTATGGAAGTTCCTATCCAAGAGTTTCTCATGTGGCACTTAGAAACTTAAAACTAATAAGGAGCATTATGTTTAACCTATTACACAACCAACACAAAGATTTAGAGAGAGAAGTACTTAAATAATACAAAGTCACTCAAATGTTTAGATGAATACAACTAAGGAGATTATCCCTATACATAAAAGATGCCTTTGGTAATGGACTGTCAAGATTCATTTGTCTAACGATTACAATACAATCTCACTGATCAAATCTACTCGTAGATTAGATGCATCTAACTACCCTACCTACCATGGTACAATATGAGATATTATGGAACTCTTGGAACCTTTTAGCTTCTAGGTCTTCCATCTTAGACTTAGGCTTATGGCTTCTCCTCTAAAATGGCTGAAGAATCAAATTGGTTAGGAAGAACATCGTAAATTTTAGTACTTGTAGCAAACTAGTGAAATCTATACCCTTAAATTATGTATCCTAAAAATAATTACTATATATTAATCACAAAGCATCCATACTTCGCTATTTTCTATATCTCATTTATGCATAAATTTTCTATTTAATTTTATCTTTTCTATTATTTTGATTTTATATCTTTTATCATCTATTATATTAAGATGTTTGCAAGGGGTTTGGTTTCTTATATTTATATCTTTTTAAATAAGAGTAATATTTTTAGGTAGCTACATAAAACAAGAGAAAAAATTGTGGAGAGAAATTATTTGGAATAGTTATATAAATACATATATTATCTTTCCTATTAATTAAAAATATTGTATTTTTTTAGCTATGATTGATTTACTCAATTTTTTTTTTACTATTTTTAGCACATGTGATATGGGTGCAAGTGTCTTCTAGTGGTAATATATATTGTTTCTTTTATGGTTAATGCTTATATCACATATATAATTGTATGGTTATCAAAGATATCATGTATATATACATAATTGTTTTACAACTATTTCATGTATATAAAATAATGTACACAATTTATCCTTTGTAGTTCAATATAATTTTTCAGTTTTAAGACATTTCAAGCTAAATCTAAACTACATACTATAATCAAATTGAGAAAACATGAAAAACCAAAATTAAGTTTAGCTTAAATTAGGAGTGAGCAAGTAATCTGGCTAGGATCTGAAAATTCCTTTACCCTACATGGTCAGGTAAGTCCTAAGTAGTACTAAAAGTTATAGGGTAGCTTCCGATTCCAATATTCAACTAACTTCTCCCAAAGAGTGGAGTATAAGATACTAACGGCTTCATAGTTTATACTCATCTTGGAATATGTACTATCATAGGTTTTGAGGTATCCTATATCAACACCATGGAAATTCTTAGTTAATAATGTTAATTAAACAAGATATAATATTTTCAACTCAAGACATAGTCAAGACTTAAGCCTACATGCCTATTGTGGAAAGTGAAAATCCAAAAGTATATTATATCCTTAATTTCAGTGCTTTTGGCAATTTAACAAAAAGTGTTCATATTGGAAAAATCTAATAAAAATTTCTCACAAGTTCCATATGTACTATGTACCTTGTGGTTTTTATAAGATAAAGGCTATAGGTTATTCCTACATATTATAAGGTAAGTTCCAATTTTAAAACTTGAAAACTAGTATCTTAGAATTAGGTAGGGAGAAAGCCTTATATATACCTACTCTATACTTGTTTACACTTAGTGTAATGGATTTTAAGATAAAAATACCCTTCATAAGTGATTACACTTAATTGGGCCATCTTTACATTGGCGCATGAAAGTTTATCATAAAGTTAGCACAAATCTAGCCTAAAGTATTTGTATTATTATATGAGAGTATTATGCATATATACAACAAATTTGTGATAAGTTTTTGTATTAAGTATCACTGCTCCATTTTATGGATTCTCCTTTCTTTCATATTGTTTGTAAATAACTTGAGGATTGGAGTCTAGAGAACCATTTAATCTATATCTAAACTATTTCATTTTTAAACATATTGGATCTTTGTACTTTATCACATATATGGTAAAGTTAGTGATAGTGGAATGGAAGTTGGGAAGAGAAAATTCACTTCTTTTTAAGGAGAAAACTTTGAGAAAAATATTTTATTCATTAGAAAACAAATTCTTTAGTTGTTTTATTTTTTAAAGTAACCTAATTAAAGTGAAGGTTTAAGAAAAACATTTTAGGGATTTTTAGCATTTATTTTTGCAAATGGCTATATATAGACTTATATTTTCAATCCTTTTGGTATCTTATTTTAGTAAGCATGATTGAGAATGGTATTGCAACAGAGGTAAAAAGATGAAAAAAAGAAAAAAAGTCTCTATGCTTGTTTGCTAAACATTTATACTTTATGAGTATCCATGTTAAATTCATGATAAATATGAATATTAATTTAATTCAATACATGAATTATATATATAAATTGATATCATATTTCAAGTATATATAATGTGAATAATATATCTTATTCATGATATGCACTGATTCCATTAGTTATATTAAATTATAACTATTGATAATAAAAAATATTGTAGACAAATAATAATATAGTATTGAAATAAGTTAGTTATTAGGGGTGATAGACAACTATGTAGAATTTTAGAACTTGTTCTAAGTAGCATGAATGTGTAGGTTTTAGGTAAAACATTGAAGGATATAAGTTATGTTCTAATTCTAATTTTATAGAATCTACTCTTATAGGGTAGGATATGAGGTTCAACGTCTCTATGTTCTAACAAATATAGAGTATAGATTATAACATCTATCCAACACAAATTCTTAATTAATATTATTGCATATAACAAAATATAATATATTAAAATAATAATACTTGTGGCCATAAAACGGCTAATGTAGTAGTGAGTCACGACTTATTATTAAAGGTGAATTGTGTAACCAGCACATACTAAGGGGGGTTGCATGTGAGTCTACTACCCAAAAAAGAAAAAATAAAATAAAAGAAACTCAAATAGGTAAATATCAGGTCCTATAACCCATTCTTGACCCGTTTAGATTTCTTGTCTTTTTTTTTTCTTTTAAAGTAGTAGATGGCTATCCACTGCTATATGTAGGTCATATAGCCCACTACTACATTGGTTGTTTTTTGACCACCTCAAGGTCAAGAGGTAGATGAAAAATGTGTTGTTTTTTTTTTCGAGTTTTTTTGTTTATTTTTTAATTTTCTATATTTTTTAAAATTATTTTTTAATGTATGTTGTTGAAAGTATATTATTTAATAATTCAATAACCTAATAAAAATAAGCTATGTATTCTTTTAATGTAATTAACAAAAAAATTAATAAACTTAAGTCATTTATTTGTTAAAAAGAAAACATAAGTTACCCAAAACTGTGCAAGCAGTGGCTTGCATAACTGGTAAAAAAATTCTAGTTAGGCTAAAATTTTTTGACTTACTTAAATGTGTGCCTTTTTAATTCGATTCGCTTAACTCGCAGGCTAACCCATTATAGGGTGGGTTGGCTCGCCAACCCTATACAAAAAAAAGGAACTAAATATGTATATATGTATATTATGTATTTATTATCTCAAAGGTTTTTGCTTATGCTTTTTATATAACCATTATAATATTAGAGGGAATTCTATTAGTGTGATGATTATAGAAATCTTAGTCTATTTTGTTAGAAATATGCTTATACATTCAAACTATCGATTATATGATATTTTTCCTTTTCCATGTTGATGCAAATGTATATATTTTCATAGAAAAATTAAAACCTTATTTTTCTAAAGTGAAATAAAAACTAAATATGTATATTGGAACATGTACAATGGTGAATTGTAATTTTTGAATATTTTATACAATATATTCATAAGATAAGAATGATGGTACGATTTGTAGGTTGGCCCACTTATTTCACCAATCTACATCAGGGCGAGTTGGGATGGAAATTCCAACTCGCATTTACAGGTGGGCCAAATTGTAGGCCAATGTAGGGTAGGGTAGGTTGGTTTACTTGACTCACTTGTGCAGCTCTAAAGTTACCTCTTTGCAAAAGTCTTATAACAACACATGTTAGTTTTTTTTTTCAATTAACCCTTTCTTATTTGAGTTCTTAATTTTTTTAAATTTAAATTTAAGTCTCAAACATTCTTTAACATTTATAAAAGTGGACTTTCGTTAAGTTTGTTAAACTCTTGACACATATCAATTTTAAATTGATTTAGTATAATGAATTTGATAAAATAATACTATTTAATAAATTAATAAAATAACACTATTAAATAATTTAATAAAATAATACGGCAAAAAGTTATAAAAAAGGGAAATTTTGGTTTTAGAAAACTTTAAACCCTTAGAGACTAACTATAGCCACAAGTCCATGATGGGTCATGTGTCTTACCTTTAGTAATAGGTAGCGCGATCTAACTATAATGGTAGATGGTCATTTACCATCCTCAAAAGATAATAATAAAAAGTAAAAAATAAGTTTAGATTATATGTTCACCATATTATAATTAAGTTGTGTGACTTAAACCTTAATAATGGGTGGCCACTCAATTACCCCATAAAAAGAAAAAAACAAGAAGAAATTTTAACAAAAAAATCCATCATGTTGCAATTAGGTTGTGCAATCAAACTATAATATGATGAATTTATAGTGTTTTTTTTTTTAGATCCAGTGCAACAAATGATCTACGATGTATTTATGGCCTCAATCAAATGCTTATGCCTTTAGTGAGCCTAAGCCGTCAAGGGTTTGAAATTCTTTTACCTAATTTTCTTTTATTTTTCCTCTTTAATTTTGATTATTTTTTGTCATATCATTCATTAAAATATATCTAATAACATTATATTTGTTAAATTAATTATTTTAGACCAATTAGAAGCTATTTTAAACTAAGGGTTGATGAAATTTTTAGTAGACTTAAAGCAAGTCCTTCTTTGTAAACATTGAAGAATATTGAGGACATAATAGATAAGAAAAGTAAAAGGATTTAAATAGAAAATCGATATATAAAGTGTATTTTTCTCTTCTTGTAACCTCATGTCATGAAATGTATCTATATTAAACTATATGTAACTTCATGGGTGAGCTTAATATTTAGCATGTAACTTTATTGAAATATATGGTGGAATGTGTATGATAAAAAATAAGTAAAATTTAAATCTTGTTGTTTATTTCACACAAATTTCTTAGATAAGAATTATCTATTGATAGCTTCCATAAGACCACACTAGTTGTAGATTGCTATATTAAAGTAACTACAATTGTCGAGATTTGATAGTAATATAAAAATCAAGCTACTTTTGACACATTCCACTTGCTATCTTGCATATAATCTTAAACTTTCTCCATCAAGTTCTTCGTTGAAGTAAAGATCAAAAGAATAATTGATAAGTATGATGCCAAAGCAAAAATTACATCTCTCTTTAAACTATGAGTACTCTTGTAATATTTGTTTATGCTTAAATTATAACTCAATGAATCTTATTTGCTACATTTAGACTTAGCTATGTGTACAAGTGGTGCTATGTGTGCTTATTGCTATTTTGTTTTGAGTTTGTTTTAGCTCATTCATTTTTTTTTTTTAATTTTTAGCTAATAATTTATTTATTGACTTTGGTTATGACTTAATGGGTTATTGATTTGAGGATAATGCTTAGGAAAATATGTGCATCCATACTTTAGACATTCCTCTATTCATTTACTTGGATCATACTTCAATTTTGGACTTGTGTTGGTTGTATTACTCTTTTTGACTTATTAAGTCATAGATGGTTTTATAGATTTAATTATATAATATCTTCATGGATGTTTTCAATTAACATTTTCCCTAAATCTACTAAATTTATAAATTCATTTTCACTTCAATAACCTGTAAATAAATCACCCTTTAAGTCTTTTTTGGAATTGTTAAATTAATTCAAAAGTATTAAATTGGATAAGAAACTAACATGAAGAGTAGATAGCCTCAACATATTTTATTTAAGTAGAATATGTGGTAAGGTGTTATTGCCATTTAAGTTTTTGGATGTAATGGGTTTAGTGTATTAAAACTATAAGTGAAGATAATTGTACGTAAAAACATAGGAACCACAAACATTTAAAGGATGAGAAAGAGAGTCGAAACTCAGCACGATATGTTTGTTTGAATATAGCTTAAATTCTACTTTGTTGTGACTAATGGAATAAGGAGTTTGTAAATAATAAATTTTTTGGTAAATAAGAGATTGGTTATGAATTGAATTGCCTAATTGTGAAATTATTGAAATTATTAATATTTATGATAATGATATCGAATAAATGTGGAATAATTGAATGTCTATGATTGTGTTATATTATTGAGTGTTGATTAAAATGCATGCTCTTCTATTATGTTAGATATGCTAGAACTTTCCCCTCATCTACTAAGGAAGTCAAATTTGTTATGACATTAAATAACATTCAAAATGAGATGGTTGACTATAGTATCTCTTAGTTGGCTAAAATATATAATTTATTTACAAAATCTAAATATATTATCAAAATTGAAACCACAAACTAAAGAACTAATTTTATTTCATATCTTCAAAAGTTAATAGATGCTCGTTGAAATTATCTTTTATTGAAATAGACAATAATACTACCATAATAAATATAATCCATGAATAATAATAATAGCAATACCTTTAAATGATTCTAAAAGGATATTGAGAGAAGCATAACCATAAAATTATTTATTATGTATAATTTTAAGTACAAATTAAGAAATAATTTTAGCACAAGATGACAAAATTAACCCAAAACATTAAGGAAATGAGTATCACTAATCTCAAGGGTAAGAATGACAAAGTAAAATAATAAAATATGGTAATAACATCAATAATGATAATAAGAGGATATTCTAAAATAGACAAACACAAATCACTAACCTTTCATGGTAAGCAGTAACATAGAAATGAAAGTATATAAGGAAGTATTAAACTTAAAAAAAAAAAGAATACAAAAAAGAGAAATGAAGAAAATCATAGTGAGTCTATAAATAAAAGATAATGGAAGTGGTGTGTTTCATATGTACATTGACACAAAGATACAAAGATACAGATAGGATGGAATGATAAATTCATGATTTACTTTAATACCTTCAAGTGTCATGTTCTATCATTCTCAAGTCTTGGTATGCCGTATCATATTATGTTGTACTGTATCATGTCATATTAAGTGAAGTTGAGTTATTGGATGTTGTTGTTATGTCTAAAACAATTGAAGTGCAAGATTTACTAATCTAAATCCCATTAGTACATGTGCTAAGTTATATGAAGTATCGGTTCTACGTATTAGAAGAAATACGAAAATGATAATAAGGTGTTTAATGAAGAAGATAAGAATGAGTTAGTTAATGAAAACTGTTTACCATAATGAAACCTAAATGGACAAGTACAAATTCTTATTATTTATTATGATAATGATAATGAAAAAAAATATCAATAATTATAATAATAAGGAGAATATGCATACATAAAGTAACTCTAACATTAAAAATAATGAAATATCAATATCACAAAACAATATTAAATGTAATGATATTAAACTTGAAGATAACAAATTGAAAAAATATATCCTAAATAGTAAAAATATGTTCATGATGGTTGATTGCCAAAAAGAGAAACATGTATTTTGGCTACTACTGATTGATTGTCATTATTTCTAAACTTTCCTTTGAACTTGATGTTGATGGTTGTTAGCTATCCAAATAATGCTATTCATGATAACCTCTTGTGTTGTTAGTTTATTGTAAATGCAGTATATAAAAATGTTAAAATAAATTGTGTATATGATGTTTAGGATCTTGAAACTTAAAGAGGTAACATTGAAGAGTCATGTGAAGATATTTGATGAAATTGGTTTTGAAAATGAAAATTTTGTGAAAATAAGTTGAATCAAATTAATTGTAAGTATGAAAAGAGATGATAACTGTGATTGTAGAAAATTGAGGATTTAGATTATCTTAGATCCATAAACTTGGAAAGTAAAAATGCCATCTGGAAGTATTATTGAAGGTGAGATCTCAAAAAAGAAAAAAAAAAAAGTAGTTAGGGCTCGACTTGAGTAACATAGAGAAACTCAATAGTGGAGAAATTTCAAAACAACTAGGGGTTTATGATCAATAGTAAAAGTGGTGTAATCTTAACAGTCCTGTCATGTACGCTAATGTATAATAGAAGTTAATTGCTCAATTGTTATCTTATACTTAGTATACAAAAGGTACACATGACTTAACTACTATGATGCATCTTTACTTCAACAACTATAATTCTTTAAAAGACACTTATAATAAAACGTAGATTTACATGAAATTTTACATATAAAGTTTATAAAGAAATTTCAAGTGTTTATTTTAGACAAAACTATAAATTAGATTAGGCAACCCAGTTGACTCTAAAATATAGACATAAAATAAGACTCTAGCTTTAGTAATTTCCAACTCCTTGCCCCAATATCCATCTTCTTTTGTAAGTTGATAGAATATGGTAAGGGGATGAAGAAAGAAGTATAGATAGTATAGCATAGCAAAGTAAGTTTTACAGGCATATTTTTCCAAACTCTCTCACGTGGCACTTAGGCACTCCTAAGCCTATCTAGAGTGTTAGGTTAGCTTAAACACATAAGAAGCATATGTAATAGGGAGAGAAGCTTTAGGGAGAATGTAAACTTCAAAAAAGAATGGATGAGTATGAATAAGGGCATAACCCCTATATATTCAAAGGCCTTATAGAATGGATGGCTAAGATGTACCTAATATAATGGCTAAGATTTTTTCTTATCTATCACCTTACCTACTATAATATAATAATCCATGTTTTTCTAGAAACCTTTGGAACATTCTTGGATCTAGAGCCTTCCTTGAGTCTAGATAATATAATTTATAAAAACCTTTAGATGGACCTCCATCTTTGATTGCAACTTATGTATCTTATATCAACGAACCCTTACTTGGCTACTATTTAGAGTTTTAAATAATCGGCTAGTGACATCTTCACCACCCAATCCAATGATGTCTTCATCGTAGCTTCCTTCTTGACTCCTTATTTGCTCTATGGTTTAACCTTAATTTCTTGGTAGTGACTTTTCCTTGATGACCTTCCTCAATAGCCTTTTGTATTCTTTTAGTCCAATGTATTGCTTTACTCTTTTTAAATCCATCCTTTACTACAAGTCTTCTGGTCTTGAATTTTGTAGGGCCCATCATTAACCTCTTCTATAGCTTCCCCCACCAAGTCAAATTTTCCTCTTTCTTAAGCTATGTTAACTTGCTCATTTCATCCTTTGTTGTAATTTGCCTTATTATAATAAGTTTTGTTGCTTGACTAGTCTTACAACTTACTAGAACTATGCATCGACATTTTATGTTGAGCGAGAAATACAATTGGATCGAGGAACAATAATGGCATTGATCCTATCTAAATGGTCCATATCGAGGACAAATTTAAAGTCATCTATAAGGACTACTTCTATGTTTTCCTTCCCATACCGGCTTCTATTGCTAAGCTCTACATTATTAGTGACCCCTTGACATTAGGAGCTCCCTAAAGTTAACCATCTTGAGTCAAGACTTTATTCCTCATAACCATTAACCTAATTTTGATAGTAACATCACTTAAGATGAATAAATATGAGGCTCCTATGTCTATCATCACATTCACTCTCTTTCAAGCTACCTTGGCTTCAACATTGATGAGGGTGTCTTGGGACTTTATGGCATATGTCATACTACAAAGCGGTAGAGTTATAATAGTCTAGCCATATAAACCATTCTAGGATAGAAGCTGACCTTACAACCACTATCTTAAACTTGATTTACACAAGCTATTTACAATTAACCCATTTTGAAGTAAACACTTTATAAATTAAATAAGTTATTTACCTAAGAAAGTATGAATATATATATATATATATACTAGTATTTAAATATTACAATTAATATTTACAAGATTTCGTTGTATTATATTACCTAAGTAATACTTTATTTGAAAGTGGAAGATTCTAAAATAAGAACTAAGACCTTAGAAATATATCTGTTTTTTTTTATTTATTTCCTCACTCTTTAAGATCCAGCAGTTAGTAGCTTTAAGGTAAATATAGGTTGCTTTCTAGTTAGCACTTGTAACAACATCTATAAAGATGTGAGTAACCAACCACTCAGTAAATTGGGATAGAAACTTAAAACTATATATCAAACATAAATAGGGTTATTAACCAAATTAGTTAGATGCAATGAATGTATAAGCAGATACAATGATTAGAGAAATTTCACTTGCTTTAATAGCACACATTTCGATAGCTTACGACTAAACTTAAGCTTATGCAATAAAGACATCACTTTTCTTACAACTACTTTCGAACTAGTGACTTCACCTTTGTTGTGACCTTCTCTCAAGTTACTTAGTTTAACTAAGGATGAAGAAACGACCCATTATATTATCTAGCACTATCCCTTTTGAAGGGGTTGATATTTGGCTGGAGAACCCTTAACGTTTCCACTAATTGGTTGCTATGCAGGTTTGTTTTAGACTTACAAGTTATATATTTAATTATATCCGATTTAAGGTGTTCAAGCATTTCATACAAATTACACAACTTTTAATCTAGAACATCAAACTAAAATCATATATGCGTATAATTAACTATCTAATAAACACAATCAAATATAATCCTAAGCTTTCAAGTATTATAAAATAGTAATCTAAATACAATAAAATATCGATCCCAACTTACTTGAACTTCCCACTCGTTCACTTAAGATATGACCCACACAAGTCATCGTCAATATTTCCTATAATATAAATGTTGTTTTAGTACTCATATAACTATCTTATATAAGCTTTATTCTATAAGTTTTTATGTTATCTTTAGTTTATGGTTTTATTATACCTAATTATTTAGATTTTTAAATCTTTTATAATTATTCTTAATTTAGGTTAGGTTCTAATTCAATTTTTGATTACGGGTTTTATACATGAAGCTTGTAAACTTATTCTAAACCATTATGTGAAATTAATTATATTATACTTGGGTATCACAAATCTCGTATTTAGCCTCTAATTAGTATTCTAGTTCGTACGGTATATCCAATTTCCAATTTAATTATCGAATTTGCTTTTGATGTGAGAAAAATTATATTTTTCATATAATTACATAAATTTATATTTCATATCAAATTTATTGTATATTATTATTGTCATAAATTTTGACCTATTATTTTCTACTTATTAATTTCCTATATATACATATTGTATTACTACATAATTCACACCTAAATCACTTATCTAACATTTCAAATACTATAAATATCATCTTTAATCACCGAATAATATATCTAAATGTCTAATTATTCTCTAAATTAGAATTTATATCTATTTAATCTCTAAATTACAAAATTAGCTTAGTTATATACTTTTACACATTATTCATTTATTATTATTACCTAATATGCATAATATACACAATTAACATTCCAAAGTCTACAAATACCATCATACATCAGTAAATTACATCTCAAGATTCCTAATTACATGCTAAACCAATATTTATATCAACTTATCATTAATTTACTCAAAATAAGCCTAAAATCACTCTTTTATGTATCATTTTAAGGTCTAAAAGTTATCTAAAATTTTTGAAAAGTAATATTTCAAAAATCTCTTCATAGCATTGTTATAAACACTCTAAATAGCCTACATAAAAATTTTAGGGGTCAAAATTATACTATTAAGATCATTTATTTATAAATTGAAAATAAGCTCGAGTTTAGGGGTTTCTTAAGTATTATATATAATGGGACCTAATTTTATAAAAATAGTATTTTTCCTAAAAACTACATGCAAAAATATTTCAGAAAACTAAATTTCATAATTTTCTATATTTATTTATATTTTTAATAAATAAAGGAAAATTGAAAGAAAAATCGGACTCACTAGCATTATTAACTCTGGCCATCGCCAACTAATATGGCCTTATCGACACCACTAGTATGGGGTCCATTGTGTGGTGGTCGGTTTGGTTTCATCCCAGGTACTATCTAGGTGTGGGTTTTCTTATAATACTCTAAATATACACTATTTTGTCTATTTTTGGAAAAATTGGTTTTCCTCTTCTTCTCAACTTCTCTCTATTTTTCCTAAACTCACAACTGACTAAAATGATTTTTGGTTAGGTTGATATGAATTTACAGTAGCGCTTAGGGTTTCATTTTGATTTTTAGTTGATATGTGTCCTTATCTCTTCTTTTTCTTTACTTTCTAGTTCGTTTAATTCTATTGGTTAATTTCTTATTCTCAATCCAAGCTTGACATAGCCCATTTCTAGATAACTCCACATGTTTTTATATATTTTTTTATTTTTTCTTAATTTTTATGAATTTCCTTTAATTAATTAGTATTATTTTAGCATATTTCTAGTATTTTAAGTAATTTTTTGTATTTTTACCTATACATAAATACATATATGGTATAATAAATACTCTTAGATATTATTTAAGTTATTTTATGACTTTCAGTGTGCATATAATTTATCTTTATTGATTTGTTAATTATCAAAACTCTTTTTACGTGTTTTCGATAAATATTGGGTAATATACACATAATTTAGTATTATATAATTAATTATTTTATTATTTATTTTTCCTAAATCCAAACTTAGAGAATCACTTTTACTAATATTTCTAGCTTAATCATACAATTTAGGCTCGATAGGATAACTTACCTAATGACCCTAAATTTTACAAACCGAATCCCGAATACTTGATTGCGGAGCTTACAACATAAGGGAGACAAAGCATACAAATTGACCCTTCTAATCTTCATCTAGTTTGTCCTTTCATATGAAAGTGTTAAAACATTCCTTCTTTGGATAGTCTTGATCATAATGCATCTCATCACATAAATTACATTTTAACCATCATGATGTTCTCTTTTCTAACACTTCCTTCTTTTTGTGGACTTGGAGATATCCTACTGTAACGACTTGATCAGACCTCCTCCCATTGAAGTATTGTCTACTTTGGCACAAAAAACCATACTATTGTATCACTTAGTGCAGTAGCTTCCTCAAGGGTTTCCCATCTTGGGATTGACTTAGCTCGAGCACACTTATAGAATTGATGGTTAGAGTTTAATCACCTAGCATTTACGTATTACAATCCATTGCCCTTATAGAATTGATGTCCTTATTAGTTTCCTTACACAAGTCTAAGACTACCACTAAGCAGGGATTATGCTCTTTCGACTGGTGAAGTACTTTGATACTACATGTAATGACCCGATCGAAACTCCTCCCATTAAGGTATTATTAGCTTTGGTGTGGGAAATTGCATGGTTTTGTTGCTTGGTGCAATAACTTCTCAAGGGGTTACCCATCCTAAGATTAACTTAGCCTGAGTATACTTAACTTTAGAATCTTAATGTATTTAAAGCCATTACACCAAAAGGCATCTTGATAATTTGAGTTTCATCACCTAGAATTTAAGAGGTATTACACTTACGTTCGACTTCTTCCTCTTCTTGCCCTTTACTACTCATGAAAGGCCAATCTTCTTCCTTTTAGATTTCCATTAGGCTTGTTGTTATGGCAGTTGTTTGGAGATGTTCTCTATTCCTCGTTAGTCTAACTCTAACTTAGCCCATCACTTCATCCTATCCAAGAACATGATGAGAAAATTGTCCAAATTGAGGTCGGTATCTCTAGCATGAGTTTCGATAAATATTGAAAACACTGCTTTATTTTATCCTTATGGGTAAGGTGTCAAAGTTTGATCTTGGCTTCCCTTCTTACATTTTGTGGAGAGAACTTAACTTGAAGCTCTTGTAAAAAACTGCATATGATGTAATCGTGCTAACTCTTCTCCTCCACCTAATAATTATAATATCTCTCAGGTATAAAGCCATAGTTCTCACCTTACTTCCATCATCAATGAGCCTAAATGTCCTTAAAGTATTACTTAACTCCCTATAGAAAACTGTCCATCTCTATCATAGAAAACATACCCATAAATTATTGTAATTTTAAATCTTAGGTATCGATTAGATTGTTACACCATTAGTTAACATCATCTTGCAAGTTACTGATTGAGCCTTAAGGTCCTCTATCTCCTTCTTTAGGGTTGCTACATTTGAATCCATTCTTTCTTCCATCCTAACTACTTTAGCTTCTACATTACGGGTGTTGGCCGTTAGGTCTTACACTTTTGGCTTTAAGGGCATTATATCACACTATTAAGTTTCCATGGTGTGGTTTAAAGCCTCTTACAACTTTTGGAGTTCCTCCTTAAACTCCATTAAGCTTGTGACTCATCCAACCCCTCCTTTACCTTAATAGTGTATAACATCACCTTATCAAACATGGTCCTAAGTGCCATCAACAAATCCCTCAATTGAGCTCTTTGTTTGGTAAATGGACATTCTCCAAAGTTGGTCTTCTTAATCGTAACTTGGGCATTGTTCTCCTTATCAAAGACATCTTTGCTAGCACTTCTTGAAAAGCCTACTCTGATACCAACTATCATGGGTATATTTTTCCAAATGATCCTATGCGGCACTTAGGTACTCCTATGCTTATCTAAAGTGTTAACTTGGCATAAACACTAAAAAAGCATAAGTAAGTAAAGAGAAAAAGTGGAGAGAGAAGATTTGGGAGAATGTAAACTTCACTAAAGAATGGATTAGTATAAATTAAGAGAGACCTTCTATATATGTCTATGGCCTTTTGTAGAGGATGACGAGATTTACCAGTTTTAATGGCTAAGATCGATTCCTACCTACCACCTTACTTATCTTACCTACTATAATACAATGATCTATGGCTTTCCAAAATCTTCTAGAACATTCTTGGATCTAAAGCCTTCTTCGGGTCTTGACAACATAATCTATAAGCCTTTGGGTGGACTTCCATCTTTGATCGCAACTTACGCATCCAATATTATTCACCCCCTTTGGGTTGCCATTTGGAGATCTGAATTATTAACCTATAACATAGGGTTGTCAATCATTGTAATTAGATGCAATGCCATAGAACATATGCCATTTGCATAATATTGTTCAATATGTTGTGATATTAAAGAAATTACACCTATTCTAATTTAAGTTAAGGAGTTTTCAATACAATGCAATGACTAATGACCAAACTCAGGCTTGTGCAATGGAGAGAACATTCCACTTAAGACCATCTTTGAACAAGCCCAAAACCTTGCCATGACCTCTTCTTCTATTACTTAGTTAATCCAAGAGTAGAGATAGACCAATTTATGCTACCTCTAAAGGATCGGCACGTCACTAGAGAATAGTAATCATTCCTTGGTAGGTTACAAGGTATATTTAGTTAGGGTTTAAGTCTAAGTTTAGCTTAGTCCATTTTATGAGATGATCAATCAATTGCAAAAATTTAATTAATAGCAACTAGTAGGGGTGGATACGGTTTGGTTTGGTATCATTTGTCTCTCTTATCAAACTGAACCTAATATAGCGGTTCAATTTTTTTTTTTTTTAAAATCGAACCTAACCATATGATTCAGTTCATAAATTTTTTGAACATAATTAAAACCGGTTAGGTCTATAGTTCGAATCGTTTATGTCAAATTTTTGCTAAATATTTTTATCTTTAATGAATGTGAAATTTCAGATGGAATTTACTCAACATAACTTAATAATTGATACAAAAATAAGATAAAAAATAACAAGATAGAAACATTTGATGAAATCTATGAAGTTTAATGAAAAACTTATAAAAAAAAGTACAAAACAATTGCATGATTTTTTTTTTAACTAAATGGTTTGATTTGATTTAAAACGATACGGTTTTGTTTACTTCCTCGAACCAAATTGCGAACTATTTATATATAACCGAACCGAACCGAACGGTTTGCAAAAAAACTGATTTTTTTGATTCAGTTCACAGTTTGATCTGCAATTCGTGGTTATTTTGCCCAACCTTAGCAACTAGCTTAGTTACCAAAATAGCCTTATAATATCTAAAGATACACATCACATGTGTACATCCAACTACTTTAACCATAAACAAGGACTCAGCTTTCAAGTACTTCAATATAATACTCTAGAATGCAATTAAGCATTGATCTCATTAACTTAGAATTATCATTGCTTAAGCTAGTTGATGATGTTAGGTTTCAGCACGTCAAGGGTTCTTATATTACAATTGCTACTTTTAATTTTTGAGGAGGTTATGAAAACAATAGTAATTTAATTATTATGCTTCATTATTTCTATCTTAGTAAGATATACTAGTATCTATGTGTTTATGTAATATGGATTAGGGTTATTAACTTATTTAAGTTCTTTATCTAAAAAGCCTTCAAATTTTTCTTCTACATTGGTTCATATTAAGGCTTAAACTGAGATGACCTTCTATCTCACCTTATATTTCGAGCTATCCTTATTCATTAGGTTGAATGAGGTTGTACATTACCTTCTACATTTTATGTTTCATTAGTACCTTTCATGTTACAATCTATATTACCTTTTATCTAGGTTGTATAGCCTATAAACTTACTAAATCCTCATATTTTATCCTATATTCTATCATTCCTTGCTTGGGCCAGCTTAATACTTAATTCTAAACACTCATTCTCAACTTAAATTAATATGACCAAGTCACAGTTATAGCCACCTAATTAAGAATAATCTCAACAACAGATAAGTGTGAAAAATCTTACACTTATCATATATAATTTTCTTTAAATTGTATTTGATTTAGGGTGAATGAATTTGAATGCATTAAGCTACTATAAAAACCACACATAATTGATTTACTCGAATGAAAATTATCATTTGATCAATTTAGCACAAAAGATTTAGTATTTTGGATCTTAAACTTAGTATTTCTTTTTTGTTATATATCTTACAGGTAATGCGAGCTATTGTTAAGTTGGTGTTTTGAATAGAAAGTTTTGAAGCATCATAAAGAATTGAGCATACAATCAAGTTGGTATTACCATGATAACTCTGATTTTAAACATATTTCATATGGTGATTTTATAGCATTTCCCGTACATTTTTGGTTTTCTTTAAAGAAATTGATACTTAATTGAGTAAAATGTTGATTTCAGGGTTTAAACGCGTTCTAGGCTCAAAAACGAATCAAGTTTCACTCAATTCCGAGTTCAAACGAAGAAGTTATGAAATTTTGAAGTTGTGTAGAAATTTTACCTTTGTGCAGAAAGTTACACGACCTGGGGATACGGCCATGTCTCAGGCCGTGTCTGATGATGAAAATAGAATCCGTGTAATACACATATAAAAGGGGATCTTAGGGTTCAAAAGGAGGGGAGACATTACAGAAACAAAGAGAGACAAGAGGCAAGAAGAGACTTAAGGAGAAACAACATCAAGAAGCGATAACGACATCGATTTCAAGATTAGAGATTGTTCATCAAATCAAGAGGGGTTTTCATGTTTTATTTTATGCCTTTGATGGAACTCGTTTTTAGATTCGTCATGATAGCTTAGAATTCAAGTATTTAGGATTATGGAACCTAGGGTTTCATGTAACCCTTGTATTGAATTATAATTTCAAGAAAGTTTCTATCTTTTCTTGATTCAATTATGTTGTTTAGTTATTGATTGATAATTCTAGAGTGTCAATATATGATATTATGCATGTTGATTGAGAAATTGCATGTGTAATTAGATCTTAACATAATTGAAGAGAATTACATGTATACTTAGAGATAAGATACATGATTCTTCCTGAAAGTTGATTGTTTGTGTGGGAATTCATTATACATTAATGCGATTCTAAGTTATATTGCTAAGTGAAGAGATTCCGGTAAATAATTTAGAATTAGGGTTAATATGCTTGAGAAAGATATTAGCTTTAATTATGAATCCCTCCGGTCAAGAATCATAGAAACTAAATTGAATATATTTTAAAAAGGTTACATGTTAAACACTAGGGGAAATAATTCCTAAATACATCATTGCATACTTGAAGTCGTTAGTAGTTTATTGCTTTCTAATTTGTTTAATTAAGTCTCATAATTAATTTAATTTGTTAATTTCAGTATTTTTAATTCATTCAACTTATCACAATTTTCTGATTAGATAATAAAGCTAAAGTAAATATTAGTACTCAAAATCTCTGAGGGATCGACTCGGACTCATATCCGACTATATTAAAATTGATAGGTGCGCTTGCCTCGTATCATACCATCAAGCCAGTAGTACTGTCAAGATAGTATCCTCCAGATATAAAAAGTTGCTAAAATGCAACATGTTGAATAGACTCATTTTTCATTTCTTTCTTTTTTTCCTTTGACTTTTCTTTGTTCTCTTTACTAGGGTTTCAAACTTTAGGTCCTTTTAGCTTCATTTTTACAATGTAACAAGGGAATCTAGCCTCGGGATGCTCGAAAAACATCATTCAAGCATGGATTCAGACATGGAACTCCTACTTTTAGGTTATGTCTCTCCACTTTTGTACTTATATTTGCTTAGATGTTGTTCTTTAAATCAATGTATCCTTTGGACATAATGAGATTGTGAATTAATGTAGTGGTTGGATTGTTCAATGGTGGTTTTGTTGTTTCCATTTGTGTTTGTATGTTATGGGTCCTTGATTTTGTTCATGGATCTTGTGTTTTACTTTAGGAACATTAAGTAGATTAGGATAATGTAACTTATCCATGTATTTTAATTGATTCCATGAATGGCTAATATGGATTGGGGATCAAAAACTTCTAATTCAAGTAGTGCTTAGTTTAATAGCCAGTTAATAGCTCACTCATAATATGGATTGGTGGAATGATATAGCCACTATGCCATTAGACATTTTGACCATTGGTTCATAATTATATCTTTTCATGGAGTTGGAATTCCCAAAAAACTTATTTAGGTTAGTTAATAGTTACAATTTAATAAAAATGTAAAGTTTATTAGTTTGGGGTAATTGTTAGTTTTAGTTAAATAAAATTTGAGTTTTATTAGGTTTGCCTAGTTATGAATGGGACTTAAACAATTGAGAGCTAGCACACCACTCCCTAAGGAAATATGACCTTAGAGCTCACTCTATATACTAATTGATCAGTACACTTGTTGAAGTTTTCGTAGTTTCCATAAGTTTTTATGAAAATTTGCAAGCTCAATAGATTAATGATATATTGATTCCACTATTTAGAAAAGGAGCTAATTTTTGCAAATTAGTACGTGACTTGTGGAACTGGTGAGTTTTTAGCATTGTTGTTAGAGAATAGATGGGACTAATTTTAGTTCTTAGGATCTTTTGTAGATTGGGCTTTATTTATCTTAGTTGTTAGTTTATCTTATGTTCACCTCATCGTTGTTTGGTTTTGGATGTATAAGGTATTGTGAGATGTTTCCTTTTCCTCTTTGCAGATAACAAGCATGTATATAAATAAAGATTGAACTTGTAAGCTAGTAAGTGCTAGAAGATGGTGACTCAACTTAATCTCTAGGGTAGTACCATTCTTTCTCTTTCTTCTATATTTTGTAATAGTGCTTGCACTAAAAAGATATTATTAGTTTGAAGTTGGGGGTGGAAATATCTTTAGAAGTTGGGATTGAAGCTGAGGTGTTGTTATTGAATTGTGAAGTTGGGATTAATGTTATAAAGTTTTGAATTGTTGATATTTATTGGTTCTATTCATTGCCCTACACGCTTTAAATTTTTTTTTTTTGCCACCATTGTGCTTCATTATACATTTGTATTAATCATTTATTGATTTGGTGAAGCTTTGTCAAAAATCACCTACAATTTTTCAAAATTTACTCTTTAAATTGTGCATTGAAGATTGAGCAATTTCAAAGGATTCTTATTTTATACATGAATGGGGATGGAATTGTAATGAGCCATTTACACTACCTTAGAATTGGTTGGTGGAATCCTTGATTTAGATAGTTAACCTTGAGTTTGATTTGATTCATGATTTGAGAATAAGATGATGTTATTTGTGTGAGTTAGGTGCTTGCACTTTAGACAATTGAATGATATGTATCGTGTTCTCTGATGTCTCAAGTGGCTAATTATAGTGCTAGCAAAGATGATGAAATTGAGCTAGCCTTGAAAAAATTTCCTAACTAAAAGTAGAATGAAAATTGGCAAAAAATCAGAAGTTGGGGGTAAACATAATTCAAACACGGATTTGAACATGAAACTCTTATTTTCAGGTCGTTTCTTTCCACTTTTGTACTTGTATTTGCATGGATGTTGTTCTTTAACTCGATGTATCCTTTGAACTTAATGAGATTGTGAATTAATTAGTGGTTGGATTGTTCAATGGTGGTTTTGTAGTTTCTATTCATGTTTTTATGTTGTGGATTCTTGATTTTGTTCATGGAGCTTATCTTTTGCTTTAGGAACAATGAGTAGATTAGGATAATGTAACTTGTTCATGTATTCTAATTGATTTCATGAATGTCTAATATGGATTAGTGATTGACAACTTCTAATTCAATTAGAGCTTAGTTTAATAGCTAAGTAATAGCTCACTCATTATAGGGATTGTTGGAATGACATAGTCGCTATGCTATTAGACATTTCAACCATTAGTTCATAATTATATCTTTTCACAGAGTTGGAATTCCCAAATAGCTTCTTTAGGTTAGTTAATAGTTATAATTTAATTAAAATGTAAATTTTATTGGTTTAGGGTAGTTATTAGTTTTAGTTAAATAAAATTTGAGTTTTATTAGGTTTACCTAGTTATGAATGGGACTAAAATGGTTAAGAGATAACATACAATTCCCTTAGGAAATATGACCTTGGAGCTCACACTATACTATTAATTGATCGATAAGCTTGCTAAAGTTTTTGTTGTTTCCATAAGCTTTTATCAAAATTTGCAAGCTTGATCGATTAGTTGTATATTGATTCTACTATTTTAAAAAGGAGCTAAGTTTTTCAAATTAGTGTGTGACTTGTGGAAGTGGTGAATGCAAGACCACTAAACCATTTTATTCAATTACTATAGCAATTTCCATCCTACCTTTAACTTAACTAGCAATCACTTTTAAAATCTAGCTCCAATCATTTAAGATTTGAATAGGACCTTATTTAACTCATCAATTTTAGTAAAATCAATACATGTGTATAGTTGAAAAAGATAGCGACTTTGACCTCAATAACTTTTTTATTTATGAAATCATCAACTTTTTTGCTCATAAAATCGAGCACAACACTATAGCACATCATTAAAACACTCCATAAGTAATTCATGATGAAATTCAACAAAAATTTCTTAAGAAATTATTAACTTCTCAATATATCCCAATTAGTGGTTTATTATAGCCAAAAATTAATAAATCCAACAAGTTGTTATGAAATTTTTTTTTACATTATAATAAATTAGAAATTTATAAGGAGTCTATGGAAAAATTTTGAGGTCGAAACAATTTCATTTAAGTTTTGGAAAATTAAATTGAATATTTGTTAGAAACATAATGATTCTTAAGAGCAATATAAAAAACTAACTAGTTTCATTAAAATAACTTTTGTACGTGAAAGCAAGCCCAAAATACCTTAACAATGATATTTTCTTACAATTTTCCCTCATGATTTACTATTGTTAGAAATATAAGGAAAATCAAACTATAAACTAAGCTTCCTAATGCAAGAGCTTTTGATCACTTTCCTATTGAATGGGTTATTGGAACAACAAATTAAGAGGTGTTTCTTTAAGTTATGGTGGTGGTTCCACGTTAGGTCTTGGTTTGGCATGGAAACACTAGTTAACTAGATTACCTTCTAGTTTCCTTATTTTCTCTTAATTCTTCCTAAATCCCTAGTTATGTGTGTGTATGTGTGTGTGTGTGTGTTTTTTTTTTTTTTTGTTTTTATTTTTGCAATACTCCTTTGTGTATAAAGTTTTGGATATGTATTTGAAGGAGCTATTTATAAACAATGTAAGGAAATAGAAATTTCAATTGCTAATTTAAGAGTCTACATTTTGTAATTACACTATGTAAAACTCAAAAATAAAATAAGAAGATAAAAAGAAAAATAAAATAAAAGGTTATATAAGTTAAGGGCAAGTGTGGCATTAACAAAACTATCAAAGGGTATTTCGAGTGTAGGAGATTTTCACAAACCCTAAGTATAAAAGGGTTGCTTATGTTTTTGGAGACCCTTTTTCCTCTTATGTATAGCTTTGTGTTAGGGTTTGCACGCCCGTGTTGATCCAAGAAGTAGATCTCAACGCGATTGATAAAGATTTGTCATAAGTAAAATCAAGGTAAGTTGTGTACATTTCTTTTTATATTGAATTTAGTACAAAGGATAGTAAGAAATTCGTTTTCTAGCTAGAACAATGCGGGAAAGACGAATTTAAGGGGTCTAATGGGAGTGTTACAGCAAATCCTTGATAGTGCAAGTGCAACTAAAGGTGAAATACCACAAAATAAGGTTGTGTATGTCATTTTTATTGAGTTTCTAGTGAAATCTCTTAAGGAACTTATTTTTTTGCTTAGGATAGTGAGTAAAACGACTTCAGGGTATCCTTACGTGTATCTTACAACGTATTTGTGGTGGTAAACATGCTAGAAAAGAATTTCATCAGGTATGACTTTAAATCGTACATTCATATATGTTATTTCTCAAACTTGTGATTTGGGTGGTTGAGTTAGGGTGTGATTTTAGATGTGGAAGTGTTGTGATTGGAGTTTTTAAGTGGTATGGAGTAGTGTTAGTGTTGAATTTTTGAGTCAGGAAAAGTGTTTTTCAAAACCGGGAAGAAGTGGTATGTATGCAAGGATGATTGCATTGCTACAATCTATAGAATTTTGCAAATCTCCATAGGCGCTTAGATGCTATCCCCCTTAGCGTCTAGATGCTGGGGGCCTGACAGGCTCTTTTGAGTATGGTGTCTGGATGCTAGACGAACTAGCACATTGGGATACCTCAACCCCTGTTTCTTGTAATGGCATCCCTTAGAGTTTTTAAGGGTTTTTCAAAGATGTTTATCAATCTTAAACCTTTCTAATTAAGAATCATCACCTGAAACAACTTAAATCAATCTAATTACTTAGTGATCCTAGATTACTTAAGTGATTCTTAGGAAGACTAGAGTCAGTTGAGTTGTTGTGTTGAGAACCTTATTAGTTTAGCTTTGAATTTGAGTGAGTGTATTGTTTCTCATTTGAATGGTTTGTGAGGCATTTGATTTAGTTTATGAGGAGACATTACAATCAGGTATAAGGTTTGTGTGTTATTTATGCATGCATAGAACTGGGAATGCTTAATTTACTTAATGAAAATTTGACTTAAATAAGTGTGTTGCTTGTGCTTGGCTGGATCTAAGGGACTAGGAAGACCGAACATTAGGATGGCACCTCGATGATCTTTGTGTGATAGTGTCCTGATTAGAGTCACATTTGGAAATGATCTAAATAGAACTAAGTTGATATTTGGATACATGGTTGCATGGTTACTTGGGTATTGGGGATGGCCCAATATTAATTCTTATATGTATATTGTATGGTAGAGTCATGAGTTACTCTAAGTTCTGGGACACTAGAACTATATTGCTTATTGGACCTAAGTAAAGATAATAAACTATGGATGTGCATTTGGCTTTATTGTTTTAGTTAAAGTATGTGTGCTTATGCATTTCTATGTGGACATGCACTTGTGTTTGACCCCCTATATTGAGCTTATGCCTATCCCCTAGAGATTCTTATTTTTAGATGTAGGTATACGTTTTAGTGACTATGAGGAGTACTATAGTGACTATGGATATTATGGTGACGAAGCTAATTTTTATGATAATTACTTCAATTTTGGAGATGGTTCGGCATATTTAGTTAGGGTTATGAAACTTATTGAATCAATTTGTTACACTTGTTTTTACTCTTATTGCTGTTACTTAGGTCTTGAGAAGTCACTTAAGACTTCTCAAGTCCATGTTAGTTGGTAGTGTTGAGTTGTTAAGTTATGAGATGTTAAGAATTGCTAATTGGTATTTTGAGATAGATGTTAATGAATTTTGTTAAATCTTTTTCCTTTGAATAAAAGAAAGTGAACGTTTGTTCTTTATGTTAACATTGGTGAATTAAGGACGTATTTAAGACATCCTTGAAACATTGCATGAGAGTTAATATAGGTGATAGGTGATTATAAAGGTATGTAGTGATGATAGTAGATGAATTTTAGATACTTGACATGTCAGTAGATTATAGGGGCACTTGGTAGGCTATAATTTCCCTGGTTATGAGGCATTACACACTATATTGCAATATTGATTATGTGTCATTGTTAATCAAAGGGTTGTTACTATTGTTTCCTACAAATTCATTGCACTTAGACATCATCTAGTACTTGTATGTTGATTGTCTAATTATCATAGGTATACAGTATACAATGATTTTGAGCTATTAGGATGGCAAAATGGGTTCCTATAGAAGAGGTTCTAGGATACATATGCTATGACAACATAAAATATTTGCGTCCCCACTACCTAATAGCCTTAATAATAGGTATTTAGGACAAGAAAAATGTCTCATTAGACTAATATCTATTAAGATGGATTGAAGTGTCTAGATAAATTTTATAATATAATAGCAAATTGTAAACAACAACTTGCATCTTAATAGATTTATGATAACATAATTTTTCACCCCCATACTATCTATAGAGACATATGTGCCAGAATATACTTTAGTGCATTTTGATTTGACTTACCGACATGTATTGAGTCTTAAATACCTAATAGAACATGATATATTATGCTATATTGGTTTAAAATATGCTAAGATGTATCCTAATAGTTATAAATATTATTAATTTACAATCCATTATAGCATCCTAATAGGACATGTTAATTTTTCTACCCTCAAATATTTCATATAACTTTTCAAAAAATTCATGAAGTACAAACCATTAAAGGATCTATAGTATTTTTAGCCTAAAAAAAATAGAACATATTGTATTCATAACATATATATTCAAGTAAGACATAATCGAGGGGTTGACAACCTAGGGTTTTATATCAAATGTCTACATTATTTGAATCCCTTATACAAAGAATCATCTATGAGTAATTTAATTTAGGTACATCATAAAAATACTATAAATACAAAATCTAAGCAATAATGCCAACAAAAAGATTTTTTTTTTCTTTCTTTCATCTTAAATCAAATCTAAAAATCTTTGAATCATATTTTGCTTCAATTTTGACCTAAAAGTCCACATGTTTTGCAAACTAGTTTGTTCAACAAGTGAGAAAAGTGTTTTAGTTAGAGTATAGTCAATCTCCTTGAAGAAATTTCCATGTATTTTGCTTAGAACTAATCATCTATCCATGTATGTCCAATCAAGAAACCAATTTAATAATTGCATAGATTAATTTAGTCAATCAACCAAGCATATTGCAAGGCAACAAAAACACTCGGTTGAGACATGGATATGGAAATCAAGAAGATTTGTACATTGAACTTAAAGCTACCTAATCATGATATACATCATAAGAAGCAAACAAAGAGGGTTAGTTTTTTTGGGTAGAATAACTAAACTTTTTATAATGATAAAATAAATCAGTGCAACCTAACACCAATTCCTACACCTAGCTAATAGACATCAAATCACAAAAGCCTAAACTAAATAATTAGAAGCTTAGTCAGTATCGAATAACACCATATTAGAGAAGTATTTCTCAACATTACTAGAAAAATAAAGAGGATCATTGATACAACTAGAGTGTGATGAGATGTTGAAACCATCTGACATTTAGCAAAGATGGAACCTAAATTATTAATCATCTTTAATATCTAATTGAGAACCAATTTAACAAATCAAATATGTAAACTTTACCTTCGATTCTCATAATATGGTTAGCATGTTGACTAATTTTTTTCCTATACCTCTAGACAACCATATGTATCTACATTATGAAATACAAAATAGAGCTATCATAAAAATGCATTTACAAATTTAACTTAAGTCATTCAAAAACATTTTTCATATAACAACGAATCAAGCTCACTAAAAATATATCAAAAAATAATTTAACTAAATAACCCTTAACCAATATAACAATTTTTCCCTAAATAATGGTAAAACTTTTCAATCATTATTAATTGAACCATAAGAGAAAAAGAATTGAAAAAGAGAAAGATTTCTGAAAAACTAGATAGTTCCCAATCAGAATCCTTAATTCACTTAGACTTGTCTACCATCTTAAGATCCTTGATTCCCCATTAGAATCATTATAGTCACTCCAGTTTAGTAATTGACATTCTTGCTGTTGTCTTAAGATCTTTAAGTAGAACCTTTGTGAGATAAATCACTAAACTTGTTCCTAAGCCAAAATAAGTTAGCTTACCCCTTAATTCAAATTTTATCAATAAATGTTATTTGAATAATAAAGCTTGAATCTTTGCCAACAAAATAATAAAATTAAAGTTGCTAATATACTTAAAAACCAAATTACCAAGAAAGTATCCTGAAATTCTAAAAACTATAAATCATTTATCGTCTACGCTCAACAAGTAAAAAAAAAACAAAAGTACATATAATGATAAACAATCTAAAAGTCAACAAAAATCCTAAGTCCTATCGAAAAATCATAATCTTTTGGAAACAATAAGCAAGTGAATAAGGATTTCTCGACAAGATTGTCCTTCAATTCCACCCCTTAAGATTGTCCCAGTAAAATTATATGGAAAAAGTTCAAAAAGTGGATCATATATAAAAGATACTATAAAAACATTGGAACTTCAAACATAAAGATGCTAGTTGCAAACTAGAATGAAATAACTCACTATATACAATAAGACAATGCAATCATAGCTTATTCACAACTAGTATAACATCCGTGAGATTGGAATGTATTAGGAGTCTATTGTAAATAGGCATTGCATGGTTGCTTCTAAACTCAAATCTAACCACTACTAGTGTAGAATCAAATTTTAACCCCTTGGCAACTGAATATATCTTTAGTAATTTCAAATGATCATTTTTAGGCTACAAGGCAGTGCTCAGACCATACATCCACTTGACCATGGTCATTCTACAACCAACATAAGTTGGAATATAAATTATCAAAATCCCATAACAAAAATATGAAGGTATATATTTTGGCAAAAAAAAAAAATGAAAAAGTATTTACGTATTTCTTAGACTTATTCCACATTTATGTTTTTTATAGTTCAAATAAGAAAAGCACTTGTCAAAGGTAATACTAGATAAGTGGAGTTATAAGGTTAAATACCTTCTTTACTAGAATAAATATAAGAAACTAATATTTCAACTCCATAAAAATTGTTAAAAACTCTCTTGAATGATAATTGGTTCTTTAAATGCCAAAATTTGAACAACATATTATTCCATTTGACATAAGGAATTTACCATCAAACATTAATAATCCAAAATAAAGATACAAAAGCATGAACTCATTTATTTAAAACCTAAATAGGGCTAAGGCAAATTATTTAAACTATATATATATATAAATTGTGAATACTCCAGCAAATATATTGGGTTGAAATCAAGTAATATAGAGCAAGTAAGGTTGTCGATCTCTCGATGACTATAATATTACTAAACCTATGATAGTTCTTATCGATATTCAAGCAATCAAGAATAAATTAACTAATCTAATAATTATACTAAAACTATCGAAAAGAAAATAACTATAAAATTTCTGAAATTAAGCAATTAATTGAGAATTGTTGGAAAAACAGAATCCACCATAGATTATGTAAATCAAATTGTTATTATATTATATAGATTATTAACTATATGGTCATTTAAGGGAAATTATTATGTCTTAAAACTTAAGGATTTAAACCTCTAATTAATCAGTCAACTCCTACATCTTCAATCAACTCTTACATCTCCAATCAACAGTTGACTCTAAATTATAATCATATATCTCCCGATACTATGATTGTCTAATGTCTTAAATCAATTATTCCTAATGTCTTAGTGAATAATCAATCACCAAACATTACATTAATCTCTAGATAATTTCTAATTAATTTTTAATTAATTCAATTAACGCTGCTTCCACATTAATTAATCAAATTAACCAAGAATTTCTAACAAACTCTATATTAGCTCCCATATCACTAAGGTTTCTAACAATTATAATCAATTAAACAACTATAATTGAAATCATAGAAATTGCAATCATGAATCATCCCTACATTTATTAATCCTATAACATGAACACAATCATCATCTTAGTTATTTAGGGATTCATCAATTCTTACAAATAAATTTAGCCAACTATGGAATTTGAAAGAAAAGCGTAACTATTAATTGAAATTGCAAGGAAATTCATAATTGAAAACATGAATAATTAACAGAATTACATAAATATAATTCAAATAGATTTCACCAATTCTGTAATTAGAAAAGATAAACTTCAACTACAACTCCAAAACTTGGTCTCCAAAGTAAAATCTTCTCAATGATTTAAGCGATTCTATAGAAGAATTCTTCAAGAACTATCTAATGATTGTTTTATGACTCTCTAAGTCTAAGGAAAGTGTGTGTCTCCTAAAAACAAGTCTCCCAAATGGTGAAACATTAAGCTATTTATAATAAAAACTAGGGTTGGCTCGCGTAAGGCTTCATTTTAATGAAGGTCGACTCATAAGTTGGTAGTGTAAGCTTCAAGGCCGGCAGTGTAAACTCCAAAGGTTGCTAGTGTAAGTGTAGGTCAGTTGATAGGCTGGCTGTATTGAATTCTAATCGTGCCATAGCTCATTTTGGGCCTCTTTATTTGTGTAAAACTCCTCTAAATCGTCCATATTTCCAATTTGAATCCTCTAATTCCTAAAATGTTCAAATGAAAATAATTAGGTACCATTTTTTAATGATTTCTATAAAATCAATAATAATTCTATCTAATTTGCACATTAAAACATAAAAAATATGCCTTTATCAACTTCCCTACACTTGAACTTTTGCTTGTCCTCAAGCAAAATAAACATAACTAAAGAAATCTATAATTGAAAATACAAATTTTTCAATTTCTAATCCAAGACATATGATATTTCACAATTTTAGACTCACTAATTTATAACACTCAATTTCTATTTCAAAAGTAAATACTCAGTCTTAGAAGGAAAAATACCCATTTGAACTTTACAGCTATTAACAAACATATTATCCCTCTAATTATTTCGACAAACAAATTAATAAAGTAGTGAAAGCATATGGTATTTGCTCTATTCCTAGGTTTTCTTCCCTTTTTATTACAAGCCTTAATTCATTTCTTGAATTGCATTCAAAATTTCCATTTTGCATTCCCATTTTTTTTTCTTCTTCTCTTTTTTTTTTTCCTTTTAGTTTAGATATTGAACTTTTGCCTTTCCACCCTTCTTGTTATAGTAAGTGCATTGAGTTGGCACATCTCAAGCTCATTACCCAGGTGACTTGGTTTTAATGTGACCCCTATAAACTCTTCCTCACTCTAACATTCAAGTTAGGATACTCTTAACTCAATTTCTTAAGTTATTGGAGTAAAGGCTCTCATTTCATCATTTTTTGAATGCTCATTAAAATTTTTCAGACTTCTTTTATAGGAATCACTAAGTTCAAAGCTTCACTTACCTTTTTCACTAAGTATTAAAGTGCTATTAGAATAACTAAAAAGACCATATACTAACTGACTTTGCATAGAAGTGAACCTATTTACTTTTTACTTAATGACTCAACCGACTCCTAAACTTTAAATTCTAAGGCCAAAACCTAGGTAAATTAGGTTCCTAAAGAATTGACTAATTAATTTTAATTGAGTACAAAAATCTGAACATTGGTGAGTAAGGCAACTCATTGAGTCAATTAATCAAATCACAATTAGATGCACTATAGATTTTAAACAAGAAATTCAAAATCTTGAAAAAAAAAAATCGGCCTAAACATTGCCAGATACTTAAGAACAAGTAAAGTTTAAGCTAATAGGAAAGTATAACTATTTGTAAACAAAAACTGGTATCAAAATTGATATCTAAATTAATTCAAAATCCATTTCCTATATTTCTTTCCCCTTACTTTAGAATAGACAGTGTAATATACAAGAGGAAATAAAAATTCGTAGTAATAAAAAATGAAAAACTGGTACTCCTTGGATTCAGATTTTCAGCAACAAGGAAAATTCCAAAAATAAGATCATTGCTAGCATAGAATTCAAATCTGACCTATCTCATCAAATGCAAAGAAACATGAAATAGCAAAGATAGCATACAAGTGCACTTAAGAGTACATGGTAGAGTTCATGACCTAGCAAAAATAAACTAACAGCAAAGTGAAAATAAAAATATAAAAGCAAAAGAAAATAACATAAAAAAAAAAATCAGAAAAGCATGCAAATATCTAATTATCTCGATCGGTGCTGCTACTCTTTGTGCTGGAAGTCTCGTAATAACACGAAATAGCAAACTTTAGCATATTGAACATAGTAGTTCAGAACTTCTTATTCTTCTTCCTTTCTTTCGTAATTTTATTCCGGACTTCTCTAATTTTAGCACTTAATTGCTCAAAACTACCAGCTGGTGGATGATATGAAGTAGACGTTTTAGTAGCAGGAGGATTGTCAAGAATATCTTCCTCATCAACAGGATGGGGCCTATTATTTATCTTAACCAATCTCTAACTCCTAAAGGGTACAGTAGAAATAGGCTTACATAGAATACCATCATCCCCCTTCAGTTCTCGAAAAAGCCCCATACCCTTCAATAATGCTATAATATACCCACCACAAAAGATAACCTATGTCTTGGTATTATCTATCTATCTATAGATAAAATTTGCTATTTCTATTCCCAGATCTATCTGATACCTAGAAGTCATACTATATAGATAAAACATGTCAAAACTGGTTACCTTGCTATATTTAGTCTTCTTATAGCTGAAAGTATGAGTATGAATATGGTGGAGTAGCCTATGCTCCATTGTTGAGAAAGTTATGGCAAGCAAATATGAAGGTATAAAATCGTCCCACCTAGGATGAATCAACTAAAACCAAAATCTCTCAATAGTCATATCACTAGGCTAGGAGTTAGGCAAATTGACTTTCTCCTCATCATATAAACCCAGAAAATAACCAATTTGACTCAATTCAATTACATGAATTTCTCCATAAACCTAAAATGTGAAAGTGGACATTCGCCCACTTCTCTCCAGCTGCAAAGTGGACAAAAAATCAATGGCTATATTTCTAAAAGTGGGTTTTTTTACCTCAAATAATCGAAACCATGTTTTATCAGGAATTATTTACTGGATTCTATCGTCCATTCCATACTCTTGCAAAAGAGTCCGATCTAAAAATTGTTGATTCATGAAAGTCATTCATTGTAACTTCCTCTTTCTTTCCCTAGTATACTCTTGATGTGAAAATAAATCGCTGCTTGAACTTTTGGAAGACGAAGCGGTTACCGTCTTTTATTTCTTTCGCTGAGGTTGCATCTTCTTGGTAGCATGGTGAATTACAGATTCTAAAAAAGTGAAAATGGGTATGGAAAAAAGTAAAGATAGTGAGTAAATGTGAGATGGAGTGATGAAAAATGTGTGTGGGAGATAGAGTGATGGAGAGGGAGAGAAATCTAAAGAGAAAACTAGAGAGAGAAATTGGGAAGAAAATGAGTGAGGAAAGAGAGAGAAAATTAATGGTCGTGCTTTAAAAAGCACCGTACGCTAGCTCTTCCCTCTATATGCCGGCGGTGTATATTATTGGCGTATATGAGTAGGCCGATAGCCTTGAGGTCAAATTTTCATGCTTTTTTCTCTGTTTTTTTTTCTTAGGCCGACGGCATTGATGCCAATGGCCGGCTATTCTACTTTTTTTTTTTAAATAATAAAAAAAAATAGTAATAAATAAGATAAAAAATTAGTTTTGTTAGACATGGGTTATCTCTTATGAAGCACTTAGTTTATAGTCGCTAGGCCGACTTTTTCGATCTTACGGTGAATTCTCGCTTACCATCATGGTGGCGTTACTATCTATGTTTTTTCCTTCAAAATAGTGTTTGAGGAGAGGACCATTTACCTTAAAAGTGCGGTTGTCTCTTACCTTTAACTCAATTGTACCATAAGAAAAAACATTAGCTATTTCAAATAGCCTAGACCATTGAGATTTTAACTTATCTAGGAACAGCTTCAGTCGAGAGTTGTATAATAACACTTTCTGACTGGGCATGAGCTCCCACTGTTGAATGTTCTTGTCATGCCATCGCTTGGCTCTCTCCTTGTAGATCCTAGCGTTTTCATAAATTTCTTTTTTTATCTCATCCAGCTGGTTCAATTGGAGCAATCTCTTTTCACTTACAGCTTGTAAATCAAAGTTGAGGTATTTTATGGCCCAATAGGCCTTGTGCTTGAGCTCTACAAGTAGGTGACATGACTTACCATAAAAGATTTTGTGTGGGGACATTCCTATAAGGGTTTTAAAAGCTATCCTATAAGCCTACAATGCATTATCAAGTTTTAAAGACTAATCTTTCCAAGATGCATTGATAGTCTTCTCTAGGATACGCTTTATTTCCCTATTAGACACCTCAACTTGTCTACAAGTTTGTGGATAATATAGGGTAGTAATTTTATGAGTGACTCCATATTTTGTTAATGATTTTTGAAATTGCCGATTGCAAAAATGTGACCCTCCATCACTTATAATAGCCTTGGGTACCCAAAACTTGGAAAAAATGTTCTTTTTCAAAAATTTAATTACTATTTTGGCATCGTTAGTTTACAGAGTAACTGCTTTTACCCATTTTGACACAATATACTACCAGAAGTATATATTTGTTTGAGAAAAATAAAGGGAAAGGACCCATGAAGTCTATTCCCCACACATCAAAAAGCTCAATTACTAGAATACTATTTTGTGGTAATTCATGTCTCTTAGAAATATTCCCAGTCCTTTGGCATTGAGCACAAGATATAACATAATTCCTGCAATCACTAAACAAACTAGGCTAGTAAAATCCATAAGATAAAATTTTAGCTACAGTTCTTTCTACACCAAAGTTGCCTCCTACTTCTTTAGAATGATAGTGCTAAATTATGATAAGCTATTCTATTTTAGGCATACAACGTCTAATTACTTGGTTAGCACAACTTTTAAACAGATACGGTTTATCCCAAAAATAAAATTTCACATCATGTAAAAACTTCTTTTTCTTTTGAAATGAGAAATCGTATGGTATGATCTTACTAACCAGGTAATTGACTATATCAGCATACCAAGGTAACCCTTGGATTTCTGTCTCATACAATTGTTCATAAGGGAACTTTTCATTAATGGGTGGCTCTAAACACTTAAATTGTAAACGAGATAAATGATCAACAATTACATTTTCAGTTCCCTTTTTATCTGTAATTTCAAGGTTAAATTCTTGCAGTAATAAGATCCAACGAATTAACCTAGGTTTAACATCAACTTTAGTAAACAAATATTTTAAAGCAGCATGGTCTGTGCATACTATAATCTTAGAACTTATGAGATAAGGCTTGAACTTGTCACAAGCAAATATAATCGCTAAAGGTTTTTTCTCTATTGTGGCATAGTTTCTCTATGCTTCATTTATGATTCTACTCACATAGTGTATAACATGAAATAACTTACCTTTTCTTTGCCCAAGTACTGCTCCTACAGCATAGTCACTAGCATCACACATCATCTCAAAAGGAAGCTCCTAATCAGGTGTAACGATTACTGGTCTTAAAGTAAGCTTCTCTTTTAATAGATTGAATGCCTACAAACAATTGTGATAAAAAAACAAAGGTAGAATCCTTTTTAAGTAAATTACAAAGAGGTCTAGAGATTTTAGAGAAGTTCCTGATAACTCTCCTATAGAAGCCAAAATGCCCTAGGAGGCTCTTGACTCCTTTAACTAAAGTGGGTGGTGGTAGCTTCTTTATTATCTCTACTTTGGCTCTATCAACTTCAACCCCTTTTTTTACACCTTGTGACCTAAGACTATTCCCTCTCTTATCATAAAATAGCATTTTTGCCAATTTAGAAGTAGATTAGTCTCTTTGCACCTTCTGAGCACACAGCCTAAATTAGTTAGACATGAATCAAATAACTTCCCAAAGATAGAGAAGTCATCCATAAATGTTTCAATAAAATCTTCTAACATGTTAGAGAATACAGACATCATGCATCTTTGAAAAGTAGTGGGTGCATTACAAAGACCAAAGGGCATTCTCCTAAAGGCAAAAGTCCCATAAGGACATGTAAAGATGGTTTTCTCCTAGTCTTCGAGTGCGATATGAATTTGATTGTAACTAAAATATCTATCTAAAAAATAATAGTAATCATGCCCTAAAAGTTTTTCTAACATCTGATCTATGAAAGGGAGTGGGATGTAATCTTTATGGGTGGCATTATTCAGTTTTCTATAATCTATGCAAACTCTCCACCTGGTCACAGTGTGAGTACGGATTAACTCATTATCCTCATTTTTTACTATGGTCATACCACTTTTTTTTGGCACTACCTGAACGGGACTAACCCACTTACTATCTAAGATAGGGTAGATAATACTTGCATCTAGCAATGTGAGTACCTCTTTCCTCATTACCTCCGTGAGAGTTGGGTTGAGTCATCTCTCTTTTTTTTTTACTGTGGGTTTGCACTCCACCCTAAGCAATATCTTATGAGTGCAAATTAAGGGACTAATCCCCTTAATATCGGCAATGGTCTCCCCGATGGCTTTTTAATGCTCTCTCAAAACTCCTAGAAGTTGTTTCTCCTAGTCACCTATTAAAGAAGAGGAGATAATTATTGGTAAAGTATCATTTGTTCCAAGATAAGCATATTTTAAATGACTAGGTAAAGGTTTAAGTTTAAGCACTAGGGGTTGTGTCAATGATGGGATTGGCTTCTTCTCACTGGTGCCTATCTCTTCATAGTATCGAGCTTTGATTTTTGATACCTGTTCCCTACCTTCTTCTTTAGGCTCGTCTCATCGCTCCAATCATCCAAATCCTTAACAACTGATTTTATGGTATCCATTCCTGCTTCCTCTTCTATAGACTCACAAGTAATCTCATAAAAAATTATCAGTAGTGTAACAAGATTTGCAATCATCAAAATGCTTTATGGATTCATAAATATTAAACGTTACTTGATCGTCCATAACTCTTAAAGTAAGCTTACCTTATTCTACATCTATCAACACCTTACTTGTTGCAAGAAACGGACGGTCTGCTCAGGAACATGGGTACCTTTCTGTTCTCTTCCATCTCCAAGACTATAAAGTTGAATGAGAAGATAAATTTGTTTATATTCACTAGGACATTTTCAACAATACCCCTTGGGTATTTGATATCTTGTCAGCAAGTTGCAGGGTGACATGAGTCTCCTTACAATCTTTAAGTCCCAGCTTCTTGAAAATAGACAAGGGCATTAAATTTATACTTGCACTTGAATGAACAAGAATCTTATCAAATTGAAAATTTCCTATAGTGTAAGGAATAGTAAAACTCCCTTGATCTCTTTGTTTTCTAGGCAAGGTAGATAAATTTTTCCAAAGGATCATGGAACACTCCCCTGTAAGCATTACCAGTTCGTTCCCATCAATCTTTTTTTCTTGGTGAACAAATCCTTCATGAATTTGGCATATGAAGGCATTTGCTGAAGTGTCTTTACAAAAGGAATGTTGATTTACAATTTCTTAAAGACATTTAGGAATTTGGCGAATTGAGCGTCTAGCTACTATTGCTTTAGTCTTCTTGGAAAAGGGATTGGAGGAACATACGAGTTCACTTCTGGTGACTTTTGCTTTGGTTCCTCTTCCACCTGCTTCCTTTTTTCTACCTTTGGAATCTCCACCTTTTCTTCAACTTGTCTGTCAACTATTTCCACTGTTCAGCATAATTGCGTTGACATCTTTAGGATTTTCTTCAGTATTGCTAGGTAGAGACCCTGATGGTTTGTTACTCAACTGTTGAGATATCTAACTAATTTGATTCTCTAAATTTCGAATAGTTGCCTATTGATTCTGTAACATGGTGTCAGTCTTTTGCATATAGCTCAATAGGAGCTCTTCCATTCTAAATTGATTTTGCTGAGGTAGAGCGTTTTGAGTAGGACCTTACTTCTGGAATCTAGGTGGTGGTTGAGATGCATTGTTCTTGTTTCTCCACGAAAAATTTGGAAGATTATGCCACTTAGGATTGTATGTATTTGAATATGGTCCTTGATTGCCGCATTGCAAATTGTTGACAAAATTCACCTATTCTCTACTGGTTGGAGTTGTGTGATTCCCAGTTAAGCATTCAAGAGTCGAATGTGGTCTTGAACGTAACTCACAAAAAACAATAGGATTAGCATTAAAAGACTGTGTTGAGGTGAGTTTACATATGGTATGCCTAGGAGCTCAGTTATCACTAGGACTTAGCGGGGTTGAATTGAATTGAAATGGGTCCTTCAAGATATCGAAGAAAATTAGAGGAAAACGGTCCACAATTGAACAAGAGTAGCTGACATGAAGTTGCTCAGAGGATGTGACTCACCAATGAACATAGCACGACTTAACACCTCACTTGATATGACGTATAAGTTGATGTCAAGGTCTAGAAGCCATTAATCTTGAGCTACTCGACAAGATTAGGTAAGAGTGTAAGGGGTATGGACTTGGAGAGGATTGTCTCACAAGAACAGAGTATTTAGTATTAAGATGTAAGTTCTATTCGGCTTATAAGAGAAAAGGACTATTTATAATATGTTCTTAGGGCAACATTACAAATAAAGAAATTACAAGAAAGTATTTACAAAAAGGGGATTCCTAGTACATATGAAAAGGGTAAAAAGGACAACAAACCAAATGGAAAAGTAGTTAAATGTCAGATGAGGTGGACGGCTAGCAATGCAGCATTGGTCTTGAATAAATATTCTTTGAGCACAGTAGGTGGGAAGGGTTAAAATGTTGCGGCGCTAAAGGGGCCGGAATGAGAGAGATGGTGGTATGCCGAGAGAAAACTACTTGGTTGTTTAAGTGAGTCTCTTGTCACTTGGCAAGAGATTCTCGGTAGTAGTTTGTCAGAGTACTTGGCACAGGGTCCTCGGCAAGGGAATAGTCAGCATCATTACTACTAAGTGTATAGATCAACGTATGACAATATGGGGAGCTCAGGGAGTTCAACTACCTTTCTTTGATGTATAGTTTATTGTCATCAACAAGTTGCAAAGAGAGAATTCTTTGAGAGAAGGATTGGAGGCCTTGGAGGTGCGCATGAGTAATGGGACCACTGGCTGGCAATGTATCAATTTCTTGATGTTATTGAAGATTTGCCCTTAAATCTTAGCCTTTGTCATCATCAGGCATTGAATGTGGTGGATATACCGAAACCTTTGGGTAGCTCAATCTCGTAGGCATTATCATTAAGGCGCCTCAAGATCCTATAGGGTCCATCTGCTCTGGGTGATAGTTTGTTCATCCTCTTGCTAGGGAAGCGTTTTTTGCTAAGATGGATCTAGACAAGGTCCCCAGGAGCATAAATGATTCGTTTCCTTCCATAGCTTCCCATTTCCTTCTGTCGAGCTACAGTTTTAGTCAATTGCTCGACAATTCTTTGGTGTAACTTGTGAAATTCCTTAGTACGCTATAGGCTGAATTGACACTCCCTTTGTGTAGGCGGACTGTTAACTAAGTCTAAGGGTAAGTTCGGATTAAGTCCATAAACAACCTCAAATGGTGATATTCTAGTAGAGTCGTGAGTTGAGCGATTGTGGGCAAATTTAATGATTGATAGGCATAAATCCTAGTCATGAGAGTTCTTTCCAACAATGGCATGCAGGAGACTATTGACAGTTCTGTTAACTACTTTAGTTTAGCCATTTATCAGAAGGTGCCAAGAGGTACTAAATAGGAGCTTAGTGCCGAGTTTCCTCTGTAGTGTTTTCCAAAAGAAGTTCGTGAATTTTGAATCACAGTCAGACACAATTCTTCTTGGCACTCTATGTAGTCATACAATTTCCTGTAAAAAGAGGTTAACGATGGATAAAACGTCATTAATCATGTGGCAGGGAATGGAGTGGCCCATCTTGCTGAATTGATTGACCACCACCATGATTGAATTGTGTCTTCTTAGCGTGTGGGGAAGGCTAAGCATGAAATCCATGCTTATATTGATCTATGGCAGCTCGAGAATTGGTAGGGGCATATATTCTCCATAGGGCCCTCTCCTCCCTTTAGCATACTTATACACCTTGTACCCCTTAAGTATTCAATGCACATGCCTCATCATCCTAGGCCGGTAAAAATTCTCCTTCAATATCTCAGTTGTTCTCTTTTTCCCAAAATGGCCAACTAGACCTCCAGTATAAGCTTTTCGAACCAGTAGCTCCTTTGTAGAACCACTCGATACACACATCTTCTTGCCCTTCATCAAGAAACCCTCACTTAAGTAGAATCTGTCTATAGCTCCTTTATCACTACACTTGGCTACTAAAGGCCCAAAATGTGGGTCATGTTCATAATGATTAAGTAGAGTGCCAAATCTATGCACTTTAGCTTGCAATGTCGTAATGAGGGTATGACGATGAGAAAGTGCATCAGCCACTGTATTAGTGCTTCTCTTCTTATACCTAATGACATAGCAAAAGGTCTCCAAGAACTCGACCCACTTGGCATGATGTTAAGAAAGCTTCCACTGCTCACGAAGATGCTTAAGAGATTCATGATTAGAATAGACGATGAATTCTCTTGGCAACAGGTAATGTTGCCAGTTCTAGAGTGTATGGACAAGGGCATAGAACTCCTTGTCGTAGGTTGAGTAATTTAGGGCAGTATCTCGAAGTTTTTTATTGAAGTAGGTAATGGTTCGGTGCTCTTGCATAAGTATAGCACCAATGTCGACACCGGAAGCATCACATTCAACCTCAAAAACCTTCTCGAAATCTGGTAAGGCAAGTACTGGAGCAGACATTAGCTTACACTTCACATCTTTAAAACTCCTCTGAGCTTTTTCTATCCATCTAAACTCAATGTTCTTCTTGGTCAATTTAGTCAACGGCGCAGTTATGGAGCTAAAGTTCCGGATAAATCTTTGATAGAAAGAGGCTAGGCCATGGAAGCTCTTGACTTTGGCTACACTTGTGGCCTTGACCTTTTCCTCATCAACATGAACTCCACTCCCTGATACGACATATCCGAGGAATACAACCTCGTTCTGATAGAACGCACATTTCTTTAGGGTGTTGAATAATTTCTCGGTACGGAGTATGTTAAACACTAACTCAAATGTTTGATATGAACAAGAAGGTCAACATTGTAGACTAGAATATCGTTAAAATAAACCACAACGCATTTGCCTATCAATGCTCGAAGTACGTGATTCATGAGTCGCATGAATGTACTTGGTACATTCGTTAAACCAAATGGCATAACTATCTACTCAAATAGACCATCCTGAGTCTTAAAGGCTATTTTCCATTCATCTCCTGGTTTCATTTGTATTTGATGATAGTTACTCTTTAGATCTATATTTGAAAAGATGCGTGCACCATGCAACTCATCGAGCATGTCATCCATCTGTGGGATCAGGTGTCGGTACCTAACAGTAATCATGTTGATGGTATGGCTATTAATGTACATCCTCCATAATCTATCTTTCTTTGGTACTAGCATGGCTGGGACGACACATGGGCTCATGCTCTTACGGAATTATCCACAGTCCACTAACTCATTAACTTGCCTTTTTAGCTCGGCTGCCTATTCAGGATTAAGTCTATAGGTAGGTCAATTTGGTAGAGCTGCTTCAGGTTGAAGATCGATGCAATGCTCAATTCCTCTTAAGGGAGGTAATCCTTTCAGCATCTCGGATGGAAATAGGTTAGCAAATTCCTAAAGGAGTTGTAGCACTTTGGCAGGTAAGTTCTTGGCCTCTCTAGCCTCTAAGAGTCTCTTGACTAAGAGGAGTACATAATCCTTGAGTTTGACTTCTCGTGCAAACTAAGCTCAGGAAATCACTAAGGACTTCCACTACAGAGATCTCACAACCTTTTCTTGGGCTTCTTGTACTTCCCTAGGACTCATCGGCGTCAATATAACTTTCTTCTCGTCCTTTTGAAACATGTAGGTGTTTCTATACCCATCGTGTAACACCCTTAAGTCAAATAGCCACGGTCGGTCGAGTAATATGTAGGATGTACACATGCGCAGGACGTTATACAGCACTTTATCCCTGTATCTATCACCAATAGTAATTGGAACTCTGACTTGCTCATAAATGTGTAATCCTCCTCTTTCGTTTAGCCAGTGAATCTTATATGGCTTGGGGTATGGAAGAGTTGGTAATTTCATGGCCTTAACTACTCTTTGTATGATGACATTGGTATAGCTCCCTCTATCAATGATCATAGCGCATAGCTTGCCATTCACCCGACAATTTGTATAAAAGAGGTTCTCTCTCTGCTCGTTCTCATTAGCCACAAAGAACTAAGAGATCATCGAACAACAAAGCAATACTTGATACTACCTTCATCGACTCCCAAATGTTCCTCAAATTCTTCTAGCATTTGATTGGTTGACACTTCTTCCTCTCCTTCACTCGTTCTTTCTACTTCAAATTGGGGCTTATCTCCCTTGATGGTCATGACTCGGTGGTTCAAACATTGACTAGCCATGTGTTTATAGCCAAGACACTTAAAACATTTAATTTCTCGGGTTTTCCATCCTGAGCTCTAACCCTGGTCTCTTCGGATCTCAAGTTCCTCGGTCTTGCTCTTACCTTAGCCCTCGTCTGGTTGGCTCGACATGTAACCTTAGCGTTCAACCTCGGATCTGTTTGATGCCGTATCACTCCTTATTCAACTTAATAGGCCATTCCTACTCGATATCATGGTTCTATTACTCGGCATTCGGCTAGCTTGGTTCCACCGTTACCTTTCAACTCTCTTGGCTACACGGATGGTTTCATCTAGAGTTGTGAGGCTCTGCAATTCCATGACGTGACCAATCTTAGCTTAGAGTCTCGAGATGAACTGTGTTATAGTTCAGGTCTCAGGCTCGTCAACATCAAATCATATCATGAGCAATTGAAATTCTCGGACATAGTTGTCTACGGATCTGTTACCTTGCCTCAAGTCTTGGAGTCATCAGAAAGTATCTTGCTTGTAGTGTTCGAGAATAAACCTACTTCTCAGAACTCTCTTCATCTCATTCCATGTTCAGACTTCGTGTTGAGCCTTCAGACGAACATTCTATAGCTTTTTCCACCATATTGCCGCATATCCAGAAAATTCTAATGTAGCTACCCTAATGCGGACAACATCTTTGTAATTGTAGAAGTCGAATATCTTTTCGATCTTCTCTTCCTAGTCGAGGTAGTCATCAGCACTACCAGACCTGTTGAAGCTCAAAATTTGTACTTTAAGATACTCGTCACCTCTTGGCACTCTTAACTCACGCTCATCCATCCCATCATATTGGTCTTCTTCCTCTTTGTACTCTTCCACTTTATGCAACTCTAACCTTCTTCTCGCGACTATATCTGCATGTCATAGTGGTACTTGGTTCATAGGAAAGGCTTCCAAAGCTTGCTCATCCATCTGCTTCCTCGGCTTATCTCTCGTTTCTCGGCCTTGCTTAGTAACTATTTCACATGGCTCAGCCTCTAAGACCCTGTTTACTGAGATAGCTAAGTTAGCCACAATAGTAGCAAGATCTTACATCTGCTCATCAATAGTATATGGTGTTTGTTAGCTAACTTGACCATGACCATGAGCATCACTCTCGACATCGTGAATCTCTCCCTATACACTAGGGTTTGACATTCTCAATATATGCTTCAGTAAAGATACTTTACGTAAATGCTTTCTACACATAAATATCACGAACAGTAGACACAGCAGACTAACATTACATAGCTCTCGGTCTTAACCTCAAGCTTTAATACTAAGAATATATGGTATGCCTAGGAGCTTAGTTATTACTAAGACTTATTGTGGCAAAATTGAACTGAAATGGGTCCTTCGAGATATTGAAGAAAATTAGAGGGAAATGGTCCATAATCGAACAAGAGTTGCTAATGTGAAGCTACTCGGAGGATGTAACTCACCAACGAAAACAATACCACTTGACACCTCACTTAATATGACGTACAAGTTGATGTCAAGGTCCATCTGCTACTAATCTTGAGCTATTCGGTAAGATTATATAGGAATGTAAGGGGTATGGACTTGGAGAGGATTGTCTCACAAGAACAGAGTATTCAGTATTAAGATGTAAGTTCTATCCAGCTTACAAGAGAAAAGGACTATTTATAGTAAGTCCTTAGGGTAGCATTATAAATAAAGAAATTATAAGAAAGTATTTACAAAAAGGGGATTCCTAGTACATACGAAAAGGGTAAAAAGGACAATAAACTAAAATGGAAAAGTAGTTAAATGTTAGATGAGGTGGACAGCTAGCAGTACTGCATTAGTCCCGTACAAATATTCTCTAAGCACAGTAGGCGGGAAGGGTCAAAATATTGCGGCACTAAAGGGGCTGGAATGAGAGATGGTGGTATGCCAAGAGAAAACTACTTGGCCGTTTAAGTGAGTCTCTCGTCACTCGGCAATTCTCGGCAGCAGTTTGTTGGAGTACTTGGTACAGGGTCCTCGGTAAGGGAATGGTCGGTATCATCACTACTGAGTGTATAGATCAACATATGACAATGTGGGGAGCTCAAAGAGCTTAACTACCTTTCTTCGATGTACAGTTTCTCATCATCAATAGGTTACCAAGAGAGAATTGTTCGAGAGAGGGATTGGAGGCCTCAGAGGTGTACGCAAGTAATGGGACCGCTGGTCGAAAGTGCATCAACTTACCTGAGTAGTGAGAGTTGCAATCTGATCTGTTAATTGAGATATAGTGTTATTGTCACTGGCTGTTGCCACTCCTAACTTGCTTCTTTCGTTTTGCTAGTTATGTGCACTAAAGGCCATCTCTTCTATCAGTGTACTTGCTATATTATAGGTCTTACTTATTAGAGCACCTTTAGTTGCAGCATCAACTAGGGACCTCAGTGTCTCATCCAAATAAGGTTGTTGATTCCTTGTGGACTATAATATTACTAAACCTATGATAGTTCTTATTGATATTCAGGCAATAAAAAATAAATTAACTAATCTAATAATTATACCAAAACTACTGAAAAGAAAATAACTATATAATTTCTAAAACTAAGCAATCAATTGAGAATTGTAGAAAAAATAGAATCCATCTTAGATTATGCAAATCAAATTGTTATCATGTTATATAGATTATTAGCTATATGGTCATTTAAGTGAAATTATTATGCCTTAAAACTTAAGGATTTAAACCCTTAATTAGTTAGTTAGCTCCCGCATCTCCAATTAACAGTGAACTCTTAATTACAATCATATATCTCTCGATACTATGATTGTCTAATGTCCTAAATTAATTATTCATAATTTCTTAGTGAATAATCAATCGCCAAACATTGCATTAATCTCTAGATAATTTCTAATTAATTCAATTAACGTTGCATCCACATTAATTAATCAAATTAACCAATAATTTCTAACAAACCCTATATTAACTCCCGTATCATTAAGGTTTCTAACAATTATAATCGATTAAACAACTATAATTGAAATCATAGAAATTGCAATCATGAATCATCCCTATATTTATTATTTTTATGACATGAACACAATCATCATCTTAGCTATTTATGGTTTCATCAATTCTCACAAATAAATTTAGCCAACCATGGAATTTGAAACAAAAGCGCAACTACTAATTGAAATTGCAAGAAAATTCCTAATTGAGAAAATAAATAATTAACAGAATTACATAAATATAATTAAAATAGATTTCACCAATTCTGCAATTAGAAAAGATAAACTTCAATTGCAACTCCAAAACTTGGTCTCCAAAGCAAAATCTTCTCAATGATCCAAGCAATTCTATAGAAGAATTCTTCAAGAACTATTTAATGATTGTTCTACGACCCTCTAAGTCTAAGGAAAGCGTGTGTCTCCCAAAAACAAGTCTCCTAAACGGTGAAATATGAAGTTATTTATAAGAAAAACTAGGGTTGACTCGCGTAAGGCATCTTTTTAGTGAAGGCTGGCTAATAAGCCAGTAGAGTAAGCTTTAAGGCTGGCAGCATAAACTCCAAAGGCTATTGGTGTAAGTGTATGTCACCTGTGTTGAATTTCAATTGTGCCATAACTCATTTTGGGCCTCTTTGTTTGTGTAAAATTCCTCTAAATCGTTCGTATTTTCACTTTGAATCCTCCAATTCCTAAAATATCCAAATGAAAATAATTAGGTATCTTTCTTAATTATTTCTATAAAATCAATAATAATTCTATCTAATTTGCACATTAAAACATGAAAAATATGCCTTTATCATGACGCTTCTATAAGCAAAAATCCCTGAAATACCTTATAATATCCACTTCCCATTATTAGTTGAAGATAAGTGAAAGCCCTTGTCCACTTCTAAGCAATACTATCAATTTTCCTATACCTTTTTAGTCAATCCAAGCAAAAAAATTTAAACTTTTGACCTAACTATATGACAAATGAGTAAAACCTACAACAATTAGTTGAAATTGTAAAAGTTTTAAATATTTAATCAAACACTCTTTCATTCTATTTCTTTACTAATTCATTAGATTTCTTTTTGTAATTACAAAATCATATGTTTAAAAGCCAATTAAAGGTGATTCAAATATAGAAAGTAGAGTGGCAACAAAGGGAAAGAAAGATGCAATGTCATACTGAGTTTTTATAAACAAAGAAAAAAAAAACTTAAGGTTAGGCTTTTGGCTACATATGTATGTGTTTATAAATACATATGCAAATCAGTGCCTTAAAGCCCTAATAAATAAATTATGGGCATGCATAATGCAATTTACAAAAAGAAAGCATCAATTTTAGAAGAGCAAGAGAGATAAGACAGTTTTGCTATGAACAAAAGAGGGGCAATCTTTGAGTGGTTGTAGTCATTCTATACTAAGCAAAGTGTGCCGTTTAAAGACAAAAACCTAAAGGATAAGAAAGTAAAGGTGAAATGATGTTTAGAAATAACTGGCCATAGAGATAAAAAGAAGAAAAAAAAAAAAAAAGTAAGGGAAAAGGCTATGAAAACGAAAAGGAAAGAAGTAAATGGAATAGATTAGAGAGGGAGGATCTATGTTAAAGGGAAGTGGAAATTAGAAGGAAAGGGAAGGAAAGGGGCAAATGTGTGCTCCATGTAAGATCAACCTATTGTCATGTCAAATTGAATTTCAAGACTCTTTTTAGATTGCATCCCATTATAGTCTATAATGCTATAGTTAATATTAATTAGTCCCTCAACACTGATCTAATAAGAACAAAATTGCTGTAGTATATGGGGTTTTATTAATTTATGAAAATATATTTGAACAAATAAAATATATTTAATGAATATTCATACTCCTTAAATATTATTTCATGTCATCTTGTTAACTTTATCGTCTAGATGATTTATCTTTAAGAGCATATTAATTATTGAAACTCAAATTATGTGTTTTCAATATATAATAAGTAATATTAATATACTTAACTTTTTAACCATATTAATATTTTATGAAGTTGTTTCTAAAATCTAAATTCATAGGGTTAGTTTGAATAATTCTTTTGGCTTTGTTGAAAATTTTTAATTTAAATGGAGAACTTTTATAAATGCTCTAAATTTAGGTGCTATTGTCTTAATCGCTAATTTGCATGACTTACATAAAAGTTAATATGAATGAGATATAAGAATTCAAAGCTCTTTTAGTCACCATGCAAAATTTTGAGGATGAAATTTCTTTCTTTCTTTTTTTTTTTTTTGAGGGGAGGGAATGTTTGTTAGAATGAAACACCTAAAATCATGGAGTAAAATATATAAAAGAAATTAAAGTAACAAAGTTGAATTTCTAAGTGTTTGAACAAAATGAATACTTGGGTATTCCGAAGTTCCAAATAATTATGCATTGGATAAGGGTAATTAATTTGATAATCACTAAATAACCCTAGCTTATGTTGATTAAGTGAGGGTATAAAAGTAAGTTGAGTTAATAGTCTTAACAAGTAAAATACCGATAAGGGTACTACTTTGACTTTAGCTTATTATTATTTAGGTAAGTGTATTTTATTGATTCAGTCACATAAGATATTTTAAGGGGTAATTTAAGATTATCTAAAGCCCTTAAGTTGGCAACTTTGTTTTTTTTTACCCAAAGAAACTTTATTCAAATTAAATCAACCCAGAAGGCAAGAGTTCCAATCTAAAGACAAAAGAGAAACAAGCTAGGATGTAGGGTGGTGGTGTTAATAGCCTAAAAGCTATAGCACATCTCGGATTTGTCTTAGGCCATTGCCCAATCTAGATATGGATTAGCTTTACAAGAAATTAAAGAAGCATGACAAACATTAACAAAGTTTTAAAGAAAAGAAATGTCATCTATGACTCTACTAACGTACCAAGATTGCACCTTCCTTATTAAGATTTGCTCATGCACAATCTTTGAATTAGCCCCAATTTCGATTCTCCTTTAGTTCCTTCTCTTAGCCATCTTTAAGCCTTCACAAATAGCTAAAACTTCTATCTTTTTGCTGCCTATCTCTTGTATATGGATGGCTATTGCTTCTAAGAGATTACCTTAACTATCATGACAAATTATACCTAATCCACCTATTTTTGTTGATAGATTGGATGTACCATCAACATTAGTTTTGACAAAATGATCTACTAGTGACTTCTAAAAAAGTAATCTGCTACTGCTATTGTTGATTAACATTGAATGTCTTGTTATTCCTAGAAATTAAATTTAATTCATCTAATTCCTTGAAGATGATACAAATTGCCTAATCTAGATTCAACTGATGGCTATTGAAGATGTAATTGTTTTGACGCTTCCAAGGTGATAGGAATCATGGTCCAATTACCTACTCCTAAGCTCATAGACTAGCTACCTTAGTCTACCATGTTCTTGTACAATAACTTGTGAGAGAGGAAGTTGACCTTCTTTTATAGGTTGCCTTGACAAAGTACCTAAGCCTCCATTAATTCACTATCTCTCAAGTGAAGGAACATGATCCACGTCCTAACCCGTCCTAAGGTCAGCTTATACATGGCCATCCTATTTAGGACTAGGTTGGATGAGGATGAAAGGCTCAACTGACTCTACCATTAGCTCATCTAGTATACCTACAAGCCTTTTACCAACTGGCCTGACCTTTAATATGACTATTGACCTGACCTTTAGCATTCTTTTAGGCCTCTTGACTATACTTATAGCTTATCAACCATGCCAACCTACGACTTGCCTCCAACTTAAAGAAGAATCTCTAAATCAACCTTCACCAATAACAAAGTGACACATGTCACCTTTTCTTGATAACATATGTACTCCCTACATCGAGTTATCCATTTATGCCCTTGTAAACTAATATGCATTCCCTTTGTAGTATTTTTCCCTTTTAAGTAATTGTATAACAACAAAAATTGTCCTAAATGGCAATTACATAAGCCTTACTTCATACATCGATTGGAATCACCAATTGAAGAATATTCCCTTATAAATCTTCTTCTTCCTTTCTCTACTTATTCTAATGCTTAGCTTAGGAGTGAGTGAGTTAATGCTCTCATTTGATTCCTTAAGAAGAATTAGTGGCAAGTAACCCTTTGAACCCTGTTTTACGTAATACCAATGAGGTTCTTAGGTCTATGTATGACTTTTGGTATGCCATATCTAAGAGTTAGTGCATGGGTTTAGCTTACCATCAACTGTCATTTAGTTTTCTATTAATCTCGTAGTTAAGACCCACCCTTATTTGTCCATGTGATTACTGGCTACCATGTATTCACCTAAGGTGCCGTGATCACGATTCAAAATATGCAATTTTCCCTAATTTTAAAACCTGTATTTGTGCATAAATTTAGCAATAACTTACTAATTTTATAGAAATTGGAATTTATGCATAAAATGGACTAACTTGAGTAAAATTTCTAAAAATGCATGGAAATGACTGATTTTAAATGAATTTTATAAATTATATATCCTATGTACAGGTATACGAGGGTTATCATACTCTGGGTAGCCCCTACTATTCGATTAAGGAGGCTAAAATTAGTGAAGTTAAGAAATTAGCCTATCGATTGATCCATAACTTTGCTACCGAGCGATTGGTGTGCTACCAATTGATTGGTATCCCTAGAGCATTAAGGGGACACCGATCCTTTATGTAATCAATTGATAGAGAAGATGGTGTGATGAGCAGAAAGTCTAAGGATAGAATCACTCTCACTAATTGATTGGTAGAAGGAATTAAGGCTATGGTTTTTCTTTTTTTTTTTTTTGTTTTTCTTAAGACCTTAATTCTAAATGCCATGTTTCATAAAACACGAAGGCAACCTAAGGCCAACATGTATCTACCGATCGCTTCTTACTGATCAATTGGTAGCTTAAATTTATAAATACTTGCATTTCCTACGGAAATGACGAGCATCAATTAGGATTTTAGTAGGGTTTAGCTTAGTTTTGCATGCACTCTATTATTTTTACTATTCCATTTCATATTTTATGTTATTTAACACTCGTTTTTAAGATTTTAATGCATATCTCTAACTATTTTGAGTAGAATCTTGATTGTTTATCATCTTGTTCATCAATTACCTTCTTACTCTTCTCTTGTTAGTTTATAACTAGTTTGTTCATGGAGTTTGCTATTGATTTTGTGCAATTTATTGTTGTTATTGCTAAACTATGAGTGGCTGGGTTAGTTTTAGTGGGTTTGTGATAATGTCAATGTTGTAGTTAGTGAATCTTTGTAGTTTTGACATGGGTTTGACTGTTTAAGTGGGATTTTGATGTTTGAAACTTCATTTGAACTCTTTGAGGTGCTTTTAATGGAATTTTCAATAGATTTTCCTTGTGATTATGAGATCGAGAGGAGATTAACCATATAATTTAGTAATTGATTCATTGAGTCGGTGAAGTAGCAATAAACATGTTCTTATAACTATGAGATGGAGAGGAGATTAGGTGTCCCTCATTGAATTCACATTACCTTATGCGATTCTAGTGGATGAGTATAGGTTATGAGACTGAGAGGAGATTAACCCCCTAATTTCTAGAATTAAAGCACTTTAATTCATGACGAGAATTAAGTATTTAGCTAATTGTGTAGGAAAATGAGATTAAGAAGAGATTTTTTAGTGTACAATTGAGTGAGATGCTCTACCTGGGATCGAGCTTAAGTGAATTCCATTGAAACCCAATTAGAAACCATCCTTAATATCTTAACGGCATACTTTCATCACTACTTCGAAAGCATATCACAGGCCCATGTCTTTATTATTTATGTTAGTTGTTTCTTTTTACTCTCATTTTTTATTTCGTTCACAATTCCTAACTCTCTATTCTACTTGCTTAGGTTATAATAGCAAGTTAAAATTTAGTACTTAAACAAATCCCTTTTCCTAGAGGAAATAACCTGGAGAATACTCACTAGTATTATTATGAAGATGATTTGACACATTAGTTGGTTAAGGGACGAACACAATTTCGAAAACTTCCATTCATAAAATTTGTGTCTAAAAATCTCCAGTGTACGTATTGATCCTGTCATGCCATATTATCTTGATATCAAAGCTTTGGTGACGTTTGAAGTTAGAGTGCTATTATCATTTGAGTTTTGTTCTAGTGTTGCTGTTGTATGTGTTGTTGTTCAAGCGATGTAGTGTAGTATGATGTGTTTTGGATGGTAGATGTTTTGTGTTCAAAACTCTATTGAGGGTATTGATAAGGTAGTTTTTTGGGTTATGACTGTTGAGTATGATCAAGTTTAGTACTATGGATATTGTAGTAGTGTTTGAATAGTGGGTTTATATTTGTATGGAGCTCAAATAGTGTGGTTATGAAGCTTAGTGAAGTTTGTGAAAGTATCCCCTATTTCAAGTGTTGGAAACAAAATATTGATGTTGTGTTTTAGCTACTATAGAGGGGTTGAATTTTATTATTTAGGCTTGACTCCTTGGGCTAGGTGGTAGGTGTAAACCCCACGAATTTACCTTTCTAAGTATAGAAATAAACATCCAAACTGTAGATGATTTCCTAAACTCAAAAGAGCCAATGAGATTTAAAACCAATAAAAATCTCAATCCAAAACCTAAAGTAGATACGAAAAACCTTAAATCATCAATTGAATCCCTAACCGCATACGAAGACCCTAAAACCTCGAACCTCATCAAAACCTTAAGATGACAATCGAAGATTGAATCGCGTAAGAATATATGAAACCCTAAATGTGTAAAAACATTAGAGATTGTGCCCTAAAGTAATAAAAACCCTAAAACTATAACTTTAAGGATATAAAAGTACTAATTCACCATACTTTACCCCAAAACCCTAAATGATAATATATCCTCCACATTTTGCCATTTCATCGGTAAACGACTAAAGATAACCCTCAATCATGCATAAACATTTAGAATACTTAAGCGATTCCTTAGAAACTAAGATAATGAATCATAGATTACATTTATTTCTTAAGTGTATGATTAAGATGGTCTTACTTAGAGTTAGAGGTATGGTTGGAGATTAGGTTAAATGTAGTAAACCTTAATACCCTAAATGCTATTTTTCATCTCAATTATACTAAGTAGCTTACTAAATGATGTATATAGGATGTAAATACTTAATGGAAGATCTCATTATCTATTTTTACTAATCAATTTACTAAATTTCTTATTTCCCTTCATTCCCTTCATTTTTCCCTTAATTTCCCTTCATTACTACATTATGTGTACAAAATTACATAAGCTTAAGGAGAGTTGACCAAGTCAACACAAGTTGACCAAGTCAACACATGTTGACCAAGGTCAAAGGGTTGACCAAGTCAACACTTTGAAAAGTCAACAAAAGTGTCTCTTTCATTAGGAAAAAAATATCTTCTTCTCATGATTTCCTTTCTTTTCTTTTCCTTTTGCATTTCTTTTTCCTTCTTCTCTTAAATTGCCGTCCATACATCTCCCCTTCTAGACCCCACCATTCTTTTTCTTCCATAAGCAAAACAAAGAAAAAGAAAAAAAACAAAAAGGCCTCTCCATTGCCGTGAGCTTCCATCTTCCATTTCACCTTCAACATCTTCCTTTTTGTCTCCTTAATTCCAACATAAGTAAAGGTATGTATCTAATTTACTTTATCTTATTTTATCTTCTTCATTAGTTAGTTAATTAGGTAGATTAGATAAGTAGTTATGTGTTTAGTGTTGTCTTGAAGAAGAGGAAACAAAGTTCTCATCTTTAAGTGTAGGAATTAGGAATTATGAAGAAGAAGAAAGGAAGACATGAGTATATGCTCATAAGTATGTGCACATAAGGGAATACTAAAAGAAGACAAGTATGTGAACCTTTGTACATGAGTATTTATCATGTACATAACCTAAATTAAGACCATATTTAACTATACATACCTATACTACACTAAATACATACATAAAAACACAAAAGGATGGGAAGCTTTTCTTAAGGAAAAGATTAGGCATACGAATTTGTGTATAAAAATACGTATCTAACCGTATAGGTATATGAGTATGTATACATGGATAAATACGGTATAAACCTAAGTAGATGTATAAGTATATGTATGTATAAAGTATAAGTACATAAGTATACATATTAGTATGTTATGAGTGTAGGTAGGTATAAAACATTTGTATATGTATAAGTACTTAATGACATATATATTTACATGTAATAAATGGATTACATAAGCCATGACATCATCTAAGCATTACATAAGCCTTGACATCATCAATTGGTTACATAAGTGATGGTGTAAACATAGGTTTATAATAGAAGAAATAATAAGATTACATAAGCACATAACATAGGTGTATACATGTACTTAGGAGTCAAAAATTCCTTAAACCCTAAGATACTTCCTAAATTGAATTAAACTTAATCAAGTATGTGAATTAGTAATACTAATGTAAAATTCCCTAAGTATAAGAATCTAATGTCTAATTAAATCATTAAATACTAGAATAGAATATAAACATAAGCAATAAGAATAATTAAACTTCAATAAGATAAAATTTCTCTAAATTTAGTTCATATCGTAAAACACGGGTCTTAACGTCCAAAACAGACATCACAGTGTGAGCGTGCGTCCGAAAACGATGAAAAACGACTATAAGTTCGCAAATATCGGAATCAGAACAAAAAAATTACAAAATACATAAAGGAAGCCTCATACCTTACTAATATAAGAAAATAGTTACTATTAATCTTATGGAGTATGGTAACCCTATACATACTATACTCGGGTTATATTGGAGGAAACTAGATAAACTACAATAGACTTTTAGTTGACTAAGTAGTCTAAATTCTCAGAACACTTATAAGGTCTACCATTTTGATTTAGGTGTTCGATATCGAGTCCTAGAAACCCTAAAGGCTTGGAGAATGAGCAATAATCCAAGTGAGGGAGTTTTGATGACCTGCTACTTGCTTGTGCGTGTTATTTGTATGATGTTTTGTTGTTTGCTATTGCTTGTATGTTTGAATGACTGTTCTATTTGTATGCCATCATTTGTGTGATCACCTTTTTAAATTGATAAATATAAATATCTGACCTAAATAACCGGTTTTACTCGTCGCATGTCTATGACTTGTTAAAGGTATGAATGGAGAGTGCTAGCCTTGCAAAAATCTTAAGAAAAGTATTTTTGGCAAAAGCTTTTCTAACTTTAATCAAATTTGTGCATGATCGTTGTAAGGGCTTGTGGCGCCATAAATAGTATTTTTAACGTTAAGGCAAAGCTAACATGGGTTCTCCACTTGATAGCGAGAGGACTCGCTTTATTGTGCCTGAAAGGCCTTGGTTACTTTTGGTTGCGAGAGGACTTGCATGTTTGTGCCCGTGGGGCCTTAGAAGGTGGATAGTCTTAGTTCGGACTCCCTCTATTTGGATTGAAACTCTTTTCTCGGCTAGGGTAATAGTCGAGTTTTGCCTAGTGGGGTGGTGCCCCTAGGTAGCCTCATGCGGGTAAGCTGAGGTGCTCTGTGCGGGTAAGTACAGGGGATAATCGAAGTGTAGACGACGTAATTCTACACCTTCCATAGTTCCGGACTCCTATGGATGTGTTGCTTGCATTCATCACACCTGCATTCATTATGTATGTAGATAGCTTGCTTGCATGTGTGATAATAATGTGTGAAAACTTGCTTGACCGGTAGTGGTGAGGAACGAACTCACTGAGCTATTTTATGCTCATTCCCCCTTAGTTTTCTTTGCAGGTTTACATACGATGGGATTGGGATATGTCTCGAGTGCTGAGTGCGAGATTAAGATATGTACATTAGGATTAGAAGTAGCTGAGTACTTTTTAGATGATATATAGACATCCTTTATAGAAAATATTTATTTATTAAACCTTACTATAATGCTAGTATATCCTGTCTTATTATTTGGTAGGGGATACCGATTCTTTGCGGTTCTGTAGAACTGTGGGATATCGAACACCCATAGTTATTTATATTTGTATTCTATAGTAAATTAATACTTAAAAATCAGTAACCTTAGTGATTAATCATTTAGAGTCTTGCAATCTCTGACTTGCAAGACAGTTTTCATATCATGGGTGCACACATGTTATGGAAATTTTAGGTAATCCTATTAGGCCCCATTTAGGGTCCTAACAGTAGGGACTAAGGAGTTTAGTATACATTTGAGATGATTTAAGGAGAAGTGGATTAGTAGACTTGGAATAAGGATTTTTGGACTGATCTATGCAACCTTTCTTTAGTAGACTCATGTACTTATAAGAAAGGCTATTGCCTTTAGGCCCATCAATTAGCACAATCAAGATAACCATGAATTAGGTAAGCTTCATCTCATCTGCTAACAACTTAGATAATCTAATAGATGCCATAATGCCTAAAAGCTTATAAATACCTAGTCTTTCCTCCTCATTGGCAACTCTTAAAGAGAATAGAGAAATAATCTTGCCTTACAAAACCTTTACTCTTCAAGGTCAAATAACCAATTTAAGTAAAGGACTATTATCATTCGCTTAAGTTATTAGGTGAATGCTTGAGGTCCCTAAAGGTTGCCTTATCTGTCACATGTGCATATAAGATATTGAGATTGTCCATTCCTCCTCCTTGCCTCGGTCTCACCTAATCATCCCTTCAAGTAGCATTCCCACTTCATTTTCCTAAAGCCATATATAGTGCATTACTCGTGCAATACATACATGACTAATCTAGTTTAGCCCTTACATCTACAGCTACCATGGTGAATTTGTGATGACATTGCTTTGTATGGTTGTCCTGAAGTTCAAAGTTAGAGTACTTGTTTAAAGTAGTAATGAATTTGTTATTATGCTTCATGGTGTTGATTTCTAAGCAAAGTGAAGAAAATGACTAATTTAAGTATCAATGCAAGTGTTGGGAACAATGAGAGTGGTGTTATTTGTCATAGATGGCTTGTTTCCACTACTTTAAGGTCCATAGATGAAAGGATTGTCAAATTTACCACTAGAATGGCCAAGTTAACTCGCAATGTCAACAAATTAGCTACCTCTTGACTTGTCGAAGAGGCTTTATCAATGTCCAAGCTACTCCTCAACATAGGTGAGGATAAGGTGTTGGTTATCAACCAAACCATGGTGATTGAGGTGATAATGGCTATGTAGGGAAAAAATTGAGGTGTAGGTGTAGAAAGGAGAGCACAACAATGGATTGGTTTAGATGATGTTACGGAAAGTGAAGAGGAGGAGTATTACAAGGCTAAGGAGAGAGTTGTTCGGTTTATTCAGGGAGTAGAGAATGTAAAATTATAGATGCCAACCTATTTTGGGTCTAATAATGTAGACAATTGTGTGGACAAAAAGACAAAGTAGAGAAGATTTTGAGTGCCATAAAGTGAATGAGAGAGCTAAAGTAAGGTTGATCGTGCTTGAATTCACTAAGCATGTTGCCATATTGTTGCAAATCGTGACCAAGAACAAACAAGGTTGGTAATTGAATGGGTTTAAGCTTATAGAAAGCTTGAAAAGGGGTAATGGGGGAAAGGTATGAAAGGGTAAAGAAATGAAGAATGAAAACAGTAAGCAAAACCCACAAACAGCTCTAGAGGATACGACGCACCAATGGAACTTTTGAGGACTTAAGGCATAATTTGATATGATGCACAAATTAGTTCAATGAGGTTACTCATTACCTAACCTTTCTTAAGTGAAAGGATAAGAGTGATGTCAAGAGTAAACAATAGTGTTTACGCAAGGAAGAAAGGTACTCAATTTGTATTGAAGGTAATTTGATCTCCTACATCTACAAATACGAGGGTATTTATACCCATAAGTTAGGGTAACTTGCTCAAAAGGGAAAAGACAAAAAGGACATTTCCTAAAGAAGCAATGTACATGATACAAAAGGGTAAAAATGAATATACAAGGAAAATAATCATTAGTGCTACATATTTTACACATGATACTATACATATGGCGATACTATATTGGCAAGGTTATTAAGAGATGCAGATAAAAATATGGATAGATGGGTTTGTCCGAATAGGGATGGCTTAGTTAGTCCGGTCTCTCTCTCTTGGCTTCTCAGTAAGGAAGATACTAAGTAATTGGTCGGCTCGGTATTAGAGAGTAATCATCAACTTGGCATACTACAGAGCAATGGGTAATCATACAATTTGTCATTAAAGGTGATTCAGTAAGGAAGTATTTGGCCTTGGCAAGGGTTAGTTAGAATAGGAGGATTCATTGTGCCAGCTCCTTTAGTCCTCAGCCTTAGCTGCTAGTAAGAGGTCTAGTAGCTTAATTCCCATCATTCCTTTCGGGTTGTTCTGGATTTAGGATCAAATCTAAATGGTGTTCACTTAGTTCTTTGTCAGGGTGATATGGACTGAGGTCAGTGATGTTGAAGGCATAAAAAACCCCATAGTCCCCAGGCAGTTTCAACCTGTAGGCATTGTCACAGGTTTTTTGGAGGATTTTGAAATGTTCTTGTACTCTTACAGATAATTTGTTCTTCCTTTTGTTAAAGAACCGTTCCTTGTTGAGGTGTAGCCATACCAAGTCTCCTAGCTAAAATCGTTTGGTTGACCTACCCTTGGTCTTTTCTCACATTCTTCTGGCAGCTTGGTCGATATGCTGAGTAACTTTGTCATAGATGTGCTAAAGAGATTGTGCTCTGGTTAAGGCGTTGGGGTCTTCGTGCATAGGTGCTGGTACAGGGGTGTAGTCGAGGGGCAATTCGGGATTGAATCTATAGACTACCTCGAAGGGAGTTTGCTTAGTAGTGTTATGTATGGTTTAGTTATAGGTGAACTTGACCATTGGCAGGCAGACGTCCTAATCAACCAAGTTCTTGCTTACTACAACTCGGAGCAGCAGCCCCAAAGTACGATTAACCACCTTTGTTTGGCTGTCAGTTTGGGAGTGACATGAGGTACTAAAGAGTAATTTAGTTTCTAGCCGACACTACAAGGTTCTCTAGAGATGGCTCAAGAACTTCGAGTCTCTATCAGAGACTACACTTCTTGGCATGCCATATATCCTACAATCTCCTATAAGAAAAGAGAAGTAATAGTTGAAGCGTTGTTAGTTTTGGTGCAGGGCACGAAGTGTGACATCTTATTAAACCAATCTACAACGACTATTACAGAATCTTTGCCTTGGGCAGTTCGCGGCAGTCTGAGAACAAAGTCCATACTTAATTCAATCCATAGCTTCATCGGAACAGGTAGGGGCATTGCTTTCCCTTGTTTGGCTCAGCACTTGGCCTTTTTGCACATGGCATAGCTTTTGATAACTTAGTGCACATCTCTTTGCATTCTTGACCAAAAGAATCGGCCATTCAATAATTCACAGGTCTTCCTCTCTCCAAAGTGTCCGGAGAGTTTTTTGCTATGGGCTTTCCTAATTACTAATTCCCATAGGGAACTAGTCGACACACATAGTTTCCCCGTTCGGAACAGATAGCTATCCTCCACATAATACTCATCCACTGTCCTTTAATCTATGCATCGTGAAATTATTGGTCTAAAGTATGGATCCCTTGAGTATTGTTCTTTGATACTTACGAAACCAAACAGCCTGGTCTACAATTCTGATAAAAGCGCTTGTCTCCTCGAAAGAGCATTTACAACTATGTTGCTTTTTCCTTGCTTATATTTAACTATAAAATTAAACCCGCCAAGGAATTCAACCCATCTCGTCTACTGCTTCGACAACTTGGTTTGACTTCGGAGGTACTTCAATGATTCATTGTTAGTATATATGACAAATTCTCTCAACAGTAAGTAATGTTGCCATACTTACATTGCTCGGATCAATGCCAAAAGTTCCTTGTCATACACGGAGTAGTTCAGCTGTGGTCCTCGGAGCTTCTCACTATAGAAGGCAATTGGTTAACCTTCTTGCATTAGGACAACGCTTATTCTAACACCCGATGCATTGCATTCCAGTTCAAAAATTTTGTCGAAGTTAAGTAGTACTAACAATGGGGCAGAGGTCAATCTTTCTTTTATATCAGCAAAACTCCTCTCTTCCCTTTCTCCTCATCGGAAGTCGATGTTTTTCTTTGTTAGCTCGGTAAGTGGTGTAGTGATGGTGCTGAAATTCCCGATAAACCTTTTGTAAAATTAAACGAGTTCATAGAAACTTCTTACATCGGCACAAGTAGTATGAGTCAGCTACTCGATAATTGCCTTGATCTTTTTATCATTGGATCGTAAGCCTCCTCCATTGACTATATACCCTAAGAATACCACTTCTCCTAGCAGAAGCAACATTTCTTGAAATTGCCGAATAGTCTCTTGGTACGAAGGATATCCAAGATTGCTTTGAGACTTTTATAGTGACTTGGCATATCGAAACTGTAAACTAGGATGTCGTCAAAGTACACCACTACACACTTCCCTATGAGATGTCTCAATACATGGTTCATGAGTCTCATGAAAGTACTTGAGGCATTCAACAAGTCGAAGGGCATGACCATCCACTCGCAAAGTCTATGTCGAGTCTTGAACGCGGTCTTCTACTCGTCTCCTAGTCTCATGTGGATTTAATGGTAGCTAGATTTAAGATCAGTCTTGCTGAAAATCTAGGCTCCACTTAGCTCATCCAACATTTCTTCTAGCCTCAAGATTGGATACCTGTATTTGATAGTGATTTTGTTTACAGCTTAGTTATCAACATACATCTATAGGTTCCATCCTTCTTCGGTACTAAAAGTGCAGGCATAGCATAAGGGCTGAGACTCTCTCTCATATAACCTCTCTTTAGCAACTCATTGACTTGATATTAGAGTTTAGAAGCCTACTCGGGATTCATCTGATAAGCTGGCTTATTTGATAGTACAGTACTGGATATTAAGTCAATGTAGTGCTCTATGCCTCGCGTTGGGGGCAACCCATCAAGTAACTGTTCGAGGAACAGGTTAGCATAGTCATCTAGCAACTCCTTTATTTCATGGGGAAGCTTACCCCGCTCCTTCCCTTCCAATAGTTGCCTGATCAACAATAGGGTTGGCTCATCAGTATTGATGGCCTCTCAAAGCTTGGCTTTACTCATCACTAGAGCTTTCTTTGATCTATGAGCGAGTTTCATCTGTAGCTTGTGAACTTCTCTATGTGGCATCAAATTCAGTGTGATCTTCCGGTCATCAATTTCTAACATATACATGTTCTTGTAGCCATCATGTATAACTCTCCTGTCAAACAACCATGGTCTACCTAGCAATACGTAAGAAGCACATATAAGCAGCACGTCACAGAGGATCTAGTCAGAGTAATTCCCTATAGTGATTAAGTAGTAGTATTTGCCAAGTGACATGTAATGTTTATTTCTTACTCAACTAGTGCAACTTACATGGCTTAAGATGTGCAACAGTCAGCAGCTTTAGTTTTGAAACAAGATCGGCCGATGCCACATTGGTGCAACTTCTACCATCCACAATTAGAGCATACATCTGATCATTCACCTTGTTAGTGGTATGAAACAAATTCTCCCTCTACTCTTCCTCTCATAAGGGTTCCACACTCATAGTGCATCGGACAACCATAAGTAATTAGTCCAAGTCCTCAGAAACATGTCCTCCACAATAAGTTCTTTCTTGGCATTTTCCTTCTCGATAGGAACCTCTTCCTCGTCAGGTTCCTCATTCGTGCTCTTTACTTCCCACTTTGGGATGTCTCCTTCAATGACCATCGTCCTTCGGTTTGAGCAGTGAGCAGCCATGTGTCCGAACCCTTGACACTTGAAGCACTTAATCTGGCTGGTCTTCTTACCAGATCCTTACCCCTTCTCATATGTTCGGGTCAGCTCTACATTTTCTGGTTAGCCTTTCTGCTCAACTCTGACATTAACTCTTCTGCTTAGTTCACTACTAAACTGAGCTCGATGACTTGCCTGTCCTGGTCGGCTAGTTGGCATTCTAGTTGTTACTTGACTCCTTTTTTGTCTCTCCACTCATTGGATAATCCTAACAACTTCATCTAATGTGTCAAATCGTTAAAGCTCCACAATGTCTCGGATGTCTCCTCTCAACTTAATGATAAACCTTGAGACCGTTCGGGCTGGTGGTTCCTCTACTTTACATCTTATCATAAGCATTTGGAATTTTTGAACATATTCATCAACTATTCGGCCTCCTCGTCTCAGTTCCTAAAGCTAAGTGAAAGTATCTTGGAGATAAGTTTCCGGCATAAATCTGTTTCTAAGCACCCTCGTCATCTTGAGCTAGGTGTTAATCTCTCGGCACCTATCTCTTATTCTCATGGCTTGAAAATTCTTTCACCACATGGCGACATATTAGGATAATTCAACAACTACAGTCCTTACTTTCTCATAATCCTCATATTGATAGTAATCAAATACACGCTCTACCTTTTCTTCCCAATCTAGATAGTCGTCAGTATTCTTAGATCCATTGAATCTCGGAATTTGAAGCTTCACATGGTCAGATGGTTTGGGGACTCGTACATGCTCCTCTTCAAAATACTCTTCTTCCTCCTCATCAAGCTCTCTCAGATCTATCCTTCGCCTTACTCTTCTGCTAGCTCCTTCACCTTGAACTAGTTGAATTAGGTTTTGACCTCTAATAGGTCGAGCAGCTTGTGGAGTGTTTCGCGTGGCCTTAGTGGGTCGGCAAGATAGGGCATGAATAGCTCGGGTTAGATCTAACAAAAGGTTAGCTACCTCATTAAGTCTCTCGTCAGTATTTCTGGAAGTTCCTTGAGATTGTCGTCTATGATGGATAACTCTACTACCATTACCAGCATTAACATTCATACTTGGGTTTGTCATTTTTCCTCACAAATTCAAATTTAAACAAATACTTTAGAAAGTGAATAGTTAACATCACAGTAATCAAATGAACACAGTAACTTGCTCTATTTCTCACACACAAAATAGAGTGCAATAGAATTCAAGAAGAACTAACTACAGCTCATACAAAACCTCCGTTTTGATATCAAGATGTTGCAAACAGTGACTAAGAACAGACAAGGCCGGTCTTTGAATGGGTCTAAGCTTGCAGAAAGCTCTAAAAGGGGTAATGGGGAAAGGTACGAAAGGGTAAAGAAATGAAGAATGAAAATAGCAAGCAAAACCTACGAACAGCTTCAGCGGATATGACACACCAATGGAACATCTAAGGACTCATGGCACAATTCGATATGACACACGAATTGGTCCAATGAAGTTACTCGCTATCTAATCTTGCTTGAGGGAAAGGAAAAGAGTGATGTCAAGAGTAAACAATAGTGTTTACACAAGGAAGAAAATTACTCAATTTGTATTGAAGGCAATTTGATCTCCTACATCTACAAGTACAAGGGTATTTATACCCGTAAATTAGGACAACTGGCCTAAAAGGGAAAAATCAAAAGGACATTTCCTAAAAAAGCAATGTATATGATACAAAAGGGTAAAAATGAATATATAAGAAAAATAATCATTGGTGCTATATATTCTACACTATACATATGGCAATGCTGCATTGGTAAGGTTGTTAGGAGATGTGGACAAAAAAAATGGACAGATGGGTTTGTCTGAGTAGGGATGGCTTAGTTAGTTTGGTCTCTCTCTTTTGGCTTCTTGGTAAGGAAGATGTCGAGTAATTGGCCGGCTCGGCATTGGAGAGTAATCATCAACTCGGCATACCATAGAGCAATGGGCAGTCATACAGTATGACATTAAAGGTGACTCGACAAGGATGTATTCGGCCTTGGCAAGGATTGGTTGGAACAGGAGGATTCATTATGCCAGCCCCTCTAGTCCTCGATCTCAGTGCAGGTAACAGGTTTGGTAGCTTGATTCCTATCACATATAGTGGAAGAACCTACAAGCAAGCTACTATAGAGATAGAGAGTTAGAGATATATACTTAGTAGGAGATGCATTGAGCTAAGCAAAGGATGTTTGTGCCTAATCATTATATGTAAGATACCTTCAAGAAGTTATAAGCGTTGAGATAAAGTGAAATATGTATGGATGATTATGTAAAAGAATTTCAAATGTTGATGATCTATTGTGATGTTGAAGAGCCTAAGGCTCAAATTGTGCATGGGTTTGGATGTACAGAGGATTAATATGTCAGAAGTTTCTATTTGAGTTATGTAGAGCATTAAGCGTTGGAGACATTAAGGTTATCCTGGGCTCCTCTAAGCCAAACTCAATCTATTGGAACTATTGTGAGTAAGCTTGTGAGATTAGAACCAAGTTGGAGTGAAGAGGTTCGAATTGAATTGAAGGCTTAACCTGTTAAGAGAGAGTTATGGAGAAAGCTTGAAAAAGGGCAAAGCTTAAAGACGAATATCAATGAGATTAATAGGAATGTAATTGGGGTAGGTTCTAGACGGGTTTTATAAAACCAAAATCTGCCCCCATAGGATTCAGTATTTTCCAAAACCTTATAAGGTTTTCACTCCTATTACCAAAACCCGCCCCTATAGAGTTTCGGGTTTCTTAGAACCCTATAGGGTTTTTTGCTTCTATTACTAGAATTTGTCCTTAAAGACATTATGGACCCTATATACGAACCACAAAATGTTGATTTCATTAAATATTTTGTTTTACTTTTGATTTTGTAAGCTATTGTTAGTATATTCTTAAAAAATTTTCATAAACAAATGCTTAATGTACTTGTCAATCTTTTTAATAAAAAAAAATATAAGATAAAATCAATAAATAATTTATTATTTCTTATTGGGTTGGGTTTCCCATTAGGCTTTTTTATAATCCCAAAACTCGACCGTAAACCCTATAAGGTATTACTGTTATAGGATGGGAGATTTACCTTCTTCATAAGTGTTTGTGTGGTGCTCAACCATCTTTTGCCTCATGTATTATCTTTGATTACGGAGGGTAAGCCAATCTTTCCTTTCTTGTCTTCCCTGAATTGTTCTAAGCTTCTCTTGCTTCTCTTGCTTAAGAAGTGCTAATTGGCATTGTCACCATCCTCCATATAATAGGGAACGTCTAACTTCACAACTAGTTTCAGCCTGCCATGGCCATCATCAGGAGAGCGACATCAGCTCTTAACCAGTTTGCTCATGGGTAGCCAACCTTGCCTTGAGAGACTACCCAACCTTACGAACAAACCCTAAGTCTTAGCGAAGGGAATACCTGTGGAAGCCTTGAGGCCTAGTGGAGACAATCTTGGCATGGAGTTGGGCAATGGAAGAATGGGGTCAGTGATCTTAAGGGGAAGGGTAGTGGCGAAGAATTGGTCCCATGACGAAGGCATTGTAGATTTAGGTAGGGGAAAATGTCATAGTCCTTGTTTTGGAGAGAGGGGGGGGGGGGGGGGGGGTGTTCAACTTAGGGCTTCATGTGAAACGAGTGGCGTTAGCTGGCGGTTTGTTCGTAAGGTTAGGTAGTCTCTTAAGGTGGGGTTAGCCATTCGTAAGTAAATTGGTTAGCAGCTGATGTCACTTTCTTGATGATGGCCATGGTAAGATGAAACTAGTTGTGAAGTTGGATGTCCCCTATCATATGGAGGATGATAACAATACCAGTCGACACTCCTTAAGAAAGAGGGGATTGGAATAGTTTTGGGAAGACAGGAAAGGAAAGGCTGGCTCGCACTTCGTAATCAAAGATAATACATGAAGCAAAAGAGGGTTGAGTACTGTACGGGCACTTATGGAGAGGGTAAACCTCCCATCTCGTGACATTACCTTATAAGGTTTTTAACAGGTTGGGTAGGTTAGGTACTCCATAACAACCCATCCATATGCATCCCTAGAGATTAAGTGCTTCAAATGCCAAGGGTTTATATACATGGTTACCCAGTGCCCAAAGTGAAGGACAATAATCACCAAATGCAAAGTGTTGACCAGTGAGGTTGATAGTATTGATGAGGAAGTTGAAGAGTTGAAGAATAGAGTGCATAGGTGTAGACACCTCATTTTTTCTGTTTTTTTTTTTTAGTATTTTTATTGAGCTAGGTTAATAAAAAATTAAAAAATGAAAAAAAAAAGTGTCGAGTCAAGTAGAGTCCAATTGTATCGAGTCAAGTTGTATTGAGTCCAGTCGCATAGAGACTAGTCAAGTGAGTCGAATTGTTTAGGCTTGAATCAAATAATGGTGTGTGTTTAAATTAATAAATTCTAAAAGTCATTGAAGGACCGGGCTTCATTAAAATAATTTTGCTCTAATCCAATATAAAGTGGATTTTTTATCTAATTTATAATAGGTTAAAGTAGACTTAAGATTTATTAAGTTGGACTAGGTTGGGCTTGAAAAAATGGGAAGCCCAAAATAAAATAGGGTTTCTAGAAACTAAGTCGAATCTTCAAAAATAATCCAAAACATATCTTTCGTATCTAGGATTTGTTATCGTATTTAAGGTTTGTTGAGATAGAATCTATATCTAACAAGATACGAAATATTCGATTAAGTGGCTTACAAATAGGAATTTGTCAAAAAAATTTAAATACGTTTTTCTATAATCTAATCCTTGAACACTTGATCAATACATGTTTACAATCCCACAACACATTCACTTAATTCCACAACACGCTCGTTGAAGTCAACATACTGACCATATGACCCCCCCTTGAACAAAGCATGAACATAGTTTCCTTCACCGTCGCACAAGCATCCCCTAATCACCAACATGCTTAGATACACCGTCCCTTACTCTACTACCTATACACCGCACAATCTGACTCTGATACATTATACTTACCTGAATACACTAATGCACATTGCTTACGAACACAAACTACACACGTTAACAGCCTTGATCGAACTACCTGACACATGCACGTCTACTTGGTTACCAACTGGATACAGTACTTACTCCTTGACATGCTACTCCACGTACATGAGCACCTAATCACATTCACACCTCATGACCACACAGCCATCTCTCTTACGCACGGTTACAGCGCATACCCTTTCACTGCACTTATGTACATGCTGACAAAACATTGACACTGCACTGATCACTCGAGCACTTGTAAGTCTCTCGCATGGCACTCATACACCTGACATGCACAATTCACACATACACTTGCGTAGCACCTTTGCTTACATACAATGTAAGTACACCGTACACGATTAATATGATGGTGATCATGCGTGACTTGGCCGGTTTAGGTAAATTATTTTCTATATTTGATTAATTAATTTTTTTAGTTAATGTAGTTATCTTTTACTAATTTGACTTTTTTTTACTGTAGGTTTTTTAGTGTTATCATTATTATTATTGTCATATCATTGGATATTTTTTAGATAATCTCAATTTTTAATAAATTTAGTTTAATTAAATTTTTTACCTAAAATCACATTTTTTGAAAAAATAGTATATCCTTTCTTCGAAGATCCGTATCGTCGAAGAAGATACATTTCTAGATCATATCTTTAATATATCTTGCATATAGGATTTGGAGAAGATACGTACCTAGATCGTATCTTAACGTATCATGCAGTTAGAATTTAGAAAATATACGTATGTAGATCGTATCTTAGTAGATTTTACATATATGATTTAGGAAAGATATCTTTTGACATGTACTAATTTTTTTTTAAAAATAGAAAGTTGTAACCGGAGTTTTTAAAAAAGATTTAATTAGTTTTTTTTTTTTTAAAAAATGGATCTATGAAATTAGATTTCTTAGGTTTTTTTTTTAAAATAATAAATGGTTAAATAAACATAAATCTAACTTGATTTTCAAATATAAAAGGAATCTACCTACTAAATATTTTATTTAAAAAAAAGGAACTATGTTGGTTTGATCTTGATTGGTAGGTATATAGGCATTTTCAGGACAACTGTATAAAAAAAAACTTTTCTTTACTTTTTATTGAAAAATTAGTAATAAAAAATAATAAAAATTTATTTTAGTTATCTTTTGCATATTTGTATATATTTTAGTATTTTTAGAAAAATATAAAAATAAAGCCCATTAATGTTTTTATTTTAATTTTTACATGGCGACTTAGTTTTAATAGGTTAGCTCTTAGACTTAGTTTTTCTAGTTAATTTTTCTAATTTTTTTTATAGAAAATACGTAGATCAGTAATCAAATTAGGGTTTTTCTCAATAGAAAACCCTAATTTCACTTTTTACCTATTGAATTGATTGACAACTCCAAATTTTTAAAAATATTTTTTAAAGCATTTTTTAAGCAAAAATGTTTTCTTAATTTTATGTCGTATAATCTATATTTAGCAGACTTCACTTAATATGGATTAAGTAAAGGAAAACTAAGATAGGGCTTGACAAAATTGGCAACTCCACTAAGGAAGCCTAGTGGGCTAACCATGTAAAAATTAAATATTAATTCATGGGTTTTTTGTATTATTTTATTTTAGTTGTACTAATTGGTTTTTAGTGATGTAGGCTTTAAGAAAAACCTAGCCCAATAGGCTCGTATTGGGGATTTTCGGGGGGTTTTTTTATTTATTTTAACAATCATTTGCATGTTTAGATATGGTCAAACTTGAGCCAGCTTGGAAACTTAGGATGGGCTGCCATTATATAATCCTTAATTGTTGGGGTCTTTACTTTCGCTTGGCGATGATAAGTAAGCCCACTTAAGCTTAAATGTAGTCCACTAGGTTTTTCTTCGGAGAGCCTTAGAGTTATAGAGCTTGAGACTTGTAGACCCCGCCCTCTTGCATCATTCTTTTTGAAAAAGGGATAGTTATTTCTAAATTATAAGAAAAGTCTAATTAATTCCTGATCAGTTTGGCGTTCTTCCTCAAAAAAGGAAAATTAAAAAATCAATAACCCTTATATATAAGTCTTCATGGGCTTCATTTCCTTTTAAATCTCATTTTGAATATATTTGTATATAAGGGTACTTTTTGACAGTAGGTTCACAATAATTCCTATAATTTAGTAATGACCAACTCCAATGCATTGTACATGTGTGTAGCATATTGCATCACATTTGTTTTGTATGCTATTTGACGTAACATATGTGAATCTTGTAGATTTTATTTTATTTTATTTTATCAGTAATAGGTTGTGTAACATAACATTTAATATAGAAGACTCAAAATCATTAATGTTTCTCCTCTATCATAATGTGTTAATTTAAAAAAAAGAAAGAAAAAATTTGGTATTAACTTGTAAATTTTTTTTTTTTGGGCATGTATTATGCTATGGTAAAGATTATTATGGAATTGTTATTTTTTCCAGGCTTTAAACAATTTTTTTCTTAAAAAAGAAATTTTAAAAAGAAATTTTATGATAAAAAACCAGTTTTATGATAATTATTTACTTGATTAATTTCTATTGTAATGCCCCACATGTACCATACTGTTAAGGGCTAACAAACTAAGAAAATAAAAAAAATAAAAAAGATTTAACCATTAGATTGCCATTGTAAATTATTTCTCACCCCAAAGTCATTAATCTTATAAGTGTCTAAGTTCTCATTCCCTCTATTTATCCATTAAGTTGTCATTGTCCTGATGGAGCTTTCTCCATGATTTGTCACCTTTGTGTCATTTGTTTAATAAGTATCTCATTGTAAGATAATTCTCACTTCTCTATATAATCCTTGTAATTTAGTTATCTTATGTTCTTGGTCATTAGTCCTAATGTTTCCAATTGTTTCTTAAGTTTAGATTTATCAATGTCAATATTAGGCTTCTCTAACATAAAATTAACATTGATTATTTTTTCAATAAAAGTTTCCAAAAAAAAAAATGTTTTCAAAATTAAAAACTTGATTAAAAAAAAAAAAAAAAAGAATGCAGTGTTGCTAACAAGAAAAGATTCTTGTAGGCTTTGAAAGATTGCTTTTAAAGTGGTCTAGCCCAACTTGAAGCCTATAATCACTTGTTTTATAAAAAATCAAGATGTCTGAAGCTCTTGAATAGAGAATAGCCACAATAGAAGGGGTTTTGAGTAAGCATGCGAAGTAAGTTGATACCATGGTCTACACCCAAGCCTAGGGGCTTAAGACACATCATTTGAGGTAAACGAGTCTAAAAAGTTACAGGTTCATGAGCTTACTATCAACATGATAAAAAGTTTGAAAAGTTTGCTAGAGATAGATTTGAATGGTTAAGTTTAAAGGCATGTTACTGTTAAGGCCTGGAAGAAAGGGTTGCTACCCTAGAAGAAAAGTTAGCGAAGTTAGAAAAAAGACTTGTGGGTATAGAAATGGCAATGGGTTATGTGCTCAAGCAGCTTGAAAACTTAGATCTTGGTATGAATAGGACATCATAGCTAAAGTATGAGGATCATTCAAGAAAAGATAAGTCAGGAATAAATGTGCTAATTGGGAAAGCCTAAAATCAAGACAAGCCCATCTACAGTAAGAGGAGGCGACTTACACAGTTCAAGATTCCAATGGCTCAAGTGTTCAAGCAATTAAGAGATGCAGGATTGCTGGCATGTGAAAACTTAACAAAGAAGTATAAGCCAAGGGATTATGACCCCAACAAAAGGTGTAAATATCATGTGGGCCAGGTGGGGCATACCATAGAAAATTGTTGGAAATTGAAACATAAGGTACAAGATTTGATTGATGTAAAAATGATCTAACCAAGCTTTTTAGAGGCTAATGGGTTAATTGGCAGTGGTATTCCTTCCCCAGGTTTTGAAGAAACATTAAACAAATAGCCTCCAGCACCAAATATTGAAGGCCTACAACTATCATCTAACAAGATAACTCACCATTTGAAGCAACTAGGTATATCTCCAAGAGATCAATTCAACTAAATGGGCTAAGTTTGAAGAAGTGACAAAAATAGGGGCAAGAAGTGGAAAAGAATTTTAGTTCTTGTATTTTTTAGAATAATCTTTCATTTTGGAGCTTATAATGGATATGAGTTATTGAATAAAACAATTTTCATGTGTATTTTTGTCTTTATATGCTATGAAGCTAGCTCAATTTAAATAGGGGCATTTTGAACGAGTGAAAATAATAAAATATGAACTTGGAACTTAAAATTTTCCACCTAAGGGAATGGTAACACATTACTTGAAAGGTTTAGGATGAAAAGAGGCGAATCATATCTAAGACAATAACCCTAAACACACATGAGAGTGGAGTGTCACAATGTGAGTACTTGAGCTCATTCCTTAAAGGAGGCCTATCCTAAACTTGGTACACGTATCAAAATGATATTAGGCATTCATTTCATTACCCTAAAACATAATTATCCCTTGCAAACCCATTTGACCTTTAGGGGATTTTTCTTAAAATTAACCTTGCTAAGAACTACCCCATACTAGGGCAATTAGGAGGTTAGGGTTATCAATTTGGAGAAAAGGAGTAGATTAATATGTACTTGCTTAGTTATACCAATTCATGAGCAAATATTGTCATTGATAATTTAATTTTTTTAGGATGAAGAAGGGTTTCAAATCATATAGACCTCACTCAACCCTATACATTCATTTAAACAACTCAAGCCCATGGACTTTTCCTAAACACTCCATGCCATATACACTTCTCCTAAGCTTATATTCTTTGAAACTATGGTTTTAGGGCTTTGAATCCCATCAAGCAAAAACTTAACAAGGGAAGGTGATCACCTTAACAAAAAAGAAGAGAGAGAGAGAAAGAAAAGAAAGAAAAAGGAGAAAAAAGAAAAGGAAAAGAAGAAAAAAGAGAAGGAAAAAAAGAAAAAAGAGAGAAAATAAGTGAAATTTCTTTTTTGAAAATATTAGCAAAGTGATCACCTTCAAGAAGAGCCAAATTACTAATAAGCCAAAAGTCCAAACTTGTGATGGTATCTAAAGGCCAAACACTTTAAATTCTTCAGCCTAAAAGCAAAGCCGTTATGATCCCACCTACTATACCACCCTTAATGAAACTCGTTTGACTAAAGAAATTAACTTATCTTCAGCAAATTTTGCTTATGAAATTGGGGCAAGCCCATGTTTAGTCTCTCTTAGGTTCTTGGCTTCTAAACCCAAGATGGACGGTATATAATTTTTTTCAAAATTAGCTAAAGCACATTGATTTCTATTTGCTTAAACCATTGACCAAAAGCCTTACATTGCAAACTTGGAAAAGACCTGATTGATTGACCAAAGTGTACTACTTACAAGATAGGCTACAATTTTTGGAATTGATGCCAAAAGTGAAAAACAGACCTGTGAGAGTACAAGGAAGTCTACTTAGATTAAACATTTCAAGTTATAATATCTATCCCTTTAGTGAAAAATTAAAGAAAAGTTGAGTGCTTTCTAAAGAACATGAGTAGTCTTAACCTTAAGTTTGAAATCAATATTTCCAATAAGAAACAAGACTAAAATAATGAGTGATCAATGGGAAAGGGGCAAGCCAACCCCTTACTTGTGATCTTTAGAGTCTTCAAGGTTTTTTACTTGATAGTAACACAATTTTCCATCAAAGAGTGTTTTTTTTCTTTTGAATTTCTTGAAAAACCTTTTCAAAAGAGAAATGGAACCTTTTTAAAAAATTGACAAGAGAGATTTCTTAAAAAGAAAAGTCGATATTTTCAAAGAATCATCAAAATCCCTCAAATTCAAGTGTCAGATCATCTTGTCAAAACTCATCAAAGTCCTTGAAATTCATGGATCACTTACCCTTTAGTATGCTATCCATTTCATATAGTAATCTTGGATCGCTTGCTCATAGGAGCACTATCCAATCCTTTTTATGATCGCTTACTCAAAGGAGTGCTATTTTATTCCTTTTAGGATCGCTTGCTCAAAAGAACATTGCCCTATTTAGTTGTTTGCTAAGATCACTTGCTCATAAGAGCTCTATCCTATTCCTTAGTTGGATCGTTGATTGCCACTTTTTAGGGCTTCTGAGTTTTACAATTTATAAACTTATATTCTATCCTTAACTCAATTTGACAGGTCAAGTGAACCTATTGTGTTTTAGCATGGATGAGTATAAGATCATCTCTACTGGGAAAATGACTTAAACACTAGTACTTAATAATTTTCCTATTATCTAGTAGTCAAATTTATTAAATGATCGATTATTAAGACTCTAATTGTTAACTAAACTATACTAATCCACAACCTAGAGTGATTAATACTATGATTACAAGAACAATTATGAAAAATACACTTAACATGAAGACTTGCTTCATCACTTAGCATAATCTTACCAAAATACTTTTTATCCTAATACTTGTTAACCACAGGAAATTACAGTATATAAGCATTCTTCTCAGAACTGCTTACTTCTAATCCTAATTGTGTCTATTGGAATCTCTTCCTAATTAATAGTCAACTAAGATCGCATTAAGGTCATGTTAATGTATCGATTTCCCTAAGGATGCAACAACTTTCCTAATAATATCTCTATTATTAGGAGTAAATTGTTTCAATGGACTAGATCTATTCAATAGAATTGTCTCTCGACATATTATATCAAAATCCATCCTAAGTTAATGTTATGCACTACACCGTACTTAAATTTATTAAATGCCATTCATCGGAATTAACAAATGTCAGGAAATTACTTTTTTTAAGCACTTGCTCATACTAAGTGATGTAGTAAGCCCTAACGAATTACTCACATATGACAAAACAACAACATAAACTAATAGGAAACATAATTAAACAGATATAAAACATAGAATAAGTTAAAAGTAAAACCTCCTTTTTATTCCCCTAAAGAAGTCTGATGAATACACGAACAACAAATTCCTGTTGTCTCTCTCTCATAATTCTAGGAAAGTGTAGTACAATACTTAGACAACTATATAGAAGGCAAACAGAAAACTACAAATTAGGTACAACGATGGGTAAATGGATGTATTGTAAGTAGGTGATGTGTTGTTCTTGATGATTTTCTTTGATCTCTTCTCTTGATTAGTTGCTATATTTTTATATTCTCCCCTTCAATAGACTTGAATCTACCTCTTCACAACACCACTTGACGTTTTTTATGTACTGGTTCGTATGAAAAGGATGAAAAGAATAGTTGTACCCCTTCTATCACGCTTGTGACTTAGGGCGTAATAGTTTTAGCTAAGCACGACCATGATGAATGCTGTGAACCCCTTATCGCATTATTAGATCTCATCACGTCGGTGATAATAGTCGTGATCATCCTATTGCTATTCTAACACAACCATGATTGACAAGGGAATAGTCAATACTTCCTCTATCATGGATGTGATGGAGGGCGTGATCAGGTTTGGATTCTTCATTACTTTATTATCATGCCCATGATTGATGCTACTTCATTGGTTTCATCTCTTCATGGCCGTAACTAACTAGAAAGTTGTTGTTCTTGTGTATAATTCCTCCCCTTAATTGTAATTTACTTGAAATCAATATTTTATACAATTAAGTACCCAAAACTCAAGGATTAAATCATATTTATGATCAATTTTACGCTTACACATACCTTAAAAGTGTAAAGTAATTTACACTTATCAATTAACTACTCATAGGAGCACCATGTAATCCTTTTTAGGATCGCTTGCTCAAAGGAGCACTGTTGTATTTCTTTTTAGGATCGCTTGCTCAAAAGAGCACTATCCTATCTTTTTTTATATCGCTTCCTCAAAGGAGCGTCGTCTAATCATTTAAAAGATTGCCTACTCATGAGAGCATTGTCTCATTTTATTTTTAATAGAATGTTATCTTATCTTGTTTTTGAAAGACCTATCCTTTCAAGTAACTCATCTTGAAGGAGATCTATCCTCTTAAGGATACCTAACCTTTCAAGTTAGGACCTAATTTTTTTCAATAATCAAAGTCTTTACCATGCCAATTCAAGCAAGGACCAAGCAAAAATGAGTATGTTTTTTTGTCTTTATAGCAAAGTTTTTACAAACATTACCACAAAAAGGGGTAACATGAGGGATGCCAATTGGTTGCTATTTGCAAAATTCTCCATTTCGAAGTAGAATGATCCTAAAAGTCCTTGAAATAGATATTTAGGAGAACCAAAACAAGTTTTTTTTAAATCTTGAAAAGATTTATCATCTTCGGATTATCCATCGAACTAAAAGAGATCTCGAAGAGATCTATCCTCTTTGGATTATCTATCGAATCAAAAGGAATCTCGAAGAGATCTATCCTCTTTGGATTATCTATTGAATCAAAACAAATCTCGAAGTGATCTATCATCTTCGGATTATCCATTGAACCAAAAGAAATCTTGAAAAAATTTATCCTCTTCGGATCATCCACTAAACAAAAAAAAAAAAAAAGAAGGAATCTCAAAGAGATCTATTCTCTTTGGATTATTTACTAAATCAAAACAAATCTTGAAGAGATCTATCATTTTTGGATTATTCGCCAAACCAACAAAAATCTTGAAGAGATCTATCTTCTTTAGATCATCTACCAAATCAAAACAATTTTTTTGAAATATCTAAGAGATCTATCATTTTTTGATTATCCACCAAACCAAAACAAGTTAATTTAATTCCCAGTGGTTTTTGCCATATTCATCTAAGATAAGCCCCCTTATAGTTTTTGCCCTATCCTTTCAAGATAGGCCCTCTAACCTTAACCCTATTCTTTATCTCGACCTTTCAAGGTGAGTTTCTTATTCATTTGTCTCATCTTTTCAAGATAGGTTATTTATTTTTTGCATTGACCTTTCAAGTCGGTATCTTTCATCAAGATGAAACACAACTTAGCTAACCATTCAAGTTAGTATTCCTCATTCTATTCATTTAGGTTAAGATTAAGCAAAAATGGGTATTTTTTTTGAGTTTGTAGCAAAGTTTTTATAGACTTTCCTACAAAAAAGGATAGTTGTAGACAACTCATTTTTGCAATTTTATTTTAGTATTTTTATTGATCTAGGTTAATAAGAAATAAAATAATTAAAAATTAAAATAAAAAAAAAATTTAAAAATAATAAAAATAAAGTGTCGAGTTAAGTTGAGTTCAGTCGTATCGAGTCAAGTAAAGTGAGTCAAGTCAAATCAAGTCAAATCGTTTAAGGTCGAATTGGATAATGATACTTGTTTAAATTAATAAATTCTAAAAGTCATTGAAGGACCTGGCTTCATTAAAATAATTTTGGTTGAGTCCAATATAAAGTGGATTTTTTATCTAATTTATATTAGGCTAGAATAGACTTAGGATTTATCAAGTTAGATTGGGTTGGGCCTGAAAAAATAGAAAGCCCAAAATAAAGTAAGGTTTCTAGAAATTAGGTCAAATCTTCAAAAAAAAAAAAATCCAAAACGTATCTTCCGTATCTAGGATTTGTTATCATATCTAGAGTTTATTGAGATAGAATCTATATCTAACAAGATACGAAATATTCGGTTGCGTGGCTTGTAAATAAGAATTCTTCGGTAAAATTTAAACACGTTTTTCTCATAATCTAATCCCCAAACACTTGATCAATACACATTCACAATCCCACAACACATTCACTCAATTCCACAATACGTTCGTTGAAGTAGACACACTGACCACATAACCCCAACAACCCCCCCCACCCCCCCCTGAATAAAGCATGAACACAGTCTCCTTCACCGTCGCATAAGCATCCCCTGATGACCAACATGCTCGAACACACTGTCCCTTACACCACTACCTATATACCGCACAATCTAACTCTAACACATTACACTCACCTGAGCATACTAACGCACATTGCTCACAAACACAAACCATACACGTCAATAGCCCTGACTGAACTACTTGACACATGCACATCCATTCAGTTACTAACTGGACAGATCATTCCCTCCTTGACACGTTACTCCATGCATACGAGCACTAAATCACATTCATGCCTCACGCCCATACACCTATACATAAATGCTCACATAGCCGTCTCTCTTATGCACGAATCACAACATACGTCCTCTCACTGCACTTACACATATGCTGACTAAACACTAACACCATACTGATTACTTGAGCACTTGTACATCTCTCATATGGCACTCATACACCCGACATGTATAATTCACACACATATACATAGCACCTTCGCCTACATATGATGCAAGCATATCGTATACGATCAACATGATGCCGATCACACACAACTCAATTGGTTTAGGTAAATTATTTTCTTTATTTGATTAATTAATTTTTTTAGTTAATGTAATTATCTTTTACTTATTTGATTTTTTTAGTGTAGGTCTTTTAGTGTTATTATTATTATTATTGTTATGTCATTGGATACTTTTTAGATAATCTCAATTTTTAATAAATTTAGTTCAATTGCATTTTTTAGCCAAAATTGCAATTTTGAAAAGATAGCATATTCTTTCTCTAAAGATCTATATCGTCGGAGAAGATACTTTTCTATATCGTATCTTTAATGTATCTTACATATAGGATTTGGAGAAGATATGTATCTAGATCGTATCTTTAATGTATCTTGTATATAGGATTTTGAGAAGATCTGTACCTAGATCGTATCTTGTAGTTAAAATTTAGAAAAGATACGTATCTAGATCGTATTTAGATCGTATTTTGTAGTTGGATTTAGGAAATATACATATGAAGATACGTATCTAGATTATATCTTATAGATCTTGCATATAGGATTTATGAAAGATATCTTTTGACATATAGTGACTTTTTTTTTTCTAAAAAATAAAAAGTCGTAACTAAAGTTTTTAAAAAAGATTTAGTTAAGTTTTTTTTTTTTAAGAAAAGGGATTAGTGAAATTAGATTTCTTAGGTTTTATTTTTTTAAATAATAAATAGTTAAATAAATGTAAATCTGGCTTAATTTTCAAATATAAAAATAATCACCCACTAAATATTTTATATGTATAAAAAAAGAACTACTTTGATTTGATCTCGACTAGCGGGTACGTAAGTATCTTTAAGGCAACCGTATAAAAAATAAAAAAAAAAACTCTTCTTTACTTTTTCTTGAAAAATTTGTAATAAAAAATTCATTTTAATTATCTTTTACATATTTGCATATATTTTAGTATTTTTTTAGAAAAATATAAAAATAAAGCCCATTATTGTTTTTTTTTATATGGTGATTTAATCCTAATAGGTTAGTACCTAAACTTAGTTTTTTTGGTTAATTTTTCTATTTTTTTTTATAGAAAACCTTAATTTCACTTTTTACTAGCTGAATTAGTTAGCTTCTCTAAATTTAAAAAAAAAAATTTTAAGAAAAAAAATTTCCTTAATTTTATGTTGAATAATCTATATTAAGCGGGTTAAGCTTAATATGGATTAAGTTAAGGAAAATCGAAATAGGGCTCGACAGTAGGAAGAGCTTCTCTAGGAGAATAAGATTGTAGTAGATGTCGACTAGCATCAATTCTTAAACCTAGTTATCTGCTAAGTTATGAGTTTCACCAGTATGGAAGAAAACGAGTAAAGACAGAATTTGTCCCATACTAGATGTGAGTGAAGGACTAATTGTGTGCTATAATTGTAGACAGTGGAAGCAGTACTAATGTAGCTTTAACAAGTATGGTGTAGAAGCATACCACTCCCTTTGTATTGGTTGCATAAGGAAGGAGCTCTTTATGTTACCCGATAAGTTACTATGCCTATTTCTATTGGAGTCTATTAAGATGAGATATAATGTGATGTTTAGTTGATGTAAGCCTTGCACATACTATCAGGTCGACCTTGGCTATTTGATCAGAGAGTCACTTATGATGAATTCAAGAATTCTTATACCTTTGAGTATGGAGGTAGGAGAGTTGTGTTGAATCTCATGACTCCAAGCCATGTCAAAGACATGTAAACTTTGTTAAGCTAAGCTCAAAAGAAAAGTTTAGTAATGCTTAAGCTTAGTTGTCGCATGAGCTTAAGACTAATGGACAAACCTTCTTGTTGATCTAGAGACTATTAATAACGAAAGAACAAGAGGTTAAGCTACCTATTGAGGTGTAGAAACTAACTGAAGTATTTGAGGACTTGTTTCTAGAGAAGCTACTTATGGGATTGCCACTAAACTAAGCATTGAGCATGCCATAGACCTACAATCAAGTGTTGCCTTACAGAACAACCTACGTACAGGATGAACATAAAGTGAGCTACCTAACTTAGTAGCAGGTTGATGATTTTAGTATCATGTTCAAGAGTCCCTCAATCCTTGTGCCTTGTTAATCTTATGGTGCCTAAGAAGGATGGATTGTAGGGAACATATGTTGATAGCTAAGCTATCAACAAAATCACAATTAGATATGGGTACTGATCTTGAGGCTTGATGATATGTTGGATGAGTTGCATGAAGCTAAAGTAATCTACAAGTTGATTTTAAGTTCGCTTGCCATCAAATTCAGATTCAAGCTAGAGACAAGTGGAAGGTTGCATTCAAGATGAGGCATGGGTTGTATAATTGGCTTGTGCTGCCCTTTGGTTTGTCTAATGCTCCTAACACCATCATGAGGTTGATGAATCATATGCTCCAAGATCATATTAGTAAGTTTGTGGTTATAGAAGACTATTTTGGTAATTAAGCTTTTAGCCCAATGCCATGGACTGATATCTTAGGCTAGTGGCAGAGTCTAGGAAATTGGTTTGATCATGGATGTATTTTTAAGGAGATTTGGCTTAGTAAGCTTAGAACGGAAATCACTAGACTAGATTGTTCACTCTTAGCCTTGCTTGGTTATCTTGTACACAAAAAGTGGACTTGGAAACGGTCTTTCTAAGCTTGTTTAGACTTTATTTGGGCTTTAATTGGTCTTGTTAGGGCTTAATGAGGCTTAGTTGATCTCTAAACCTAATTAAAATAATAATGGGCTTTCTTTAATTACCATGATCCTTAAGAATACTTGAGCCTACAACTAAGCCCATAAAGGCTAAAGGGGAGGATAAGCTTCAATAATAAGACTTAATCTCAGCCGTCCATGTTGGAGCTATTTGATAGATAATATCAACTTCCAAATTTTATAAATAGGAGGCTCCTCCTCTCATGTCATTTATTTAGAACATTGGCAAGTTTGAGATAAACACTAGAGCTCTGTTAAAATTACTTTAGAGAAGATCAAATAGGCAGTTTCATTAAGAACAATTCAAGAATAGTCATGAATATTGAGTTCAATGTACTATCACATGTACACATTCGAGATACCAAGTTTACCCATTTTTCCTCCCATGCCTCTTCTAATGACATCCCTCCTCGTCATCAGCTCAAGACATCTCTTAGGTTAACTAATACACCCATTGCCCATGATCGACTAGCTATAACAAATCCATGGGATTGCTTTAACCCCTCACAATAGAGTTGAGGTTGAAGAAACTTTATCCATGAATGGTTGAACCAATTAAATCATGGTAGTTGTAGTTGCTTAATAGAAGCATAGGTTGTTAATGTTACGTCCTGGCATAGCACAAGATGTACCATTACATAGGAATACCTATTTGTAATCAACACAAGTTCTATTTATAACAAAACTGTACTACAACGGAGTTCAGCTTAACACCTGTTTATATAAAAGTTTACATCCGTTAACATAGCTAAACCTAAAATATAGTACCTTTTTTTTTTTTTTTTTTTCATATGTACAGATCCTTTACAAGAATAAGAACAAAATACAAATAAACTTCTTTAAAAGTAGCCAACTTTGTCTTATATGCTCTTAAAAGACTTTTCCCCCTAACTGATGCTGTTCTGTCAGTTCTCTTCATAACTTGAGGATACACAAATATCCCTTCAATTCTCTATAAGCCAAGTGATAGTGGATAAAACAAAACATATAATGTACGTACATTCATCCATATAGATCAGTACTATAGGACATTCAATCTCGTAACTCGAGTTATTAATACAAACTATTTATGTAGAAAATCCGTACTATGCTCATGTACATGACATGCATCGATATCGATATCTTATACTTTTCCAATTCTTCATCCAGTTAGTTGACATACTCGAACATCTGGATACTACGTCTAGGAATCCAAGGCAACAAAGGGGTTGCCTAGGAGTAGGACCCCTAATAATAACCACCCATTGTGGTTTGAAAGTCTAATATGTAGTAGATCACACATCGTAGCCAGAATAAGTTGAGCAATACAGTTTTATATGCTTAAAAGCTAACTTAACAGTTTTGAAGTTTTTAGAAACTTGACTCATAGGTCCTTTTGTGCCATGCCATGCTATGAATGTAGTAAATAGTACAATAGCCCAGTATTAGGTATGAATCTCAAGTTCCACATTATAAATAATTCAACTATCTTAACTTCAACTTCATTTCTAAGCTTTCTATTACATTCCTGCACATAAGGTTCACTTGGGCGAATACCCTAAAGAACAGTTTAGTTTTAGAGTTTTCTAAACAGAATTGCATATCGATGAATTAGTCATACACAAGGAAACATTTCACTTTTTCAACACACATTCAGTTGAATCAAGTATCTAATCAGTCTAGCACATCATTACAAATTATAACACAACTAACTCTAAGTCAAGTCGACATAGGTTTACTTGCACAAAAATAGAAATATCCACTTACTCGAGCTCGATAGTAGCGTAAAATCCTAGCTTCATGATGTGATCGTTCCTCACCTATCACACCTAGAAAAATGTACACAGACCCCAAGTCAACTATAAGTCAATACTAATTTCTTATGTGTTTTTGCTATTGCATTTCCAAGCTTAATTTGATTATATCTTATTCAATTCTTATAGAATTTTGACAAACTTAATATCATTGCAATTGTTATGTTGAGTACTATTAGGATATCTTAACAATCAAGAGTTATCATTTTTTTATCAAAATTCTAAAAATATCCTTTCGTGTTACTGATTCGACTGTACGTTATTATAACTTTATAATTAGCTCAAATAAATCCTAAATCTAGATTAAAAATCTTAAAATTTCTCATTTCTCGAGATGGTCAGCATTCATTATGTACTCCAAAATACTAATCCTTTGCATATTTAACAAATATCATATTAGTGCTAATTACTATATTATATATTAAGCTAATATATATGTTTATATTATGAAAATACATAATAAATAGTATACGAGCCCAATTTATTCCATGAAAAATACTATAGACTCAAAAAAATAAGTAGTTTAATTATTGACCATGAATTATACTAAAATAGCTATTATATATTTTTATGAAAATAGCTTTTAACTCAAAATTAGTGAAAATTAAGTGAACAAGTGAATTTAATCACAAGATAAAATTTAAGTGTCCTAAACATCATTATGAACTTCCAAAAACCATAATACATAGGGCTCATACTTTGATTTTGTTAAAAATTAATTAATTCACTAAAACAGCGAAATTATTAGTTTTATCCAAAATAATTACAATAAATAGTAAACATCATTATTTTAAAAAAATTTTGTTACTTCAATTAAATACATCTATTGAGTGTCATGTACAAATTTTCAACTTGAAAGGACATTATTTACTATTTTTAAAATTTAATTCAATTTTCGTCCAAACAGAGCCATTTCTTAAGGACCTTATATTTCCAATAATTATTTCACTAAAAAAAATTATAACATTAATCTACACATAAAATGACTCTAGAAAACCAAGTTTTATTATTAAATAACATCATTTAATATTTTTAGAAAAATTTCAAAGTTTCGGCCGGAAATTTGGTTCACATAAACTAGTCACCTCCAGCCACTCAACCTTGTTAAAACACCTCATTTGATGGTGCTTTCGTTGACCCCAATTGGCTACCACAATTGGACACTAATAACCTATTGAATCGGCTTGATAAGATTTCGTACCCTATTTTTGCTCTAATTTTTTTTTTAAATTTGTTTCTAAATTTTCTTAAGTGATTTTCTAATTTTTTTAGACTTCCAAAATGTTGTTTCTGAAGTATACAAGCCCTATTTATATTTTCTAAATGAATTAAGATTTATAAAAATTAGACATGTGGCTTACACACGTTATTTTCTTATTTTTCCAAAGCATGAGGTGTCATTTTCTTCTTATTTGTCTTTTGAATTATTCATCCAATTTAATCCTTAGCTGCTACATCATGGGATGACTCATCCTTTCATTTTTTATATTAATTTACCTTATTTAAACAATGATTTCTTATTTAAATAATAATATATGTGTATTTAATACAAATAATGTATGTTTTATTTTAATACATATATAATTCAACTTTATTTATTATTTTTATAAATTAAATAACTTATCTCTAATATTCCGTTATATCTAAATGCTCGAATTTCACGTTTTCGATATTTATTAACTTTAACGATAAATTAACATTTTTTCAAATTAATATTTTTATATAGTTTATTTTGATAAATTGACTTTACTTGAATGATTTCATCTAACTTTTTTAACCTTACTGTGAAGTTTGAAATTAAATCGATATCTTAGCCTAACACCTTAAATTTACAGGCTCGGATCTTAGGGTAATCATATAGGCTCGAAATCTAAGGTATTACACTTAAGCACTTGGTAGGCACAATGCCAATTTTTGCAACAATTTTCACAAGAGAAGTGATCTTAGCTGTGATGGGTCAAAGTGATCCTATAGTAGGCTTGATAGCCATAATGCCTTTCTGTAGAGTCGAGGTTAAAGTGACTTTATCCATGAATGGTTGAAGCAATCGGATCATTATAGTTGTAGTTGCAGTTACTCAATAGAAGCATACGCTCTTGAGCATGCGGCTGGCGCAATGCTTATTTCTGCAACATTGCTTACGAGATCAAAGCGATCTCTGCTATGAGGGGTTGAAGCAACCCTATAGTAAGCTCAGCAGCCTGTAACGCCTTTTTGTAGTGATGATGTTGAAGCAACCTTATTCATGAATGGTTGAAGCGATCAAATCATGGTATTTGTATAGTGATGCAATCGAGGAGAGTTCGAAATGGGTTTTATAAAACTCGAACTCACTCCGATTACATTAATAGTTTTCCAAACCTATGAAAAACCCTATAGGGTTTTTAAGGAGCAACCCGCAACCTAACCTTATTAAAAAATAGACAACCCAAACGTGACCTGACTCTATTTAACGAAATAAATAGATTAATTTTTAGATCTCTTTCTTTATTTTTTTCCTATTTGATTATTAATGCATAAGCTTTTGTAAACAAGGCTTTTACTAATACCATTGCAATTTCTATTATTATTTACCATGTAACGACCTCTGATTAATCAAAGGAATTAATTTTTTAATAATATAATTATATACAAAAGTAAATTAATAAAAATTCAAAAAATTTAAAAAGAAATTTTGTTAAAAAAAAAAATCCAATACACTCTAAATTTATGAGTGTGGTCAATTGACTCATAAGTCATGCCTGATGACTCTTTGGACAATGGAATGGGCAACACAATTTTTTTTTAAAAAAAAAAAAAAATTTAATTTATGTAAAAGTTGAAACAAATCAACAAAGACTAGACATAATAGACACGTGGCATTGGGCATTTTCCTTTTTTTAAGTAATTATAATCAAATCAATATTTTTATTATTTATTTATTTATTTTTCCTAAGTCGGGTTTTCCATTGGGTTTTTTTTTTTTTTTTCAAATCTCGTAACTTGATCCTAATTGCTATCGAGTTCTAAATCGCTTTCCATAACTTGACCTTAAGCCTTATAGGGTTTTTAATGGGTTAGATACCCTATTATGACCTACTCGATTATATCCCTATATTTGTAGTCGAAGCGATCTTTGTCAGCTAGTGTCTTCTCATCAACACTCATTGCCAATTATTGAGACCAAAGTGATCTCTTCTTGGAATGATCAAAACAACCTCCTCATTGAATGGGAAGGATGAAGTAGCTCCATCTTCCATCAACGTCTTGTGAGATCATCTAGTCTGAAGCAACTTTGATGAATTTATCTTGTAACCACTTAGCCATGATGCAATCAAACGTAAGCACTCAATTGATCATAATAGAGTTAAAGTAACTCCATGATATACTCCACTTGATGACTTATCCATTCTACCAACAATTGTAAAAGAACTCACATGACGAGATGAGGTGATATCCTTGAAATCATGAGTTGTTGCCTTGTATGTTATGATGCGTCACCAATTGGGGTAGAAGAACGATACTTCAGCTTGTCATGTCTAATTTTGAATGATTGATGTCTTAGTATGGGGACGATTCACATAATACTAACGCTTTTGTATTAAGCACTTAATGTGAAACACGTCTTTGATCATGTTACATGGTGGTAATAAGATTGAAGTTACTTCAATTCCTATTGAGTAGTGTGACACTTAACAGTTGGATGATGTTTGATTTGGTTAGATGCGGACTCCATAGATGTGCAACTCACTACTTAGCTCTATGGTTAATGGAATGTAATTATGAGAAACCATAGGCCCATTAGATGTTAGGAATTTGCGGTAACACCAAGGTTAATCGAGAGCCTAAATAAATTATCAAATTTGGGGAATTCGAACTAACGCTTAAAGTTAACTAAGGCCCATTAGATGTCAGGAATTCATAGTAATGCTTAAGTTAACTGATGACTGAATGAATTGTAAAATTTTGAAAATTCGAGCTAACACTTATAGTTAACCAGGGGCTCATAAAGATAACATATTTTGGCCTTAAAGTGGAAAAGTACAATGGGTTATCTACCAAGGAGAAAATGGGGTTTTTATTTTTATTTAAAAAAAAAGAAAAGAAAAGTTGAATATGAGCAATCTAAAGGAAGCAAATATTGAGAATCATGGGGCATTCAAGAATTATAATGATTAATGAAAATAAAATGACGATGGAGGCCATGATATAAAAAATCGTCTTATAACTGAAGCTGCAATTGTCCATGGAAAACAGACTTACATAGAGGATCGATTCATTGCTGCTTGGGAACGCCACCGGTGATATCAAAAGATTCAAATATTTGTAGAATTGACTCATTTTGACGAGATAAATAACGTGGACCTGTCGAAGAGTGGCAAAAAAAATCATATTAGTGTAAGTGAGGGAAAAATAATACATATATGTATGTCAAGGAGAAGAATCAAAGCCCATACTCTACTTTGGTTAATAACGAAGTTGCTATGGAGATAGTTGACGACTTAGATGCATGGATGTATTTATAACTGGCTTGAAGAGATTCCAATGATGAAGTTTGAAGATCTATGTTTGGCATTGGATGAGCTAAAAAAAAAAAAAAAAAGGATTGAGCTTGCTGGATGGAATTCAAAAAGACTAGAATCGAAAAGATTCTATGAAGCTTGATGGCCTTAAATGATGTTCGAATTAATCTATAAGGGGATACTGCAAAACATTGTTGATTGTTTGTTTGTTTGCATGAGACTCATCAATCGAAGAAAATGTGAACTAACGTGAAAATGGTTTGCTCCATACTATAAATTCCATTAACCCACGATAGTTCCAAACAATTGTGTGACATCGATCGATGTTTTCTTTTGTTACTAACCTGTTTAAGGCTTTCACATCCAAAGCTTCAGGCTGTAGTCCATTTATTATTAAACGGGCATGTTCCATAAGGGTGCACATTCATTAATGATTCCAAATGATATAATCTTTGTCCCTTCGTAGAATATTTATAAGACCCGAGCGTGTTAAGTTTTCTTTTCAGGATGAAGTATATATATATATATATATGAGGAAAAATGGATAAAAACGAAGGGAGACCAGGTTCAAGAATTACACTTGTGGAGTAATGCAATAAAAAAAGGCCTAGCATTTGCGGTAAAATAATTCGGCTAGAAAAAAAATATAATATTTCATTACGATTCAACGGAGAGATCGGCAAATTGTGTCGAAGTGTAAATCCTGGATATATTTGAAGCTCAAGCCAATAGACATGTACAGTTGAATTTACCAAGTCATCAACAATTCACGTGAATTCAAAAAGAAAGAAGAAAAAGAGAAAAGAAAGACGTTGGAGGCGTGATCGAAGTATTACCTACACAAGCACGGACAAGAATCGAAGTCGAGTTGTGCCGTGTGCCACTTATGTAAGATTGAAACGGAATGATGAAAGGATCAAAAAGAGGAAAAAAAAAATGAATATGATGAAAATGGCGAAGCCTGGTTTCAGTGGATTGCCATTTCGTGGAGTTACGGTCGCAAAAGACGCGCATGAAATATTTAACTGTTTATATCAACATGAAAGGGAAATATGTCAAAACCAGTCATTTGAAGTAGGTTTGTTGTTAAAAGCTACTGGCTATAGTTGTTGCCGCATTCAAGTTATGAACATTCCATCGTAACATTCCACTATTGATGGTTGTGACCTCAAGATGATGAAGAGGAAAAAAAGAATCAGAATAGGAGGTAATACATATATATAATATACATAGTTAATTGAAAAGAAAGAAATTGATGAAAGAAACCTGATAACGAGAAAGAAGTTGATGACTTGATACATATAGAAAATGATGGAGGCAAAAGAATAAAGATTAAAAATCTAAATTTGGGATTTTGATAGACTTTAATGATCTTGTTAGATTAAAGCTAGGATTTGAAATGACACATGGAGAAGTTAGATTAACACAGAGAAGATTTAAAGATTTGAGGAAGAAATCCAAGCTGGTGCAAAAAAAGATTTAAGAAACCAGTTGATGCCGATCTACAGGGAAGAAACAAATTCAGGGTTACACCGTTTTTTTTTTTTAAAGCCTGGAAAAATGGAAAAAAAAAAAGAAGAAGAAAGAAAGAGCACATTATGCTCTGCATAAAACTTGAGTTCAGATCCATTAGATTGATATTCTCAAGAAAATTAAGAGGATTAAGCTAAATTTAAAGACGAAGCATGTATAAGGAAATATGATGAGAATACAGGAAAGTAAAGATATGGAGATAATTTCCTGGTACAAGATGCATGAAGGAAAAGATAGTAAAATAACTCAATAAGATGCGACTCGAGACAAATGTTGCGCTCACGTTTTCTTGCTCCTAAGTAATTCCAAGTCACACCTTTGTATTTTTTTATGAGGTGAATAAAAGGAGCACGTATCCTTATTTTCTCTGCATGAGTTAATTTATGGAGATTATCACATTATCTTATATAGGAAATTTTATTTCCTTACAGAGGGTATAAGAGCTTCCATTCAGATCATAAGGGAAAATTCAACATATATATATATATTTGAAGTTATAGCTCCACGACTCATGCGGCATTTATAGGATGTTTTCAAATATGTTGATGGAGATCTCAGTACTTGTCTACTATGTCAAGTAATGTCTATGGATATGCTTCATATTTTATTCTCCATTTTCCATATAACACGAAGCCAATAATTTTTTTCTTCAATGTGGAAGCGAATGCTTATAATTCAATCATGGAGGCATCTTTCCAAATGAAAAGTTTTCCATTGATCAAATTTAAGAACGAATTTAGTGCCTAAAGTTGAGTTCTATTTTCACCTTGATGATATCCAATCTGGAGATATTTGGTTTATTACGAATTATACGTAAGGCATGGCAATGTACCTCAAATCAATAATAAAAGACTCTCCTTGTTAAATGAAGTATTGGCCACTCAAGATGTTGATGAAATACAATCAAAAGATTTGGAGTAGAAATTTCTCCCATACGATGTGAACTTAAAAGCTTCTATTAGGGTGATGGAAAAAAATGGAGAGTTCATCAATAGATTTCTCATATATTTATGAAAATAATGGCCATTCTGGACATCTCAAATGATCAAATTTGGAAAAGAAAAATAGCTAAAAATCAAAGCAATATTAGTAAATGAGAGTTAACCTAATAGAACAAATGATATATATAGTGAAATGGAATCAACTTGCATAAAGGAATGCTATACGATATATAGAAACTTATTTAATATATTGTCATGGGGGCAAATATTATTTTAGCAAGCTTAAAGTGATGCACTCAATCAAACGGTGCAGCAAACTTATGTACAAAAGTATGCAGTAAAATAAATTTATAGCACTAGCATGAGGCTCATGTGCTCCAATCCATCAATAAGATCAAGTCTTTAGTTATGTGAGTACACTTGGCAATAATACAGGTACTTTGTAGTAGGTATGTGCCAAGTAGTGACTTAATTATTTAAAGTAAACGATTGATGAGAAAAAAATATTGAGAAGCGCCGAATTATGAATTCTATGCATGGGAACAGTAAATAATTATGAAGTGGATGAGATATGGAGGAATGGATTCCATGGTAGCAAAACAGATACTAGGATATTATGATTAGCTCGTTAGTAATTTGAAAGCAGCATCAATTTCATTATAAGATATCAAGCGGCAAAGTCAAAATTTGGTATGTTTACACAACAGTTGAAAGGACATTTAGAAATGCCTAAAACCCCCTTCAATTACGTTTAAGGGACTTTTAGTTAGAAGACAAAATGTAGAGGACACTTTTAGCCCAATGCTATGGAGCGATATCTTAGGCTAGTGGCAGAGTTAGGAGTAGAGTTTAGGAAATTGATCTGATTAGGGATATTTTGGGGAGATTGACTTAGTAAGCTCAGAATGGAGATCATTAGACTGGATTTTTTGCTTTTAGTCTTACTTAGTTATCTTGTGTACGAAAGTGAACTCGGAAATAGTCTTTGTAAGCCTGTTTGGGCTGTATTTGGGCTTTAGTTGGTCTTGTTGGACCTTAAGGAGGCTCGGTTGATCTCTAAGCCTAATTATAATAATAATGGGCTTTTGTTTTTTTTTTTTTAATTATCATAAGCCTTAAGAATACTTGAACTCATATCTAAGCCCATAAAGGCTAAAGAAAAAGATAAGCTTTAATAATGAGATTCAATCTCAATCTCAATCTTCCATATTGAAGCCATCTGACGGATAATATCAACTTCTAAATTCTATAAATAGCAGGCTCCTCCTCACATGTGATTTATTCAAAACATTAGTGTAAGCCTTAAATATAAGTTTTATAACTATAGGATCAAGTTTAGTATGTAAGGTTTAGGGCAATCGGCTAAATTATTTGATCAATCTTAAATTAGAAATTAAATCTACAAATATTAGTAAAAATGATTTTATAAGTTTGAATTTAAAAAAATAAGAGAATATAAAATTTTTAAATTTTAAGTATATTATTCGCTATTCATCAGAAATGTGTAAAATACATGTCGATAACTAATAAATCACTAGAAATAAATTATATGTATGCTAAAAATTATAGAATAACCTAAATAATATTTAGGAGTATTTACTTATTTTTCATAAGTATTTATATATAGGTAAAAATATGTGAAATTACCTAAAAGGCCTAAAAAATTACTAGAAAATTGCTAAATAATTAAAGAAAATTATAAAAAAATTAAATAAAAATCAGAAAAAAAAATTGAGGAAGTGAGAACAACCTAGAATTAGGCCATGGCAAGTCAAGAAATAAGAAAAAAATTTTAGCTAATTAAAATCAAACACTTAAAAGGTAAAATAGAAGAGGATATAGGCTTAATTTTGTCTAATTAATACATAAGATTTGTTTTATACCTTTATAAATAACAAGAAAATTACAAAAGCTCATTTGGTTTGTTTGAAGTGGAAAAAAAATTGGAGAGAATTGAAAATTGAGGTTTTAAAAATTTACACAAAATTGTGCAATTAGGGCAATTAAGCTAAACTTATAGATCACCACCACTTAGAACCAAACCACCACCACTACCTTACTCTAAACCGAGCATCTGGACTGGCCAACCACCCTTAGGCCGTCGCTGGTGGTTGGAAGCTAAAGAGTCAGGCGAGTCTAAAATTTCATCCGATTTTGTAAAATTTATTAAAATTATTAATTTTTCCTAGAAAATTATGAATTTTGTCATTCTGATATTTTATTGTATTTAGATTTAGGGAAAAATAATTATTAAGTTTAATTATGTTTGTAAATATAGGGTGCTTAAGAAATTAAGCAAAACTGAACATATTTAGGATGAGAAATAAATAGGCTTAGGAGTATAGTTTTGAGTTCGATTTTTTTTCTATATACTAATTAAGTGATATTGAATAGTGCCACAAAGCCTTAAGTAATTTTTTAGCACTAAAATGATGAGAAAAATGATTAATTTGGGACTAATTAATTAATTAAATAACTAATTATTGATTTAGAAGGTAATAAGATGTTTAAGGATATTAATCTTCGATGAGGTAACATAATCCTAGCATTTGGAGTATTAATTGCAATTAATATGGGAATTCTGTAGTAAATGTGAGTAATTTAGTAATATGTGAAGTTGGAATTTTAATAAATATAAAATAATAGGTTAAATTGGATATTATAATAATAGTAACGTCAATACATATTAAATCTGGCACAAAAATTAATTTTAGGTAATCATGCCAAAAATGTAAAATTTTCTCATATCGGGAGTAAATTCGGTGCACTAATCAGGATTAGAGTATATCGAGTGGGTTAGAATACTAAATTAAGACCTAGTATGATATTAGAATACTTAAGCTTGATGTGATTAATTTCACATTAGGGATCGAAACGTATTTTAGGATTACTTGTAGTTGAAACCAAATTAGAGCTTGAATCGGAATCTGATTCTAAAACCGAACCCCGAACTAATGTAGAATTAATCATTAGTAAATAATAGGTATATAAGGATAATTTAGTTAAATCATAACCTACAATATGTATCGTTAAAGTATAAATACTAAAAAAGCGTATTTATATTATAGGATATATGAAGATGAGCCAACTTGCAACTGAGTGACTGAGCAACTAATAATTTCAGTTAAGTTGGGTTTAATACTTCATTATATTTTGAAGTACTATTTTAGAGTACTTGGAAACTTAGGTTTGTGTATGGTTGTGATTATAAGTAGTCTTATGCATGTGTCTATGTATCTGATTTTGTGCTAAAATCTGTGTTATGTTTGATGATTGTTGTGATTGGAGTAGTGTGAAATTATCTAATCACCCTAAACTGAACTTAATCCTAATCGACCTAAATACCCTAAAAGACATGCATTGCAACCCTGTAAGGGATCATTAAGATTCACCAACTAAACACTAACACCTTCGAAAAAGATAGCGTTGAATATCAAATTGGTTTTTTCCTTATCCTTAGTTAAACTAAGTGACATGAGAGGATGTCGCGGTGAGGATGAGGGCATTGGTTTGAAGGATAGTCTTAGGAGGAGCTGTGTCTTTATTGCATAAACTTGGGTTTAGTTATGAGCTGTTGCATAACATGAAAACTCCTCAACTCGGATTAGAACGGGTGAAATTATTTCAATTTTACAACGGACTGGATTACATTGTGTGATGGCATTTGTTTGTTGCATTTCATGAAAATAATTGCTTGATAACTCTAATTGTGCTTGTATACATTCATGAGTCTTCAATTCAACTTACTGAGCTATAGTTGCTCATATACGCATATATTCTTTTGTAGGTCCTGACTTCTGATTATCCTGACTATTATGTTACGTTACAACTCTCCAGAGGTTAGTTCTTTTTTGAAGCTCTAGGGAGTAAGGATCAACTGGTCAATGATCGAGTTTCATTTAAGGTCTTACTAGTATCTTTAGGATGAAGAACTGATATATGATATGTAAATTAGTTGATTGTCATGTTATGATGTAGAATCTCCTGGGAATTCTATGATAATATGAATGTCATTATAAATCTATAAATGATAGTTCTAACATTTTTATGTAAATTTTAGTTTAAATCTTAATTGAACTATTTACTTCAAAGCGAGGAGTCATCAACATCTTGTGTAGATCATATTTATGATAGGCACAGTAAGGTTAGTTACTGTCATGGGTTGGTTTACACGGTAGGATTATTGCGACTTTAAGACTTTGGGGCGTAACAATTGGTAAGTTTGAGATAAATGCTAGAGCTTTGCTATTACTCCAAAGAAGATCAAACAGGCAGTTTCATTAAGAACAATTAAGAATACCGAGTTCAATCCACTATCATACACGTATATTTGAGATATTAAGTTTCCCTGTTCTTCCTCCTATGCCTTTTTCTAACAACATCCCTCCGCATGTTATCAGCTTAAGACATCTTCTAAGTCGATCAACACATCTATTACACATGATTGACTAGTTACAGCAACCCCACAACACAGTGGTCATATACATTGATGATACATTAGTATACAGTTTAAACCAAAAGAAGTACTATAAGCATCTTCGAGCTATTTTCTTTATGCTTTTAGCTGAAAGTATAGTTATCAAAATTGCGATTTTACCATTGCGATTTTACGAGTTTACAATTTTAGTAAGCCCTTCCAAGTTAACTCATGTAGAAACTTATGTTTCTAACTAAGTTTACATGTAAACTCGGTAAAAACTTATATTTTTGACCAAGTTTATTGATTTCACATATCTAAGTTGAATGGGCTAAAAAATAAAAAAATGGAACTAAGCCTTTTATAAGCCATTAACTATCAGGGCATTACATCATCTTCCTTATCTTATTTTATTTTATTTTTTCTCTTTTTCTCTCTCTTAATCCCTTATTTTATGTTTATACCTTTCACCTTGGTTTTAGCTCTAATAGCTAAGATTACAAGAGAAACTATATAATTCAGTTTATACCATTAGTAATTTCAAATGAGTTGAAATATTTGATTCTCTTTAGTTCATTGTTATTTTTTTTTTCAAAAGAAAATAATGAAAAAATTTTAGTTTTAACTTTTTTTGTTCTTCTTCCAGTTATGTTTAATTATATATTATTAAGAATTTTTTATAAAAAAAGAACTTAATCTCTTCATTTTTGTATTTCTATTATGTATTATAAGTTTTAAACAAGCACTATAAGTATCTCCATAGTTTTTTAAAGTTATTTTATATAGTTTACAGAAAATTAAGTTTTTACATTTCGATTTTACTAATTCTCTAGCAATTTTACATAGGATCGCAAGTTTAACAATCTTGGCTGAAAGGCTATATGGCAACTTGAAGAAGTGCAAGTTCTATAACTTTCATGTGGTGTTTCTAAGATTTGTTGTAAGCGGAGATGGTGTCTAAGTAGATGAAGAAAAAGGTTTGAGCTATCATTGAATGGCCATTGTTGACCTATTCTATAGATGTTTGAAGCTTTCATGGATTGGCTTCATTTCATTATCTATTTATCAAGAACTTCAACACTATTGTAGCACCTCTAACCAAGCTACCTAAGAAGAACATGGAGTTTAAGTAGGGAGAGAAGGAACGAAAGAAATTTGTGGAAGTAAAGGAGAACTTAATCTCTACCCCTATACTTACTCTCTTAGATTTCGAGAAAGTTTTCGAGCTGCAGTACAATGCATATGATGTTCGCATAGGTGTAATGCTGATATAGAAGGGCCAATTTATTGCTTACTTTGGCGAAAAGCTTAATGGAGCTACTCTCAACTATTCGGTCTATGACAAGGAGTTTTACTCCTTGATCTAAGCCTTAGCCATCTAGCAACATTACTTGTTGCCTATAGAATTTGTTATATATACTGAAGTTATCCTAGAGGAAAGCTAAGTCAATCAAGTTCGTGGAAAGCTTTTCACATGTGGTGAAACACAAGAAAGGGAAGGCAAATGTAGTTGCCATTGCCTTATCTAGACAACATACCTTCCTGATCAACATGTAAACTAGATTGCTCAGTATTTTTCTCATTGAGGACTAGTATACCTAGGATCCCCTCTTCTGCCACATTATTGCAAGATCCATTAAAGGACGAGTTGTCGATGAGTATTTTATGGAGGATGGATACTTGTTCAAGGGAGGGAAGCTATGTATTCTAACCTACTCAGTAAGAGAATTGTCAGTGCAAAAGGCATAAGGAGATGGTCTATCCAGCTATTTTTGGTGAAAAGAGGACCTATTAGTGGTTGAAGTCCCAATTCTTCTAGCCTAAAATAACGAGAGATGTGCTTGCAATGCTTGAAAGGTGTATTACTTGTAAAAGAGCTATGAGCCCAGCTAAGTAGAGCCAGTACCTTCCATTTCCCATCCCAACCAAACCTTAGTTCAAGCTAAGTATATACTTCATCATTTGCTTGCCTTGAACATCTTGAGGGAAGGACTCAATCCTAGTGGATGTGGATAGGTTTAGCAAAATGACATACTTTGTCCCCTATAATCAAACTAACAATGCTTTGATTATTTCTTCTCTTTTTTGTGCAAGAAACTGTCAAGCTGTATGAATTGCCAAAGGCTATAATGTTTGATAGGGATCCAAAGTTTCTTCAGCACTTCATGTCACCCCCCAACGAATGGATAGACCAAGGTTGTCAATGGGACCTTAACCTCCTTGCTTCAAGTTGTAGTATGAGGGAATTTAGTAGATTGGGACTTGTGCTTGCCTATGATAGAGTTTGCTCACAATAGATCTACTTACAATGTGACGAGTGAGTCTCCATTTGAGATTGTGTACAAGTTCAATCTTGACCTTCCCCTTGACTAAGTACCCTTGTTGAACTGCTAAGAAGACTAAGCCGCTGTAGATCAATTTGAGGCCTTGAAGACTATGCAATAGAAGGTGATTGCTACTTGACTCAAGCTGCCTCCAAGCTTGAACGAAAGAAAGGCTGAGAAAGAAAGGTTAGGGAGTTTAAGTACGAAAACCTAGTGTGACCCATTTTGAAGTAGTGGGAACAATATTTTGGCATATTCTCAAATACAAATCTTAGATCGAAACCTTGCTTTTCACTTCCTACACAGATACGTTCTTTATAAGGCATAGATGCATTAACCTCAACCAACACCCAAGCAACCGAAGGTCTTGTAAGATTATGGTAAGTTCATCCAGTTTTAACGGTGTACTAATAGCCGAAGCTAATGCAAATAGCATAGATTTTTCGAAACAATGTTTAGGAAGAAAAGTAAAAGCAATCATACCGGAGCAATGGGGCGATTCACAAAAGGATAAGACCCAGGAGACTACTTGGCCACCGACATGCTCAACGCACGTATCATCCGTAATTTCCTTTCCCATATCCTTATGTAATCCTCTTCAAGTGTTGGACGTATAAGCACCTGTCATTGATTTAGTATACCAACTTCAACTGGGCCCTTGAATCTTCGTGCAGTGAAAAAGTCGCAAATCTCCTTCATTATAGGTCATGAGTATGCGAAAGAAACAATAAGTGCAAAGGTACATAATTTTTAAGTTTCTTCATCATTAATAATACCGCCGATTCCCCCACCTCCAAAAAGCGGTAGCTTTATTCTCATAAAGAATCGGGTGATGAAGAATTGCCACTCCAGATAGATTCAAAGGACTTTTCTAAAGCTTTTGGAGATTGGACTTGTCGAGCGGCAGAATTTATTTCCCCATCTGCAGAAACTTGCGCAAATAAACAAGCCAAGCGACAAAACAAGCCCACTACTAAAACCGTGGCAAAAACGCATAAAAGGCAGTCGCCCAAAATCTTCTAGAAGCTCACGTGCTAGAAAAGAGAACTAGAAACATGGAACAAAAAAGAAACCGTGCCACTAACTCCAAACAAGTGCTTGGATTTTCAGATATGAAAAAGATAAACAATAAAGGATAATTAATGTGCCAGCACACTTGATCAAAATACTAAGCACCACACATGTAGGCCAACATATGTGACAATAGAGTATAGTACATCGTTAGGGTATTTGCAAAAAATTAATATGAAAGTAAGTCCCACAAAAAAGTTAATACGAAATTATGATAGTAGAGTTGCATAGGAGGCATGTGACTTTACTGCACAAATTTTTTTACGCTGAAGTTGTATGCCTCTATGTGACTTCAGTGTAAAAAAATTCACACTAAACTCACATTTTTTCCCCTTTAGTGTAATTTTTTTGTTTAAATTTTTAGTTAATTATAGTGTTTTATCATACTCATACGAATATGCAATGGAAATCACATGGTGTAATGTAACTTTAATACAATTTTATTATATGGATATATTGGTTGTAAGTATGTGATTGTAGTGTAAAGTTAGTTAAATACAAATTTTAAAAATACAATGATTGTATGAGTATTTTTTCATTCTAATAGGAATGTGAAACACTTATATTTTAAATAAAAAATATATTCATATGTCAATACCATAGGTATGTGCGATAACAATGTAATAAAAAATAAAATTTAATCACTATCTAGATATATTAATTTCTATTACAATAACAAAATAAAAAAATAAAAGAAAATAAAAGCTAATGTCGACCCTTACGCCTAGATAATAGTGATGGTTGTCTCTTAGAAGGACCTATAGAAGGCTCAACTAGCGAGTCTGAGAAGTCTTTAGGCAAAATAGGGCTAACGTGTGGAGGTAAATGGTGTTGGGTAACCCCTTCACTCATGGTAAAGCTCTGCGAGTGCGTGGTACGTCCTTTGTGGGGTGCCATCAGCATATCATTGAATGATTGATGAAAAGGTGGTGTAACGTATGAAGCTCCTAAGCTGGAATTAATTTGACCTAAGTCGATGGAATGTCACCCTGTAGATGGAACATCTAGATCCCCTTGACACCTTTCTCGTCTAACCTTAGTACGACCTCCCCTAGTACAAACTCTGTCACATCGTAGTTAAGGTGCAATTGGCTCTGGCTACTCATGCTAGGCACCTTCATCAAGTAATGGATTTTGTAGAAGGGGATAGTGCAAGACAATACAACCATGGTCATCTAAGAACTGTAAGCTACCTCTAATGATATGGTGGGTCATCTGTATGTCATCAGTCAATTGAACTAATTGTAGGGTATCAACCTACATGGAAGAAACATAATTAGCAATCATAATATATGACAAATGGGGTTATACACAGGTTGTTAGATTGATTGTATTTACTAGATGATCCATCACTGCACTGGAGTATGTTATGTATCAAATAGGATACTGCTTGTACCACTGTAAATAGTTGGGGTCCATACCAAAAATCGGGTGTGGATAAATGATCCAAGTGTGCTGATTTGCCTACTGTTGGATATAACCATCATGTACTACTCTCTAATTGACATTTGTACGACCTCTAAGATCTTGTTAATATAGCTGCTTGCTAGTTTGCACTAATTAGGGCTTTATTTGGAAGCCACCAAACTATCAAATGACGCCATCTGAAAAGTAGAACTCTATAATGTAGAAGCAAATGAGGGGTACCCTGGCCATCCAAAGACCCTGATTGATTGTGTGCATATAGGAGGCAAAAGTTGAAGTAAGTCTTCTGAGTAAGGTTGCCATACAACCTGATATGAAATGTATGTAAGTTAGAAGAGTAAAAAAATTAGCATGTATGACATGAAGTTTTGAAGCAAGATTAAACAGTGTATCTAGTGTACCTGATTACTCGTCTATAAGTCGAACATCTCGCAATATGACTAGACTTCATGAGTAGGTCCTTATGTAGTGTTCCTCTCAATTCGCCATCTATTGGCCAAAGGAACACCCTCTGTGATCATGAAGCCAAACCTATTAAGGGGTGCAATGTGTAAGAAATGATCTTATGCCTAAACATGCAATAAAATCATCGGCCCCCTAATCTCGGATACACTGGTCGGTATAGCAATGCATAGCTGTTAGTATAGCCATGTTAGATAGGTCGATCCCTAATTATACGTCCCCACCATCTAGAAGTCATTCAATAAGGGAAGGTACATGAGATGTACATAGTTAAACGATTTATCCACGAATAAGAATCCCCTTATCAGTTGGAGGATATATGTAAGGGTGTGACACTTCGCCGTATCTTCGTCGGTATTGCTTGGTATAATCCTAAATCTATTAGCTAGTCACGATAGTCATACGTGACCACCCTTGACAACATCAGATGGTGGAACATCACCTAACAAGGTTCTTGCCACATTTGCCCAATTCTTCTAGGTGTTGCTAGTAACAGCAACACCATCAACCTTAAGGCCCAACTGGACCTTAATATCTTAGAGCGTAATGGTCATCTTACTGTACACCTTATGGAATGTATGTGTCTTTAGCCTCTACCTCTCAACAAGGGCGGTAATTAGGTGTTAGTCTATCTAGATGAATAGAAGTCGGCTAACAACCATGAATCCTACCTCTATTAAGTATTTCTCCATACGTAAATCCAGCAGTATGAGCTCCTCACTCTTCTTCATTGCCAACTCACGCTGTTTAACTATGAGCGCACTTGCTGCCTGTATTAAGTTACGTGGACATAAATATTAACATATTAGCACCTAATCTACATATTAGATGAATGGAAGAAATCGTTAAATAATGTACCTGTCACTCCCATATGTCCTGAGAGTGGTGGGATAATTGCTTACCCAAAACTGAAGGGTCGAAGGGTTCTAGGTCCATCTAACTTGCAATAGTGTTTAACATTTATCAATGATGATGCAGGTAATATAAAATGGATAGATATTACAAACTAATGGTAAATTTATATGTATGAATATACAATAAATAGTAATACAAATTACCAGCCCTATTTAGATCCAGACATCTATGCCTGTTATGTCCTTCCCTTCGACAGTAACTACATCTATTCCTATTAGGTGCTTTGCGTATATCTATCTCCATATGGTAATGTTTTGTTCTAGGCTTCCCTTTGTCTCTCTTTAGGTTAGACCATGGCTTAAGCTTTGGAAATTTCACTACTAGCCAATTAATCTTGTCACCTAGTGGGAAAAAATGTCTTTGGTATACATCAAGTTGGTTTGTCCACTTGTACCATTGACCAATACGATATAAGGCATTTTTCCTTAACTTCGCTACAACTGCGAATGCATAGGAGTAAGGAATTTTACATATTTTCCATTTTTGGCACATGTAATATTGGTTATCCATGTCAACAGTGTGAACTCTACCACCACCTTTTATCACTCCATTTGGCTCTTTTTGACTACCAGTTCTTACCTCAAATAGTCCATTACGTCTACTGTAACTGGTAACCTTATGCGAACTTGCTTGCCCACATCATTTCTCTATCAACTGTGTTGTTGCATTGTGCGTTTTATTCATCTTCAAATGTAACATATCTATTGTCACCACCTATATTCAGGAACGGGATTGGATCTCTTACAGCAGGTCGGTTGTGTTGTATCACAGGAGTTTGAACAAAGGCTGGCGAAGGCGCAAATGGATTGGCCATGGAGACATCACTTCCTAAGACATCGAAAGTCATCCTATCCCTACCTTCATCGTCTTCCTCATCATTGTTGGCTTTGCCTTCCTCTTCACCCTCATTACCATCATTTTCATTGTCATTACCATCGAGACCCATAGAAATCCTTTCCATATAAGGATCATAACTTGGAACTTCTTGCCAAATTTCCCCATACTCTGCATCAAGTGCTTCCCTGTTCACATCATCCTGAACTACGTCTTGCGATGTAATATGAAGGTGACTATTATCGCCTATGGGAAAATCAGTTCCAAATAAGTGTACTTACTATAATGTAATGTTGGTGAGGTTACTACTAAGGCCCACACTACTCTACCTGCCCAATCGTACATAAATGTGCTAAATACCTTGTTCACTTAACAATTAAGCCATCTCAATAAAGTTTTCAACATTGTCGTCATCCTTGATGGGCATCAACTTGTAGTGGACACCACCTTTGTAATATGTTGGACGCCTGTGAACAATTTCTACCCCAACACTACTAATCCCAATGCTATTGCATATTCTGTTTAAAAAATAGGCATAATTTGACCCCATATTCATTTTCAACTTCTTCACTGGCTCCCTATCATACTCCACTCCCAAGTTACCTCTCACAATATTTTCATGTGTGTAAGCAATGATTTTCACATAATCTACTATTTTGCCCCTAATTATTACATAAGTGATCGCCTAGTTAGCGAAAACTCTATATAGTAATCACATTCTACTTACTAAAATTGACATTTCTAAGTAACATAATATTATTACACGACTTCCATCTTCGAAAGGTCCTTAACCAACTATATTACTCACATTATGTAATTAATATTTCCACTACTATCGTCAACAACTAAATATGATCTTTCTAAAGTACTGTAACAACATCGATCCAATTTAGATAAAGTAAATCTACATTTTTCTACAAAACATAAATCACTATAAATACTAAAATTTCATAACAAAAACAAATTATACAATAACATAAAAAAATAATTAATTAAAAAGATGGGTTAAATGAAACTAACTAGTTCTTCCAAATACGTTAATATGTGGTTTGGGGGGGGGGGGGTGGGGTGGGGTGGAAATGGGGGAGGGGGATGGGGCTTGGGGGTAGTGGAGGGCATGTGTTGATTTCGAGAGACTTACATGTGCACTGAAGTTGCATGATTGAAGTCACATGGGGGGCATGTGACTTTAGTATAAAAAAATTTGGGTTTTCATGTCACTTCACTACTGTAATTTCGTATTAATTTTTCTTTAGGACTTGTTTTTGTATTATTTTTTGATAAATACCCTAACGATGTACTAAACTGTGACAATAGCTAAGTTGAAGGAACACTATAACTTGATAAACGAACACGAAGAAAGATGAATAGACTTCAATCTCCAATGATGCGATAGAGATGAATCGAGGAAAAAAATTTGATCTTTAAGCTACCTAAAGATTGAACAAGACACATTGAAGACTTGGAACCCCTTTGAACAAGAAAGATAAAGATTACTCTGTCAAGGAATAGTGAAACAGAGCACTCACAAGGAGACGCAAAGATGAACAAACACAACACAGAATGCTCATACACACCACGATCTAATAAGGATGATCAAATAGACAAATAGAGCACACTATGAAACTAAAAAAAGAACAACCTTTGGCCTTGAAATAGGAGAAATCCGAGAGGGTAGAAATTTCGAACAAGAAAAATTCCACAAAGAACCTTTTAGATTTGAAAAACTAGAGCCCAAATGAATGAAAGGATATAAATGGCCACCAGATGATAAAAGGAACCTCGTGATGAAAAAAGGCTAAGAAAATAAATTTTAAAAAATTCTATAAAAATTGGAAATTTTCAATTCACAAATAAGGCTGATTTTAAAGTAAAAGATATGATTTTGACAAAAAGGAAATATTTTGGTAAATTTTTGAAGAGATGAGGGTGTTTCTAACTTCATAGAGGCAAAAAACCACCCTGAAAGGTAGGGAAAAGTAGGTTTCAAGTTTAGACAGGTTCTAGAGAGAAACGAGAGCTTCTTTCTCTAGGAAATTTTGGTTTTTCAACTTGGGTTTTAAGCTACTTGAGAAAGAATATGTTCCCAAGCTTAAGGAAAGGCAAGTTGTTACTCAAGGTAGATGGATAATCTCAATTTTTAAAAAAGATTAGCTAAAATGCCTACCAAGTAGAATTATCAAATAGGTATGGAGTATTGAATTCCTTCAAGGTCGTTGACTTGAGCCTACACATCCCTATGGATAAGTAGAATGGAAGCAAGTTAGATTTTATCCCAAATCTCAAATAGCTTAAAGGAAATGATAGGAATCATGGTCCAATTGCTTGCTCCCAAGCTCGTACACTAGTAACCTTAGTCCATTAAGCTTTTGTGCAACTTATAGAAGAGGTAGTCAAGCTTCTTCAACAAGTTGACCTAATGAGGTACTTAAGCCTCCACTAATTTACTCTCTCTAGAATGAAGGGACTTGATTTATGTCCTAACCCATCCTAGGGCTATAGTCCTGTTTAGGACCAACTCAAATGAGCATGGATAGCTTAGCTGACTCCACCATTAGCTCGAATGGTGCAACTATAAGCTTCTTACTTGGTGGCTCGATCTTCAACATAACTATTGACTCGACCTCTGACATTCTTCTAAGACTCTCAACTATACTTACAACTTGTCAACCATTTTGACTTACGGCTTACTTCTAACCTAAAGACAAATCTTCGAATTAGCCTCCACTAGTAGTAGAGTGACATTTATGTCACCTTTTTTCCAATAACATATAGACTCATTACTTTAGATTATCAATTTATGCCCTTGTAAATTAGTGTACATTTACTTTGTAGTACTTTGCCCTTTTAAATAATTGTGTAATAATGAAAGTTGCCCTAAATAGCAACTATATAAGCCCCATTTCATACATTGGTCACAATCATTAATTAATGAATATTCTCTTCCGAGTCTTCTTCTTCCTTCTGCTACTTATCCTTGAGCTTAGCTTAGAAGTGAGTGAGCGAGTACTCTTATCTAGTTCCTTAAGTAAGAATTAGTAGTAAGTAACCTTTTGATCCTTATTATGCGTAATATCAAGGAGGTTCTTAGGTTTGTGTATAGCTTTCAATGTGTGATATCCAATAGTTATTGCATAGGTTTAGCTTACCATCAACTCTCATTTTGTTTTCCATCTATCTCACAGGTAGGACCTAGCCTTGTTCGTTTATGCGATTACTAGCCATTGTATGTTTTTCTATGGTGCCGCATCACAAAGATTTCATAAAACGATAGCAATTTAAGTGAATGACTAACTTATTTTCTTTACCAAAAAAGCACCACTCTTCATCAGATCCCAAAACCATGTGTTTACTTATCTGGCTACGTACAAACTACATAGTTTTTACCCAATTGCAATGAAATATAAATGCTTAGTTGTTTCTACTTGATCGTAAGTGAAACATTAAGTGGGGACATTTTAAACATTAAGCCTAAAATCAAATGCAAAAGGAGGAAGTATTGGGAGTTAGGAAAAGAAGTCATTGAAATCAAAGTTTTAGACTCTTCTTCCTCTCTTAACTCTTTAATGGTGTGACATCTAAGTTTATTAGGAGCTCAAATCTCCAATCAAGTTGGTTTACTTAATCAACTAAGAATTAATCTAAGGTTATTGGAAGGTTCCAAAACAAGATCTCTCACTCATTTTAGGTGAGTAATCACCAACTTAACTAATCTAAGTTGATTCTTATTTTAAATGATAAGAACAGTAATTTCTATTTTGTGATTTAGGAGAATTGAATAAGAAATAAGTGGATTGGAAGTACAAGAGGAAGTAGGTTGAGCTTCATGGTAAGGTAAGTAATTCAATTTCAAAATGGTATTGATTCTTAGATATAGTGTTTAAATCTAATAGATCTATAGTTTTAGCTAGCTAATTTTAATGTTCAAAGACTGTACTGTGAGGAAATTGTTATTGGACTATTAAAGTTATTGGAGAGGGTTCAAACATACTTCAATGAGTGCTTCGAGTTTCATTTTAAGGTAAGAAATATTACTCTCAAGTTTAATTGGTTGTTATGTGATTAATTGATGATTTTAAGTGTTAATTTAGTTGAATTTTAAGTTGAATTATGAACTGAGTATATGCAAGTGGCAAGATTGAGGATTCTTCAAGTAGTATGATGTTTGATTGTTCACTCTTGATGTTGATTTTCATGTAAATTAATGATTATGACCATGTTTAGATTAGGTTTTGACAAAGTGATTTGCTGGTGTTTGTTGTTATGAGCATGTCATAAGTCTTAGGATTGATTGGGAGTGATTAATGTGAAAATTTGTTATTTCATTTGTAATTGATGCAAATGGTGATAATTAAGATGATTCAAGAAGCTACATGTAAATTAGAAGTGAATAAGAGAAGTTAAGAAATATTTAGTAGTTAATATAATAAGTTGGCTATGATTTTGGTGAGAATGATTTTCTCATATTCATTTTGAAATTTCAACGTATTCTTAATGATATTGAAGTGTTCATAATGAGTTTGTAATGTCCTTATAAAGTTCAACCAAATATTTAATCATGTTTTTGTCTTGGAAAGGTCTTGACTTGCTAGTAAGTTATGATTTTAAGTTTTTTATGTTCAAGTTTTTTTCCAAAAATTAATTTAAGTGTTTTCGAGTGTTCTTAACATATTCAAACCTTCAAACTCATATTCAAAGTTTTCTTATCAAAATGCCCATCTTAATCCACTTTTTTTTTTTTTTTGCCAAAACTCATCAAAAATTTTGTTTTTCCTCAAATTTGGGATAAATACACATTTTAGTAGTTTGAATAATCATTTATGACCAACACAATTCCAAGATCATTAACAATAAATTATTGAATTGGAATCAAAGTTTAGAATCAAAATTTGTTTTGTGTTGGTTTGATCTTCTAAAGTTGGGTAGAAGTTGCAATGAATTGTTTATGAATAAAATAATAATAATAATAATAATAACAACAACAACAACAACAATAACAACAACAACAAGAATAAGAAAAAGAAGAAGTAGTTTAGATAGGTCTAACCCCTTCAAAGGCTAAATTAGTCTTCCTATGGTCTAAATTAATATGATCCATGATTAGTTCAATTACATTGGTTAGTTCTCTATAAAATTGGATTCCACAAAACTTAGTTTTCCTAACCTCTTAAAATTAAAATCATAAATAATTGATAAGGTTAATGATAATAAAATAATAGGTAATCCTCTTAAGTAGGCGATTGGTCCGAACCAATTCATATTAGATCAAACCAACCCCCACCAAAATCAATTCCAACTTTGAATTGGGGAAAACATAGAAGAATTAATTTATTTATAAATGATTAAATTAGGGCTACCACTCCTAAGATTGAATCAATCCAATCTTTCCCCCAATCAGTTTGTCTGTTCATCGCTAGTTTACTAACCATTAAAATGGTTTAATTGATTTAAGCTAAGATATTAAATTAATAATAAATAAATGACAATGAAAAGGGAGAATTGATAAATAATAATTTGATTATTTAATAACTTAGTTAATTTAGTGGCTAGTTAGTTATAAAACTAAATTAGCCTAACTTGTGGACTTAAGTAGTGGGTTTAATTATTGGGATTAGCAAGTAGACTTTAACTTAACTAAACATAAGACTAAATAATTAATTTTTCTAACCATAGTTTAATCAAATAATAGCTATTATTTCCTTAAACAACCCTTATTTTGTGACCCTTATTTAACAAGCATATTAATTATTCAACTTAAAGTACAACCTCATTTTATTAAAGTAAAGTTTTTACATACCTCTTTGTTATTTGAGTGTCACCCTTATTTGTCAAAGTAATATTCCTACTTTACTTAAAATGCAAGTAGTACTTTATACAACTAGTGTTTATTCTAAAGCAAACTAAGTGTTTTCCTTAAGTGTGACTCTTATTTTCCTTAAATGCAACCTTTTATTTTACTTTACCAAAATAAGTATTTTCCAAAAATAAACTAAGTGTCTTCTTAACATAATTTCTTATATTATGTAGGGAGTGTTGATTCAAATAAGATAACTATTTAATAACTCTATGAATCTATTCTTAAATGCTAAGTCTAGAACCTAATTGCTAAAAAGCCTTAGGGATGGAAGAGTTATATGTTGTCATATAGGGAAGAGAGATTACGATCAAATTAGTAGATTATGCAATACCAACCTACTCCATGTTGGTCTTCAAATTCACTAAAAGGTGTAGTAGAGAAGTCTCCTCAATGATTAGTAGATATTGGTGGGGAGGAAGTGAGAATTTAAGAATGGTACATTGGAAGAAATGGAATGACTTGCAAAAACCTAAATGCTTTGGCGGTATTAGTTTTAGAGAGCTAGAAAAGTTTAACGATACACTTTTGGGAAAGTTAACATGCGATTGATGGAGAATCTTGAGGTTTCATGGGTTTACGTACTAAAAAGTTTATACTTCCCTTATAGCAAAAAAAAAAAAAAAAAAAAAAAAGAAGGGAGTGCAACCTAGATATGGTGGAGTATTTCATTTGGAAGGAAGGTGAGCAAGGAGGATCTTGTGTAGTAGATGGAGAATGATAGTGAAATAAGATACTTCATGGACCCTTAGATTCCTTGGGGAAGCATGAAAACTCTTCCTTATTCTTATAACAATATTGTGGATGTTGATTGCAAAGTTGAGGAATTCATTAATAGAGAGACGAAATGGAATTGGGCTAAGATGAGTGAATTCTTTGATGGTACAAAAGTTGTTTTGATTACAAAAATTTCCATTGGAGGTGTAGATTATAAGATAAACTAATTTGGCCTCTGAACAAAAATGGATGTTACTCTATTAAGAGTAGATATAATACTTTGTTGAAGAAACAGTTTATTGAATCAAGTACAACTTCTTCTCTTTTTGAATCAAATACTCCTCTTTGGAATCTCATTTGGTCTTTGAACACCATACCTAAGTTTAAACACTTGTTATGGAGATGCTGTAATAATGCGTTGGGCGTGAATTATAATCTCTTTAAGAGACATGTTAAGAATAGCCCATGTTATAGTTTTTGTAGTAGTGTAGAGTCAGTTGAACATCCCTTTCTTCTTTATGAGGGGATATATCTAATTTGGTTCAAAATTCTAGGAATTCGAGCAAATGCAAATTTAGATAAAACTTAGAAGGAATGGATTGTTGGTGTGATCTAAGGGTATTTTTCTCATTTGTTTTTTGCGCTTGATATAGATGAAAAATTTACAACAATTGTGTTTTCAACAATAACAAACTAAATCTGGTTGTAGATGTAAAATTGATAAAATCCTACCTCATTGAGTTGAAGGAAGCCTTGGCATTGTCCCTTAAGGAAATATCCAGGCCAAAATCATAGCAGGTTGTTTCAAAATAAGCTACTCCTCCAATTGGCTTTGTGAAAATAAACATTGATGGGGCATAGATTATGTTTATAGGAAGAGGGGGGTGCTAGTGTGATCATACGAAACTATCAAGGGACCTTACTTATTGGGATGAGTAATGAAATCATGGTGAATAATGTGGAAATGGTGGAAGCATGAGGAGTGTTGGAAGGTTTAAATATGTCTAGGAGTTTAAGCCTGAATGGGGTGATTCTAGAGATGGATTCTTCCATTGTCTCTTGGGCTTTGAAGTCTGAATCTCCAAGCTGGTGTGTTAAACTTGTTATTGATGAAGCTTTTACTTTATGTTTTGTCTTTGAGTCCTTTTCTCTTTCCCATGTCAATAGGTAAGTAAACTCTTGTGCAGATTGGGCTACATCTTAAGAAAAAGAGAGGTTATGTGCACACTTTTGGGGTTTAAATCCTCCCTGTCCATTAAATATGCTATTGCTGTTTAATTGTTTCAAGGTATCTTTTTTTGTTATTTAATAATATTTCTGCCTTTGACAAAAAGAAATGCTAAATATCATGTTTTAAATTAAGTTTTATAATTAATGCTTGTAATGATCAAGTATAATAACGAATCACCTTTACTTGCATATGAATTCGAAAATGGACTTATCTTTATGATCTAGCTTAGAGATAGCTTCAACTATTTGTTTGTGATTGCGATGACATTAGGTTTGGGATGGTCTTATATGTTGTGTATGCTTATAATTGGAAACAAGACCAGATTAATATATAGAGTTGATTAATAATAATGTGTGCTTTCTACTGCTTGGTCGTTTTGAGCTAGCAAGCAATAATTTTAGATTAGGTTTATGGCTTGCAGTCATAAATACTAAGTGATATGGTAGTTTAGGTACTTAGGGCACACTTCGTAATGAGATAAGTGGTCAAAAGGAGAAAACTATGACAGCGTAACGAATATTAGAAGTGGAGAGAAGTTCTATTGGGCGTAATATGGAGGTATGGGACTTAACAAGCGATATGGTATATATCTTAACTATAACCATGGTGTTAAAATAACAATGTGATTATCTATACCAAAATATTTTTGGTTTTAGGAAGTGGTAACAAGTTATACCCATTAGTCCCTAATGCTTGTCACTATTGAATCAAACCCAATATTCTACAGCTTATTAAGTAACTTGTCTTCTTGTACTTTTTATGTAATAACCAAAAAATTTAATTAAAAAATTATTAAATAAAGGAATAATAGTAAAAGAAGATGGTAAAGTAAGGATTTCATTGAGAGGATGAGGGCAAACTCGTCATGGAAAAGATTAGAGACATAATGGCTAAGGGAAGGGTACTTATATAAAATGAAACATGTATCTTTTTCTCTCTCCTTCCCTAATGTAAAACCACCTAATAGTAAGTTAGAGTTTGATAGGAATTGAACCAAAATAACTTAAGTTTGACATTAATACAGGAAAAGAGACCTAAAGTTCAATGAAACACATTCTTATCTCAGGTTATAGAGTTGATACAAGTTGTTTACAGAATCAAGTGTTGTATGAGACTACTAGTTCAAGTACAGGGTTATATGCTTGTTGAATGTGTTTGTTAGTTTAGTTATTAAATGAATATAATTATATTTGGCCTTAAATGCTTAATGTGTCGAGTATGTTTGGTTAGGCCTAAGGGACTGGGAGTATTGGTGATCTTAAGGTAGCACCCGGTGATTTGTAAGTGGTGTTATCTTGATTGGAGTTGCTTACTAAGTTGATCCGGTTAGATTTTAGGATGTAAATGATTCCAGAGTGTTGACAAGTCCTCAATAATAAATATGTATAATGTATATGATACTTATATGATTTGGAGTCATGAGTTACCCCAAAGTTTGAGATGCCAAAGCTATGATACATGTTAGCTTTTAATGAAGAGAGTAACTGATCGTTGAAAGCATTTTTTGTATTCATATGTGATATTAAGTATGCTTACTCATACGTGTATGATTGTGTAACTCTCATATTAGGTAATTTTTCTTACCCTTTGGGGACTTGGTTTTTAGATGCAAGTAATGTAGGAGTTAAGGACTATTATGACAACCTAGGATATGACTTGGTGTACGATGTGGAGAATGGTGATTATACCTACTACAAAGAATAATAAGAGGGTTCATTAGTTTTGTGTGTGATGTTATATTATGTTTGTATTGGAGGTGAAGACTCCTTATGTTATTATGACTAAGTTTTTGTGGTATGCTATAGTAGGAGCAAATGAGACTCCATTAATGTTTATTAAATAGATTGAATCATAGGAGCGTGATAGATTCCATAGTTTACAATATGTTTGTTGATATTGTAAGGTGAAACTTATAGAGCCACTTTTGTTTTGACTTAGAGATTCTCTTACTATTAGTATGGTCTGTGGTTTGTTTATTTAATATTCTTCAAGGTAGTAGCAAGTCTTGAGCCTTTACTTGTCAATATCTTGATATTGACATGTGGTGGGCTGTAGTTACCTAAGTCTTAGGGTATTACATTTTATTTACACTTAAATTATATAACAAACCCTATTTGCTGCATTTAAACTTTGGTACATTTGCAGGTGGCATCGTGTATCCTTATTCACTATTTCATACTGACTTTGTTGTAGCTCGTTCCTTTCTTTTCTTTTTACTTAATGATTTTGTTTGTTGATTTTGCTTATGACTTGATGGGTTATGGATTTGAGGGTGATGCTTGGGAAGATGTGTGATGATACTTTAGACATTTCTCTATTCATTTACTTAGACTGTACTTAGACTATGAACTATATTAGACTTGATACTCTTTTAGATCATGAAACCCTAGATGGTTTTACAGACTTAAATATGCTATATCTTATATACATGTATTCGATTAATGTTTTTCCAAATTCTTCGAAAATAAAAATTTAATTAAGTGAATCTATGAATAGATCACCCTGTTAAGTGACTTTCAAAATTACTGAATGATTCCAAAAGTATAAAATTGGATTTGACATCTACGTAAAAAGTAGAGAATCTTATGTCATGTGTGGTACTTAGAGCTGGACTAGAATGGAATCACCATTTCAGGTTCCATTCCCTTTTCCAATATTTGGAAGTGCAATTAGCCATTCTAACTTTAAGGAGGAATTTGATTATATTTTAAGAAGGCAAAATAATGAATCTATTACCCATTCATTAATTGTCATTAATTACTATTACTTATTTGATACCCAATAATTTAGGGTATTTTTGACAAATACTACTCTATACACATTATATTCCATTCAACTTTTTGGACATGTCCACACATAAGAATAGATTTATGATTATGATCTTAATTTAATTCCATTCCAAACCATTTTCTTATAACAAATGTGACAATAGTGAATTTTACTAAAGTAGAATACATGGTGGACTATTATTCCCTCTAGGCTTTAGGGCAAAGGATTTGTTCTAAGTAGTGCTTTTCTTATTGAATGATGTTTGAAGGTACGTCGAATGGCAAAAGTATGGCTATATTGGATGTTGATAGTGTAATGGAAGATATTGTAAGAAGTGGCATAGAGTGAGAACAATCTTGTGCTTGAACTAAAAAAGAAGAATCCCATTATGAAGATTTTGCCTTATAATACATTGTTGATCTTGGGAGAAAGTCCTAAATGCTATTAACACAATGAATACTAGGATAAAAATGCCTAAGCATGACAAAGAAAGTTACTTAAAATCTATCATAAAAATTGGTACTAGTGTACGCCATAATTAAATGATGCAAAAAAAAAAAAAAGATTCCATTATTTCAGAGAAGAAGCAATCAATTGATTAATGTTTGACTCTATACTTGAGTAAAAATGATGGGGTAGTACACTTCACCCATTTGAAGAATTAGATTCTAGTATGCTTACATTTCATGTTTTATGTAGGATTCTTTGATGTAGACATCACATGCACTAAGTGAGAGAGTGCAATTGTATCCTTTTTCATTACTTACTTTGTATAACTTGGCAATAGTTGCGATATTTTTCTTAGTCAACTAAGGATAAGTGTTTGCTTTTTCTTTTCCTCTTTTTTTTTTTTTTCTTTTTAGTGGATAGAAATACATGACTCAAAATTAGAAAAGAATGAAAAACTATTTCACTTAATAGTAGACGTAGACTCAGATTGATTTGGTTTGGTTTTCCCTTTAAACTAAACTGAACTATAGAAATGCGATTCAGTTTTTTATAACTTTAAACCAAACTGTACGGTTTAGATTGAGATTTTTTTTTTTAAATCATAAAATTTTAGTTTGGTTTAATTTGATTTGTTGATTGAACCATATCTTCTAATTTAAAAAAACATATTTATAAAATATGTAATCTCATTTAAAAAATATTGAATTGATTTAAAAATAATAAGTATTATCATAATAGCGGTTGATAAAATTAATATTCATATCATTAAAAAATTTCAAATCTTTATTAATAGCTATTTTCATTTACAAAAATAATATATAGTACAAAATTTAAGTTAAACTACATATATAATTTATACATTATGACAATAAAAAATTTAATATATATATATGTTACACCCCGAAAAGGTGGAGTCATAATAGTGTCGTCGTATAAGTCACCCTAAGATAAAAACTATTCTTATAGCTGCTATTTTGGACCTAGTTCACATTAGATGTACTTGATTCTATTCCTTTGAAGTATCCATTTCAATATTTGTTTGTTACAAACCTATGGAGTAATCCTTCGAAATAATTTGTTAGAAATAAACTTGTAGTTTAACTTTATAAAGAGTGCTAGTAAATCTCATTGGTACCTATTATTTTATATATAGACTAGAATATTGAAAATTACCAAGCTCCTTGAGGAATCTTATTGAATTGATTTAAAAATAATAAGTATTATCATAATATTGGTTGATGAAATTAATATTCATACCATGAAAAATTTTCAAATGTTTATTAATAGCTATTTTCATTTACAAAAATAGTACATAATACAAAATTTGAGTTAAACTACATATATAATTTATACATTATGACAATTAAAAATTTAATATATATATGTCATGCCCCGAAAAGGTGGAGTTATAACAGTCTCATTTTATGAGTTACCTTAAGATAAAAACTATCTTTACAACTACTATCTTAGACTTAATTCACATTAGATGTACTCAACTCTACCCCTTTGAAGCATCTAATTCAATCTGTGGAGTAATCTTTCGAAAAAATTTGTTAGAAATAAACTTGTAGTTTAACTTTATAAAGAGTGGTAGTAAATCCTACAGATACCTATCATTTCCCTAAAAGTTAGGAAAGTCAATACCAAGGATAAGAACCAACCATTCACTCATTGTACCAGTTTGCTAGTGCTTTAGTTTTGGGTAAGTATTTATAATACATTTGAAACCTACAAAACAAAAACTATAAGGGAATGAGCGACAATTTTTTTAGTAAGTAAGGTGGAAATAGAAATATAAATTTAGCACATCATAAGCAGGGTTTTTATCTAAGTTAGTTAAATGCGGAATGTGTATATGAAAATGTCATTGCATGACATTATCTGATTCATTATGAGACTAGAGAAATTTCCCTCACTCTAATTTGAGTTGAGGAACTTGACGTTGTGCACTTACGAATGGAAACCAAATTAAGACTTATGTAATAGAGAACACCTTCATCTCGTGACCACCTTCGAACTACGGCTCTCAACCTTACCACGACCTTTTCTTATGTCACTTAGTTCGGCTAAGAGTAGGGAAATGATCATTTCAGTTATTCTTATCGAAAGGAATTCATGTTTGGCCTGAGAACCCTAACAGTTATCCCTAATGGGTTGTGATGCATATCAGGGTAGATGTTAAGCTAAGTTTAAGTTAGTTCATTTTTTAAGATGATCAATCAAGCTCAAATAATTCAAATATAATAACATTCACAAAACAACCATAACATGAAACTTAGCTCTTATCATAACAAATCAAATCTCAAACACTACATACATATAAATAGCTAACTACAGTCACAAGCAAATACATACAAGGCTTCTAAATACTCTGAAATAATACATCAAAATATTGTAAAGTATTGATCCCACTTACTTCTATTAAAGCACACTTTGATAGATTTGGGATGCCAAGGCTTCACTCACTTAGAAGTCCTATATATACCAAAGCTCATATTCAGTTTTTGTAAGATTTATGAAAATATTAGTGTTTTATCTAGTACTTAGTTGAAATATTATTTATCTAGCTATTTAATAGAGTTGTGTATGTATATATGTATTGATATACTTATGCATTGTTTATATATATACACATATACTTTAAGTATTATATCTTATCATACATAAGTTATATTAAATTGTCTAAAGTTATTTCATTGTAAGAAGGTCAGTATTGTTGAGTTCGCTTGAGCTCGATGATACAGGTTAAGAGTTTTATTCAAAAGATATTGTCTTAAGGGTATTTTTAATCTTAGTATATAGATAAAGCTATATAATAAGTAGTGACTCTACTAGATGGCGGCAGGCTCCAAGTCAAGTCATCGGATGGTTAGAAATCCATGCTACGTCAGTACCTTATTCTATTTTTCTTATTTTTTTGTCTAATTTTGTCTATTTTTTTCTAATTTTTTAAAAGTGTCTTTGGTTGCCAAAATGTGAAATCTAAGTCTTAGTATCTTATTTATAGTAGTTTAGATTGGTTGCAAATTTTCTTAACCATTGAGTAATTATTTTTTAATATATTTAGTTATATTTTAAGAAATTTGTAAGTATAAGGTGTCAACTTTTTATTTAATTGCTTTTGATGTAGCTTATTATTCTTTTTAAGCTACTCTGAATTTAATCTAACCATATTTGAGGTTGTTTCTTGTTTTTTTTTATAATTTTTAGATGACATTTTAAGGTATTTTGTGTTAGTATTTAGTGATTTTGTTAATATATGGTTATATATCCTATATATATCATACATGTAATGAGTAATTATATACATATAATCATGTTTCTAGCATGTTTTTTTATTTTTGAGATATTTTTCCTATTTAATTTCGCTAATTTATTGCTTATTATATAAATTATATAATTTTTGGTTAATTTATGGATATATTCATAAAAATACACATATATTCATATAGTATATTATGTGATATTATGCTTTTTTATAACTTAAATAACCTATCTTTAAGTTCTCATTGTATTTTAGACTTGGTTTTAGGGGTTTTGATGAGTTTTAAGCCAATTTGAATAATTGTACTTCTAAAGCTAAAATTTGGTTTTTAGGATATTATCTTTAAAATCTAACTTTACTAACTCACTTCAACTAACTTTTCTAACTTAATTGTAATGTTTGGGCTCAATCGAATATGTTTTTCAAAAGTCCTAAATTTAGGTACGATTACTTTAAATATGACTTTTGGGGCTCACATAAGTAAATTCTCACTATTTTGATTATATTCTTGATATCTTATTATATTTTTTACTTTTAAGCACATAATAATTCCTCGATTAAGGTTATCATGTTTTTTATAAGTTTTTAGTCTAATCGAGTTGCTTTTTTAAATGCCCTAAATCAATTATTGACCTTAATCGTATAGGAATAGAGCTTTGCTACAATACTCAAATATTCATGTTTTGATTGCTAATTTGTGGGATATCACAATATAAATTTTAATAAATGTAAATAAGAAATTCTATTAAGTACTATATTATAACAAAAAATATTCTTTAGTTGAAGTAAAATATTACTATATTTTTTATAAAATAGTTTAGTTTGGTTTATCTTTCCAGATTGACCATAAACTTTCAGTTTGATTTAGATTAAAAAAATTTTAAACTATATTATAAAAAAGAAAAAACCATATTTTCGGTTTGGTTTGGTTTGGTTTGATTTACGGATTGATTTGGTTTGGTTGGTTTTTGCCCATCCCTACTTGATAGTAACTTATTTGTTTGTTTATTAGGCAAGTTACATGATTGTTGCACAATTTATTAGGTGCTTAATAAATATCATAAGTATGTTCTTGTCATAAAAAAGAACTATTCACGAAAAGAAAATAATTTTCTTGTTAATTTTATCTCTCTATTTTGTTAGAAATTATCTAATTTTGAATAGGATCATTGCTTTCCTTTCCTAATTTTCATTTCAAGTAGTATAAAAATGCTCCTAACTAATGAAAATATTCAAAAGCACTTTAGTCTTAACTTATGACTTTGTGGAGAGTAATTTCAATTTATGAATGGATTGGTTGGTACTATATAATTCTTGGAACCAAGATATTAGTGAAGTATGTTCTTAGGTCTCTCCACTAGGGTTGGGTAAAAAAACCATAAATTGTGGATCGAACCATGAATAGAATTGAAAAATTGATTTTTTTGCGAACCATTTGGTTTACGGTTCGGTTTGGTTTGTTTATATATAAGCGGTTCGTTTGGTTTAGGAAAATGAATCGAATCATGTCATTTTGAACCGAATCAAATCGTTAGTTAAATAAAAAAAATCATGTAATTATTTTGTACTTTTTTATATATTTTTTCATCAATCTTTATAAATTTTATCAAATTTTTATATTTTATTATTCTTTATCTTAATTTTGTATCAATTATTAAGATTAGGTTGAGTGAATTCTATTTAAAATTTCATATTTATTGAAAATAAAAATATTTAGTGAAAATTTAATACAAGTGGTTCAAACCGTTGATTGAACAGAATCGAACTGATTGTAATTAGATTAAAAAAATTTATAAACTGAACCATATAGTTCGTTTCAACTTCAAAAAATAAAAAAATAAAAAAACTGAATTGTTATATTAGGTTCAGTTCAATAAGAGTAAGGAAGGGTGCGAACCGTATTGAATTGAATTGCACTTACCCTTACTCTCCACGCCAAAAAAATGTATATGTATGTATGTGTATATATATATATATATATATTTCCTTCAAGTGCACAATGGCATACCTTCAAATGGACTCAACATCTTAGTGATGTATGTAACATGTATAACAACAGCAATTCCATTCCATAAGTGCCTACCCTATCAGAGTAGACGCTAATGCTTTTTCCCATATCTGACAATATTTCTTAGACGGAAAGAAAAGATGGAGGCTAAAGAGTTTCCCTAAATGAGGTCGGAGGCAGAAGAGGAAAGTCCCATAATGCACAATGGTAACAAGCTATCATTGACGAGCACTGAAATAGCTCATAAGATATAAAGGTTTCATTGCATCTTACGCTCGTATTAAGCGGAAAATATGATGTAATTAATATGGAAGCTCAAACCATAATTATAAGTATTTTTTTTTTTAAGAGGGTAGGAATTATAGCTAGGGGCGGCAATTTAGGAGAGGTTCTAAAAAGAAATATAAAAAAAGGGAAAACCATCTTCACTGTTTGCTAAACGTAATATTTTTCTCCCAAGCACCTTTTTTTTCAATTTTATTTTATTTTTGAAGGAACACACCATTCCTCCAATTTATGACATGACCTGTGAACTCGAACACAACACAATATGATTATAGAAGAGTTTGCATATAGAAAAAGATAATACGAGATACAAATAAGTCAAACTTGTTTAAACATGATAAAATTTATATCTGAATTTAGGTTTGACCCATAAACCTATTTATGAACTCATTTACAAAACATGTTTTATAAATATGCCTTGGTTTCAACTTATGAACCCATTTAATTTTAAAACAACCAATATTTTGAAATTTAGAATGATATTATTTCCTCTTTTTTCATAAATATGTGAAGAAGGATGGCATAAATACATCTTCCTAGCAATATGTTAAAAGGTTAAGATTCTATTAATGATAAATGGGTAAATAACTTACAAGTAACTTTACCATTTGCAAATACTTATACTAGAGCTAAAAATTTATTTCATTTTATACTATAGCTAAATTTTTATTTCATTTGTCATGATGCTTATAATCTTTACTTTATTAAGAATTTCAATCCTTCAAAGAAATACAAACAGATGATAATGAATTTGAAATAGAGCTATATTCATATGAAGAATTGGATATGATGGTTGAAAAATGTATTTTGAGTTATTTGAATGTTAATCAACATCAACATCCTTAAGTTACAAAGATGTCACATGACACCTTAAGCATATTGATATCCACAAAAGCTTCAAATCCACATTTAGTATTAGGTCAAATTCTTGATCACCACAATAGCTCATTTTAGGTTAGTGACTAAGGAAACTCTTTAATATACATAAAGGATTGGTTTTACCATAATGTAATAAACTAAATTGTTTTTTATAAATATTTCAACATTATCTACTTTTTATTTATTCATTTTTTTTTTCATATTTCTTTGATTGTCTCTTTAGGAAACTTACCACTAATATCAAGATGTTAATGTTATACAATTAATACATAGTTCAACTTAAGATCATGATGATATGCAGTCACTTTGTGTTTAAAATTGCTATATTTGATTGGACTTTATTTTATTAAACTTTTATTGAATTGTAATTTCATATGTAAATGTTAAGATTATATTATTTTTATTTGTAAAATGTTAATTTTATAATCATCATTTTCCCTATAAGTTTATAACTATTTTATAGATTTAGTTATAACTTTTTGATCAATAAATGAATTTAATCTAGACATGAAACACATTTATTAAATGGGTCAGATTACGGATTTAGATTTTTATACATGATTAATAAAATGATTAATTATGAGTCATAGGTTAAGTTATTCAAGACACAAACTTTTTTAGACATAGACATACGACACAACGGGTTAACATGAATTATCAGCCTTAATTGTAGCTGATCCATCTTTATAATAGCCTTTACATATTTATAAGTTTAATTTTTTAGATATAAAGATTGCAACACTAATTTAACATAATATCAAAGTAGGAGAACATGAGTTTAAATTTCTGCATAGTTATTTCAACTCATTTAATTAAGCTATTTACGTGATGACCAAGATTTAACCCACAAGTGAAGGAAATATGAAGTAATAAATATAAAAACTCACATCAATCTACAAATTTAAAGCTTAAATTAAAATGGTTATGATGCTAATCCTATCATAATGGCTAAGCTTTGCTCCGGCGTAAACTCTATTGGCTAACCCAGCCTAGATTCAACTTTTAATCCAACCCCAAGTTCCTTGTAAAATGCTCTCAATATCTTCATGTGGACTTTACCTTTTAGCTGGATTAAATAAAAAAAAAAAAAAGATATTGGTGTTAATTGGTTATGTGTTCTGATGAATGATGGGTAAGTATTAATCATAAATAAATACATATTAATAACAAAAGGTTAATCTTCTTGTGTTAAAATTTTATTAAAATTTACCTATTCCTCCTCAAGATACGCCACATGTCCAAGTCCCACTGCATCTTCTTAGGAACATGTCATTAATTCAGCGGGTTTCTTCATAAATCTATACGTTCCTCATAATTGAGGCCATTATTCTCGAAGCACGGTTGATCGGCTGGTGTAAACAGTGTCCGACCTTTTCTAACACAAGTATGACTATAATATTAATATAGAATATCAAATAAAGGAAAAGAGAAGCATTTCTACTTCAAATTTTCGACCAAACGGTGGTGCGACTCAAAACGGTGCACCTTAATTTTGTAAGGCAAACCGATTCAGCACCTATAATACTAAAGAAACATACCAGGTGCTACTTTTACATTTTCGGATCGTTAAGCTTTATGTTTTATCTTCAAAAATTTGATCGAGAATTGACTCAAAGAAAATTAGATGCAAACGTGACAGTATTCTCGATATTTCCAAAGTGATCACCCTCTATATCTTGAACTGTTTCACAACATTTTCATATGGTACACAATATGCACTCAGATAAAGGAAATGCAACAGCTTTTATGATACGTAGGTCTAAAGAAATTATATTCCATCATTAAAATTATTGTCGACTCAAAAAGGACAAAGAAGCACGTATTCTCGCATCTTTGCTAACAAATTGAGGAAAAATTATCTAAAGGTCCTAAAACGTTTAAGGATAACTACAATTAAGTCATAAAATGTCAAAATATCCATGCCACATAATGCCACTGTGGCATATCTTGTGGTAGATATTCTTTCAAATCCAAAAATAATTTAATAAAAATAGAAAATGAAAAAAAAAATTGAAAGTAAAAAAAGAAACCCCATAAGAAATTTAGATAAGATTGGTTGAGAACCCATTAGTGGGCTGGAAAGTTGGCACCCCCCAAGGGATACCTAACAACCTTCCTCTTATTATAAAACCATGGATTGCAAGCCACATTTGCTTATGAGTTACAACTCAAGATCAAGGGTGGATGGTGATATTAATCACTTGGTGGTGGTCACGACGATCTTAGGAGGCAGACTGCTAGTCACAAGTTGAATTTGAAAATAAAATGTATATCTTTTTTTATGTTAAGACCAAATTAACGCAATAGCAAATTTTTCATTTTTCTTTTAATGAGGAAGTGGCTAGCAACCCTCCACTAAAAGTGGGATTTCACATACCTATAAGCATGGTACAGTGATTCATGTGTCATACCTCAAACTTGAAGGATATGGCCAATTTGCAACATATTTCTACCTAAATAAAAACATGTAAGACTCATTTACTATGCTCTTTCAATCTTTAAGTCCATATTTAATTTAATGAGAATTAATTTCTCAAAAAAGGGTAAGCAAACGTTTAGCACAAAGATATACTACTTCAAACACATATAAATATTAAACATATTGAGTTGTAGATATACACCTAAATCTAACTCAATAACAAAAGTAAAAGATGAAGTATAATCCTAACATCTCAACACTTAGAGTAGCTCATGACTCTCCATCATAGGTTGAAACCTAAATAAAATTGATATCATATGTGGAACAATTTGAGTCCACACTGTTAATAATAACAACACAAGATAGTCTCATCCTTAGTTTATTGCTCATATTATATGATCAAAAGCATGGTCCATATACAGCATTCCCCATACCATTAATTGCCCCATTGTGACTTCTTCCTTACTCCCTAACTTGAAGTGACTATATGTTGTGTCTAACTTTGCAGTTTTATTTTCTTCAATCCAATTAAGATTAAATCCTAACTCATTAATACTAACCATTGACTAAGAATTAAGGAAGGAAAACCTATGTTTTTTCTTAACTTTGAAAATCCTAGAATCACCACCTAACTTGAGTCGGGAAAAAGGGATAAGTTAGAATCAATTAGGTGGATTGATTCTAATTTAGCCATTGGTTTACAAGAAAATCAATTTTAGAAAATGATTTGAAAAACTAGAGACTTTTGGATTTGAGGGTAAACCCATTAAACCTTAAACGGGCACTTTTATCCTTCCGAATTTAAATTTATTTTTCAAAATAGCCCTTTAAAATAGTTTAAGTATATAAATAAATAAAATTGTACCTAACTATACAAAAAACAAAGAAATTGAAAAATTATTTACAAAAGGGAAAGACAATTTTTTTTATATTTTAAGTCACCTCGTAGTTATTTACAGGTATCTATCTATTTGCTTTTCGAAATCAGATTTTCGTAGTTCATTTAAAATTTTTTTAGTTTGTTGGCTATATTTTAATTTTGAAAACAAGTTAGATGTATGTTTTTAATCCATTAATTTTATTTAAGAAAATTTCTAAAAGGGGTCTTAATTTGATATGTTTATATTAGGCAAACCTTTAAAGAAATACTAATGTTGAAAAAAGATTTATTCAACTTTTATTATTTGAAGAGAAGAAGGTTTTTCTAAGTGTCAAAATGTTTTTTTTTTCTTTCTTTGTTTATTTTTATAAGGAAAGAAAAGAGAAATCTTTTTTCCTTTATGTGTAGGAAAACAATTTCATTTATTTATTTTTTATTTCAAAGAAAAGAGAAGAAGGAAAAAAATAATACGCTGTCTTTTTTTCCTTTATGTATTGGAAAACAATTTCATTAATTTTTTTATTTTTCTAATTTTTTTACTTTTTTTTAAACAATTAAGAAAAGAAAAAGAGGAGAAAATAAATAAAAAATAAAAATAAAATAAAAGGGATAAAAGCTGAACTTGGATACGGGTTAGACATGTGAGTCGGAATTGGGCTTAGATATAGATTCTGGGTCAGATCTTAGGCGTAGGCGTAGGTTGCAATCCTGGTCATAGGTATAGAGCCAATAGCAATAGTAGAAGGAGGTGATTTGGAGTGTTTTAGATGGCTTTGCAAGGGGGTGAAAGTACCTTCATATGCTTTTCATTAGCAAAAAGTGGATTGGTGGTGGCATTTCAATTCAAACTGGTGGTTTTGCAAGTGGGCCATTGAAGTTGCATTAGGTAGTAGCAATTTGAAGATGGTATGAAGCAAGTGGGGACTAGCAACTAGGTTTTTTGAGGGTGGTAAGCTCAACCATAGTAGTGTTTTGGTGTTAGGATGAGTGGTGGCTAGGATTTTGTGGTAGGAGTTGGTGGAAAAACCTTAAGGTGGTAGAGGTCATGATAAGAGGCATGGCAAGGGTCGGGGTTAGTCCTTGGTAGAAGCTCAAGTTTTAGGGAGCTTGATGATGGTGTTAGTTTAGCTCAAGAAGTCCTGAGCTCCAATAATTTCTAAAGAGAGAGAGGACTTCAGCTAGAGAGAGAAAAGACTTCGAGTGTATGCTTATCAAATGATTAAGTGAGAATTGATGATCAAATGTGCATTATGAGCTCCTATTTATACATTTCTAAGCTTAAATCAAGCTTGGAAAGTAAATTAATGGCTGAATCAACCATTGGAGTCTAGCTTGCACAATCTTCGAATTGGACAAAATCATATGATTTTATTCAATTATTTGAGTTAAAGAGCGAAGATACTTGCTCAAATGACAGAGGGAAAGCTCGAAATCTCTTTGATTTGGCTTGGATTTGATCACATTCATTAAGAGCTAAAGTCATAGACCCAAGTTGTGACTGATTTTTAGAGGTTGATTTAAATGTTTAAACAAACGAAACATGTTGAATTTTTAATCTAGATTTAAAAGTATCCTAAGCAATCTTTGCAATTTTATCATTAATTTGGTGAAATTATGAAGAGAATTGAATAAAAATGATCTTAAAATGAGGAGAATGGCATGTTCTTCATGAGGAAGGGAAGGAAAGAGAAAAAAATTGCCCATGTTGGCTAATCAGGTGCTAACACATGGCCATTGGAGTAAAAAAAAAAAATCGCATTTGTGCTTCTATAAGGACTTAAACTCAAGTCTTCTCTTTGTGCACGGTGCTCCTTACCAATAGGCCATTAATTTGTGCTTAAAAAATGTGTTCAAACAAATTCTATACAAGGTGTTAAGATTATAGGGCTGGAGTGTAACTTAGGTCCATATAAATTCCTAATAGTCAATTCTTCAAAGACAAGACCCAAACATTCTAAAATGACGCTAGACTCTTATTTATCCTAAAAATCTTAATTTCCTTTTTTTGTATATTTTTTCAAATTCCCATTTTTTTTGTATTTTTCTAAATTTTTGAATTTTTTATGTATTTTTGAATTTGAACCCTTTTCCTTTTATTCTAAAAAAAAAAAATTATTAAAACTATAGAGAGGCAAAAATGAGGTGTACGCTATAATTTCCTCATATCAACTTTTTGATCCATGAACATGGTCTAAGCACCTAATTATTACTTCATCTTAAGATATTCTCCTTATTAAGGCTATGACCACCTAGCCTATGGCTGTCATTTGCAGATCTCTATATTGTTAAGCATAAACAACACAAGTGGTTTAATAATAAAAAATTTGTTAGTCAAACTTCTTTCTAATCTTTTAAGTACTCAAATTTCTTTCTAATCTTTTAAGTACATACAATAAGCAACAATATAGATACTTACCTTCATCCATGTTGAAAAGTTGTTTTTTATTCCTTGTGCTCAAAATATCCTACTAACGAGAATAATTGTTGATGGCTTGTTTTAGATATATGCCCCTAAACTGCAAACCAACCCATAAACATGATTATCCCCTCAGAAGAAGAAAACAAAAGGGGATAAGTGGCGCATGTTGTAGAGAGTTGCTTAGACTGCTATTAGGGAAGGTGACACGTACAGAGGATTAGCTAGAAGGAAGCTACCAATCATAACCTTTATGTTCTTCCTATTTAAGCTATTAAATATCTCTACGTAAGCAAGGTCTAAGGGACTAGAGGAAACCCTAAGCTCTCATTAGAAAGTTATTGTGGTATTCTCCTTAAGAAAACTTGAGTATTGAAGTGGTCTTGCTAGACTAACCTTTTATGCCCCCACTTAACATACATATATTACTTTGTAGGCCCAACTTAGCTTTAGCAATTTAGGAGTTCCCTTAGGTTAGCCCTAACACCTTACAACGAGAATTAAACACCAACATTGTGGCATCTGTTGTTTATGGCACTAATGTTACTATAACCATAATGATAAATAAGTGAAACATAGCTAATAAAACTACTTAGTATGTCCAACCTACTAGAAACATAAATGTAGACAAAGATCAAACCCAAATGAACTAAGAGTTCAACCTCATTGAGTAGTTCAAGAAGATGGAGCACCAAATGCGTATAGTCTAAGAAGAAGATAACAACCCCCTTCTTGTGAAGATCCAATATCATCAACAGCCCAACTAGCGCAAAAAAAAAAAAAAAAAAAAAAAAGAGTAAGTTCAAGACTAGAAAAGTGATGACTCTCCATCATTAACTTAACCTTCACACCTGATAGGAAATTAGGCCAGTTGACCTAATCTTAAGCTCATAGACTGGCTTTTGCTAAGCACTTTCCTGCCAACTTCTTAAGGAAAAGGTAAAGCTCTTACCGATTATCAAGCAACTTGGGTACCTAAGTTTCCACCAAAGATACACCATCTCTTAATGGAGGAGGTTAGTCCTTAGCTTGAGCTAAACAACTCAACAAATCTAACTAGTAGCTCAGTCATCGTGTATCAAACCTATTTATTTGAGAGTTTGAGTTGATTGTTATACCTCGACTAAAGACTTATCCTTACCAAATTTGTCATATAATGTTAGAATCGTAGCTAGTGGCCTAATGCCACATGTCTCTAATACTATCTTTGTTTATACAAATGTTAGGTGCATATTTTATATGTCATCGCCTATTTCTATCCCTATAACATAATATGTACACTATTTTAGACATAATGCCATTTTTATTAATTATAGGTTCCTAGTAAGTTGCTCGAAGTTGGTTGTATAAATAGTCAATCATGTAATAGTCGCATCATCAATAATGAGATATCCTTTATTGTCTTCTTCCTTCATTTGTTCTTCAGTAAATCTTAGCTTCCAAAGTTTGAACTTACTCTTATCTAACCCATAAGTAAGGTTAGTGGTGAGTGACCTCAGGATTAGTATTCATGTGTTATATCGGATATTAACTTAGGTTTAAGTATGGCCATGTAGTACGCAATATCTACTCACTTAGTACGTAGGATTGCTTACCTTCAACTACAATTTACTTTTTTGATTGTCTCATTGTTTAGACCCATCCTTTGTTTCGTGTCATTGCTTAAGATATACGTTCATCTACGTCTTAGAATATCATCTAGGTATCAAAGCTTTGGCAACAAAGAATCACTATTGGAGCTATTATAGTATGTTTGTAATTACTATTTTGTGTTTGTGTGAGTTGTTGTAGGTGTTCAACTGTTCTTGTTAGTATTTGCATTGGTTGAGGTACAGTTCAAGTAGTTGTTCGAGCATTTGAGAAGTAGTTGTTAGTATTGCTATTCAAGTGGCTTTTGTGGTGTGATTCCTCTTTAAGGTAGTTTGAAGTAGTATTTTGCTAGTTGTTCGAGTCACTAGATATTATACTAATAGTGAGAATGATTGACTTTAGTGTTCACAAAGGAATAGTAAATGTTAAAAGTAATGCCATCAGACTTGGATGGCTTAGACTGTAAACATCAAGAAGCATAGACAAACAGATCCATGATCATTTTGGTGGCTAACTTGGTATTCACCATACAGAGGTTGGTGGAGAACAGGCTACTAAATACTATTCTTACTATTGTCTAAGCTGCTTTAGCTAATGAGCAAGTAGATTTAGTTCAAGATGAGCAAGTTGATGGAGTAAGGTAAGGTATCCAAGCTCATAGAAGGATTGGACTCGGTAACCTTGAAGAAGAGGTTGGAGACAACTTTGATGAACACCTAGCAACCAAGTTCCCTTAGGTTTTGAGAATATAAAGTTGCAGATGTCAACTAACTTAGGGTCTAAAAACACTTAGGATTATTTGGAATGGGAGGACAAGGTCAAGAAGATTTTTAAGTGTAATGACTGTGAAGACAACACAAAGATGAGATTGACCGCCCTTAGACTTATAGGCTATGTTACTTGTAATAGAAGAACTTGTAGATTACTAGAAGAAGGGATGGAGAGATAAAGATAAGAACTTAGATTGAGATGATGAGAGCTATGAGAAGAAGGTATATCATCGATCACTATATGCGAGAGTTGAGGTTAGCTAGAACTGGTGTAGATAAATGCATTAAGGAGTTCTAGATGTTCATGATCTATTATGAGGTCAAGGAACAAGAAGCCCAAACTATCTCTAGGTTTATTAGAGGACTGAATTTTGAAATTTGCAAGGTGCTGGATGTGTAGAGGATTGATACCCTAGAAGATGCTATTCGAGATGCTCAAAGAGTAAAGCGCTAGAGATGTTGAGGTTATTCTTGTGCTTCCTGAAGTAAAGCTTAGCCTACCTAACCTACTTAGGCAAGGTAGATTAGATTGGAACTAAGCAAGCAAGAAGAGGTACAGTTCGACTTGAAGAACTAAGTTGTTGAAAAAGAGGCATCGAGGAAGTTTGAGAAGGGACATACGTCAAGTAGAAAGATGAATAAGATTAAATGCTTAAAGTGCCAAGGATTTGAACATATTGCCGCTCGTGTCCCAATAGGAGAATTATGGTCATTAAAGGAGAAGTGTTGACGATTGAGGTCGATTGCATTGATGAAGAATTCAAAAAATCAAAGGAAGAAATTATTAGAAGCAAGAAAAGTTACTGCAAAGGAGGTTATGGTAAATAACAAGCAAGGTAAATTCTTGAGTATGGTCGTATAAAGGACCATAAGTATTACCCTTTTAGCCAAGGAGAGCAGTGAGAGAATCTGTTCCATATTGTGTGCAAAGTGAACGGCACATTATGTGCTCTTATTATTGACTTTGAAAGTTGCACCAATGTCATGTCTACAACTATGGTCTAGAAGCTTAAATTACTAACCACTTCTAATCTTAAGCCATACAAGTTATATTAGCTACATGAGGATGGTGCTTCAAATGTCACAAAATAAGTTTTACTACATCTCTCTATTGGTGCTTAATAAGATGAAGTGTTATATGATGTTTTGCTCGTATCTACATTACACATTTTATTAGGTTGACCTTGGATGCTTGACTGAGGAGTCCTTTATGATGGATTTAAGATTACTTATACGTTTGAGTATAGTGGAAAGAGGATTGTGCCAAGTTCTATGACTGCTTACTTAGTTGAACTCAGAAGAAAAGCTTAGTAATGACTTAAGCTAAACAGTTAAAAGTACAAAGACCTCTTGTTATAAAAAGTACAAATTAATGGATGTGGCTCTTTATATATTTCAACTAGAATAGAAGGCATTAATCTAATTGGGAGGGATTCTAACATAGAATGAATGAAAGAAACTTTTGCTCAGGTACTTAGTGATAATATGGACTTGGTTAAGGCTTTGGTATCAGGGGAATGTCTTCTAATAAAGTAAAGAAAAAATTAGAAGAAGAACGAAGTTGAGATTGACAACAAGAAGGTTTTTGACATGATCTTTACCAAAAGAAGCACATTGTAGAAGATTAGAAGTTTGATAAAGGACATCCTGAATTTAAAATCTTCTTTTGACTCTTTTTTTTTTGGCTTTTGTCAAGCATAAAGTTAATGCATACATTGTAACTAAGTCAAGCTAGGGATGGATTGGAGTTTTAGAGCCTTAGAACCCCATTCCATTTGGTTTTTCTTTTATTTGTAGATTGAGACAAGCATCTCTTAGACTCTTGATGTTTAACATTATATCTAATATCTTTGGCTAAGAGAAAAAAAAAATAAAAAACATTGTAGTTATTAGTATTACTAATTCAGGGATTATAGCCACCTTATTATAATGTCATTTTGGCTTATAGGGAAAATCTATCTAAATTGTAGGATTGGAAGACTGAAGTAGTGTTGTAAATATTCAACTCTATTGTAGATGGTTTAATAGATGGATACAATATGTTGTCCAAGAAAAATATTTTTTTTATACTCTCTTACTTGTCTTTTGCCTTTGTTGGAAAATGATGTAACAAATTATGAATTATGTAAGAAGTTTAAGATTTGCATACTAGTAGGGTGCAACACTCTGTTTTGTTAAATGGAGGAAGTTAATCCATTGCCCTTTTGTATTATTTTACCTCATGTATATAATTGTATTTTTACCTAAACAAATAGTTGTGTATATTAAGAACTTTTAACTCAATTAATATCTCATGAAAAGAGAATTTTGGATAGAAGAATCCATTTAATCAAAGCTTGGCAACATTTGAAACAAACAACTCTATAAGGAGGGACAAAAGCACAAGAAGTGCCTATACTTTTCAATTTTTTGTAATTTTGTGCTTAAACTTCATTTTCTTTTTTTTTCCCTAATTTTTTTGACAATTTAGTGCCTTTTTTTTATTTTCAATTTGGTTTTTTCATTAATATGAAGTTAAAGGAAAATACTTTTTTTTTTTTTAGCAACTTAGTGTTTATACCTTAGTTTTGATTGTATCTTAGTATCTTTAGTTTAGTTTTGTTATATTTTAATGATTAGTCACATATTAATTTATAAGAAGTTAATTTTTTATTTTTCTTAATTAATAAATTATTTTAAAGATTAAAAAATAATTATTTTTATGCCAATAATTTCCATTGTGCATACTCATGCAAGACTTACTTTCATTTGAAAATAAAATCTAGTGCGTATACTTTAATATCCCAAACTAGATAGGATTTGAAATATTCATAACTTGCAAACCGACTATTATTTGACCTTAAAACTCAAATTTTTTGACTCATTGAATAGACACTTCCATATAGTATTTTATTTTGTTTTGTTTGTCGTGGTTTTCTTGTATGATTTTTCAAATATGTGATTTTGTAACTTTCCAACTAGACATTGTACGATCATAAACTTATACTTGTTGGAAATTTGTGTTATAAGTTAATTAAAATTGTCAATTTGACTTAAGATTATATTCTTAAAAATTATCATTATTCTTCAATAAACTTGCAAACTATTTTAATTTTTTTTTATTTTTTGAAAATCAATATGATTTTAAGATTATATTCTTATACATTTACAATTACATTACGTTGTATGAGCATTTACAAATAATAAAAGATTAAATTTTTTAAAATAAAACTAGAAAATGAAGAGCATATTTCTAGATGTAAATGCCATTGAAAATAAACATAAATAAATTTATGAAAGTAACAACAATTGTGGTGTATGGAAATGGTAAATTTTAGAGGACATTTGTAACCTATAGGGAATAATATGAAAAATAAAAGAGAGATACACAAGGCATAAGGATAATGAAAATAAAAGATTAAAATAAGTAAAGGTTAGTGGAATAACAAGTTTTCATTAATCATTTTCTCACTTTTCACCCTTATAATGATCTATTATTTCTAAAATACAAAGAAAAAAAAAATACAAAAGATTTAGATCAATGTGCCTAAGGAAATTGATTATTTTCAATTGCATAATTTGAGTCAAAATAACAAATCTTAGGTAGCTCATAACATGAGCTTTCCAATAGTTATATAGATCCAATTAAGTTTCTTTTTATGCATTTATCCCCTATAAGGAAAAGAATTCATATTTTGATCTGCTCTACAAAGACTCAATCATAAATTGTTAGGTTCATGACTCGTATATCAATATTTATGATTGATAATTTATCATGTGCTACTCACATGTCACTTGTCATGAATTGATGATGTGATCATCAAAGCTTAATCTATGCAAGTATTATCTTTAAAAGAAAGTACTTATTTGATCTTTTAAAGAGGCCACTAACAAAAGAAATAGGATAAATTATATCAACCACTTTTATAAACTTTTGAAATTATATTGATACTCCAATTTTTTAATTGTACACTAACATCCTTTTGATATGTATTAGCCATTCCCTTATAAAGAAGATTAAAGAGGTTTTTATGAAATTGTGAATTTTATTGAATGGTATTTGTATATTTTTATTAAACTTATTAATGGGTTTAATGTCTATAGGAGTATAGATGTACAATTGAAAAAATTGGAGTTTTGGAAACAATTTTAAAAGTTTTTAAGGTAGTCGATGTGATTTTCCTAAGGGGGTAAATTATGAAGATCAATATTGCTTTTCCTCTAAAGTGGGCATAATTTTTTTTTGGGTCAATAATATATTATAGCATAGGGGAAGAGAGATTCGAACCCAGTCTATCTTATTGAGAGATTTATATTCATGCCATTAATCTACAGTAACCTTGGCAAGTAGACATGAAATTGAAGTAAAGAAAGTTGCAAGAAACTTAATATTTATGGTTATATCACTCCCTTTCATAAGTGACATTTATTTACGACACATTTGGTTTATGAAATCTAATAAAGTAGGAAAAATTATAATTTCTAAGAAATTGAATAGTATAGGAATAAAATTCATTCAATCAAACGAATTAATTACTCAAGAGAAAAAAGTCATGCTTATGGAATATAGGATTTTTTCTTTTGTTTTTTCATTTACTCTCTTTCTTTCACTCATACCTTAAAGAAGACCTTTTGTAATTTAAGATGTAAGAATAATCACATGCAATACAACAAACCATAGATGCTTTAATGACAAATAAACTTATGACACTTAAGTAACTATTAAAAATATAATATTAGTTGGTTTAATTAATTGCCATATTGCTTCCCTTGAACCAAGCCTTCAAACTTCACCATGCTAAGCATGTTATTCGACTTCAAGAACACATCTCCTTTTAGTTTCTTTGTAAAGATATTTGCAACTTGCTCTTCAAAGAAATATAATTCAATCACAATTTCATTGTCCTTCACCAAGTCACAAATGTAATAGTACTTGATGTTACACAAATGTAATGGTACTTGATGTCAATAAGATTGTTGCGACCATGAAACACTAGACTCTTTGTCAAAGCAATTGCTAGTTTGCTGTCATAGAAAATTTTAGTAGGCTTAACTTGTTGATGTTGTAACTTATTTAGCATTCTTGTCAACCAAATCGCTTATGTAGCACATCCTCCTACTACTATATATTTTGCCTCTTCCTTTATGAAAGCTACCACATATTACTTCTTAGATGACTAAGAAAAAACTCCAATTCCAAGATGGAAAAACAAAACTGGAAGTAGTCTTTCGCATTTGAGTATTACTAGCACAATCACTATCTATATAACCTAGAAACTTAACATTATTAGTATAAGAATAAAAAACTCCATCACTAAGTATTCCTTTGATGTATTTTAAAATACGTTTAGCTGTTTACCAATGAGATTGATACGAAGTCTCCATAAATCTATTAACAATGCCACCATTGAACATAATATTTAGTCTGGTAGCTATCAAATACCATAAGCTTCCAACCAAGTCACCACGATCATCTTTGACCAATTTTAATCTCTCTTCAGTTGGAGTCAATACTGGTTTACATGAATCCATCTTAAACCTTTCAATACATTACTTGCATACTTTTTATGAGAAATAAAAATAGTAGAATCTGTGTATTTCACCTCAATTTCAAGGAAGTAAGACATCAAACTCATATCTCCCATCTTAAACTTAGTAACCATAGTCCCCCTAACTTTTACTAACAAATTAGTATTATTACCAATGAAAATTAAATCAATATATAAGCACACAATGATAATATCACCCTGCAAGTTTAATTCAACATACAATGTATGTTCATATGGACATCTCTAAAAATTATGATCAATAAAATAAGAATCAATTCTAGTGTACTAAGCTATAGGAGCTTACTTCAAGTCATAAAAGGCCTTTCTTAATTTGTAAAACTTATCTTCTTTTCCCTTCTTCACATAGCTAGGAGGTTGCTCAATATACACCTTCTCCATAAGTATACTACTAAAAAATGTATACCTAATATCTATTTGAAAAATTTTCTAAATATTCTAAGCAACTAGTGAAATAAGTATTCTAATAGTATTAAGTTTAATAACAGGAGCAAAAATCTCAAAATAATCAATACCTAACTTTTGCATGTAACCTTTTGCAGCCAAACATTCTTTAAAATGATCCACCTCTCCATTAAACTTGTACTTAGTCTTGTATGCCCTTTTAACACTAATTGGGTTCATATCTTTAGGAAGTGTTATAAGCTCTCAAGTTCCATTCTTTTCAATAAAATGGATTTCATCATCTATTGCTTTCACCTAATAGTCACTACTAGCAACTTCCTTAAAAGATAAAGGATCATAATCTGAAAACAAGGCACAAGGCATAATGCACTATATCATTAAAATCATCATAAAAAAACTATTAACATTACCAACCACATAATCTTCCAAATAAGAAGACATCCTACACTATCTTGTGGACAAATAGAAGGTTCTCCAAGTGTAGGTTGTATGTTAACGTCTACATCAATATTGTTTGCAACATTGATAATAGGTATTGATTGTGAAGTTTTCTCTTCACTAGACTAATCTCAAATACTGTCTTTATCAAAAGTGACATTCCTACTAACAATCACCTTTTTATTTCTTCTATTGTACAACTTGTAACCCCTTGTCTCATGAATGTACCTTATAAAGATACATTTTTCTATTTTATCATCTAACTTCTTCCTTAGCTCAACAGATACATGGGCATAAGCAACACAACCAAACACTTTGAGATGCCCAATGTTAGGTTTCTTACCATTCTATGCTTCCTATAGTCTTGTCATAAGCACTTCTAATAGGACACCTATTTAAAACATAAATAACACATGCGACTACTTTGGCGCAAAATTGATTAGGTAAATATTTACTATGTAACATCATCTCCCCATATCCATAACTGTTTTATTCTTCCTTTCGATCACACCATTTTGTTAAAGTATGTACCTAACAATTAATTGATGATAAATATCATGCTTTTCAAAAAATTCTTTACATAGTATATTTTGTACCCTTATCAATTCTCAAAATTTAACTTGACATCCACTTTACCTTTTAACATAAGCCACAAATGATTATGTTTTAGAAAATAAACTCATGCCTTCTTATTGAAATCATTAATGAATGTAATAAAACACCTACTACCACTAATGGAAGGAAAGCATAAATTTGAATGAACAAGCTCAAGTAGCTCACCAACTCTCCAAGCTTTCTCTTTGGAAAAGGCATGCAATTGCTTCTTACCAAAATTGCATAACTCACATACTTTATTAGGTATACTAATAACTAGCAAGCTAGAAACCCATCGTTTACGCATTAGAAAATTAGGGCTATTAAAATTTAACATGTGCCATAAAAAATTATCATCAATAATCATAGAAGCATGATAATAAAGTACATCATAATTAAGTTTCATAGGAAACAAGCAATTTTTAGACATGTTTACTTTTGCTATAACTCATTTATCAGTATCAAGAATTGTAGACTTATGTTTGCTAAATTATAAATCATAATTTTTCTCCATTAGCTATCGCACACTTAGAAGATTTTAACTAATACTAAGGGAGTAAATACTTTCGAAATATAGTCAGGGACCCATCTTTCAATCTAATGCCAATATTACTTACAACCAGTATGCTATGATCATCACCAAGCTTTACTGTAGTGTATCATCAAAATCATTAAACAAGTCCTTCCTACCATCCTACATCCTACATCTAACAACCATTAGTTATCATCCATAATACTATCATGACTAGCAATCAATAAAGTTTCTGCATTATCTATACCGTTTTTTGTGACTTTGGTATGAAATTTCTTATCATTCCTTATCATGACATGATAGTCTTTATTAATATGGTCATATCAACTATAGTTATAGCACTAAATATGAGCCTTGCACTTAGTCTATTTAGGACCATACCTCTTACACCTATAACACTGAATAGTTGAGATATTATAATTTTGATTTGAATCACCTTTTCATCTTTACCATCAATTAGACTGAAAATTCCTAATACCTCTACTTTTCCTCTGATTAGAACCACTACGCTGATTTGTTCGCTCATCTTTCTCATTCTTAACATCTACCTGAGCTTTCATGTCTTGCTCAATTTTTTCTTTAGCCCTTTCATCAAATCGCAATTCATAAGCCTCTAAAGATCCTTGCAAGTCGTCAATGGTTCTAGTAGTGTGATCAATCTTTTTTTCAACTATGACCATAGCATCAAATCTCTTTATCAAGGTATAAAGGATTTTCTCTATAATTTGAACATCTATGATAGTGTCACCATTTGCTTTCATATCATTGACAAGTTTTTGTGCACATACGAAAAAATCAACAATATTCTCACTCTTTTCTTATTGAAGCAATTCATAATTCCTCCTCAATGTTTACAATTGAGTCTTCTTAACCTGATTTGCACCTTGATTAGATTGATTCACAGTGTCCCGTACCTCTTTTTAAGGCTTAGAATTGATAACATTCTGAAACATCGAAAATTTAATACATTGGAAAATATAGTGAGTGGCTTGATCATCCTTAGGTTAATTGCAAGATAAATTTCATCGCTATACATTTGACAACATCTTGAGATCTTCTGGTTTGTTAAAACCATTTTCTATAGCATCCTAAACAATAACACTCCTTAAGAAAAATTACATTTGGACTTTCTACTTATGGAAATTATTTTTCCCATCAAATTTCAATGACGACAGTTATACATGATGTGTATTCATAGCCATCCAAAAAAGGTAATTGATTTCATGTTAAGAAATGGTGATTGGATCTTGAACTTTCTTTAAGCATTGTCTTGATTTGTTGGATCTTGACTTTGCTTCTTGTGAATCTTGAATTTTCTTCATGTGCTATCTTGATTTGTTAGATCTTAGCTTTGCTTTACATAAACCTTAAATTTGTGATGAGATTCAACTTATCTACAAGGTTTTCTGTTGATCGAAATTTTCTTTTTTATTCTTCTCGATTATTGAAGCTTCAACCATGTCACACAATTTGACTTTGATACCAATTGTAGAAATAAAATTCACTAATCAAAAGAATCGGTTACTTAAAAAAGAAAGTGATGCTTATAGTATATAGTTTTTTTGTTTTTAATTGACTCTCTTTCTTTCAATTACACCGTAAAGAAGACTTTATATAGTAATGTTAAAATATAGAAATAATCACACGCAATACGATACATCGTAAACACTTTAATGACTAATAAAATTATGACACTTAAGCAACTATTAAAAATAAAATATTACTTGGTTTAATTAATTCCAACAAATAGATAAGTAATAAATATATGTTGTTAGGTCACACTTAGAAAAAAATTAATAATAGATTGGGAATATACATAAAAATACCACCCTATCCTTACCATTATTCATAGTTTAACCATTAGATTGATGTCTTATATGTAGATATAGAAATATATTGGAAAAGATCAAGGAGTAGCTATTTTTTTTTTCTTTTGTCCTATAAATAAATTATAAATTTCTAATTTAATAGCAAGTTGGATGGTTATTTGGCAAATCTGAAACTTGCCCTTCATTTGAAGAAGCAATTTTGATCGAGTTCATGGTGTAATATTCGAATGTCCTAGAGAATGGTACGATCACTCATATGTAGCGGCATTTGTGCAAGTTCTAATTTTGGTCAAAATCATTGTTCTTCTTCTTCCTCCTCCTCTTCTTCTTCTTCTTCGATTTAATGATCTTTGTTCTTAAATGTGCATGAGATTGATGCTTTGCCTCACATATGACTTCCAAAGAAAATCTCCTTATAGGGGGGAAAAAATCTAATAATAATGAACCCCATCGTGAGATGATGGCATTCTCGTGCATTAAACTTATATTACCGTATTATGCTTATAATGAGAATTTTTTGCATTAATAAGTCGCATATGAGCGACTTCTAAGAAATTAGATTCTAATTGAAGTTATCTTTACTAAAATTTACACATTATACTAGAATCTATATATTTGTATATATTTTGGTAGGGAGAATGTATATGAAAATTTGAATGTTGCACCAAAATGTGTAAATCTACATACCATGATTTTGGGTCGCAACTTTATATAAAGTCACAAGTACATGAGTTAAGGTAAGTAATTTTTGTTACAAAGGTCTTGTATTCTTAAAAATTTTAGAACTTGAACATAATCACGACTTAATTAAGAAAACCCTTGTCTAAATAAAAAAGGAAAAACATTGTTTGGCACCACCATTCAACAGATGCAAAAACTTCATAGGTGGTCAAGGCTAGTTGGGCACTTCAGAGTTTCGGGTCCAATCAACAACATAAATAGGTTACTAGTATTTGGTTAAAGCTAGATGCTAAAGTTCACAGCATATAGGAGACCGATAGCAAATGCAAATTCCTCGCCTTTTTGTTTTTTTCTTGGCAATCATGCTTCAAAAACTTCACGCATGATCACTCTAGGTCCCCCACTGTGTGTGTGTGTGTGCATTTCTTGCGTGAGTGTGCGGGAAGCATTTGTCATTTGTTACAACTTGGTTGTCTCTTTTCTTTTCCCGTTTTATCCCAACGAACGCGTGCACTTTCGTATATAATAAAAAGTGGAATGACATATAACTCATTGTATGGCCATAACCAATTAGGCATGACATCGAAACTGTCCAAATCGATACATCATAGCCTGCCATTTTCTTTGCCTATATAATGTTCCCGGTTAGTCTCACTTCGCTCTCATCTTATTTATTAGTTTTCGCTTAGGAAACACATACAACAAAGGTACGTACCTTGTTCTCGCTCTATATCGATCCCACGCTTAGGAAACACATACAACAAAAGTACGTACCTTTTTCTCGCTCTATATCGATCCCATGCGCATGCAAATGTTTTATGCCAGTTGGATAGTTGGGTTCGTGTTTGTCTTGCGGAAAATGTTCACGTGAAATTTTTTTAATCATATTTATTACACTTAAGTTTTGCATTTATAAAATATTATTATATTATTAGTTTCAAAGGATGTAATGAATATAAATTAAGGGTGAAATAGATGGTAAGATCACGGGATCATAAAGAAATATAAATATTAATAACTTATAGTGATAAGTTAAGCTAAAAGGACACGATGATGGCTTTCACCAACAGTAGTGGTCAGTAACAACAGAAAGTACTAATAGAACACGAGTAAATTGATTTTCTTTTATTTTCCGTTTCTCATTGCATTTTCCATGATATTAACCACTGTCATTGAACATCAATTGCCAAATTCGCATCCATCGTTGACTACCACTAAAATCGATTAGTGATTTTGACCTCTTGATATTATTATATACTATGATAATATTTAATGATTTTAAAATTCCAAATCATAGTAAATGTCGATAGAAGTGCAAAACCATGAAACAAGCACAGCTTAGTTTGCAATATTTTGCATAATAATGTCTTTATCCATGCATCTCGAATTCAACAGATCTGACGTACTTCATTCCATATTTTTGTCGTACTTTATGAGAAATTTATTCGCTTTATTTTTTCCAAATGATTAAACTAGCTAGTATATAAGAAACTAAAAGAAATCGCAGTAACATGATTATATATATACATATATATATACACACTTGTAGATCTCCAGTTATGTGTGCATATATAAATATTTTGACCTACTATTTCATATGGGTATATAAAATATATGCTTTGTGGTTGTCACAGATAATATCATAATAGTATTTTATAGGTAGTCCATTATAATGTCGTGTAAATATTTTGTATATTTGAACAGTATTTATAACGTATGTTGGTGTGTTCGGCGTGTAGATTACTCTATAAGACATGTGACTATTATTGATGGCAAGATCCTTTTTATTTACCCTTTTCTGGCATCTCATTAATATTCCACATGGTACTGGTATAAAAAAGGCACACTTTTGCCTTTTATGCTAGCTAAATCGACTGTAAGTTTACATCAGTCATGGTGACCTGATAAATAACAATGCCTAGACTTAAACCATAAATTAGTTAATATGTTCCATTATTAAAATATGAATATATTTCATTTTCAAGAGATCCACATCTAATTGATTCTAGAAGATGCAAATTATTTTTGTTCTCCTTTTTTTTTTTTTTTTTAATTGGCAAAACCCGATTACCGGGGGGTGTGGGGAGGTCGCCAGCCCCAATTTTATTAATAATTAAAGATTTACAATGAAGATGGAGGCTTATACCTGACCTCTTTGTTACATATTTGACCTGTATGAAAATATAAATAAGGATGTACTACATCCCTTACATCCCTTAATAATTAATATTTTTGTTCTCCTTTCTTCAATGCACAAGTTGACTACTTGAGGTGCACATAATTGTCAATAGACATGGGTTTTTTTTTTTTTAAGAATGTTTCTCCAACTTTTATTTCGCTATTAGTATTTAAGACGATAGATTGGACGAATATTATGGTTATAATATTAATTAAAAGGTTTAGTCTACGAAATAGTGCTTAGCGACAACTAATAATGGCAGCCGAAGTTTGTAGCTAATGATTAGTAAGTAGTAGTGGTTATCCATTATCAAACATATTGATAGAATTTGAAGAAAATCAATTCTATCTTCGAAAAGAAGAAATTATTTTCTTCATTTTCTTCATTGGTCGCAAATTTATATGATATCTGAGACTATCTATTTAAGGATAATCATCTCCTTAACCTTAATGTTTGCCCGTGCTCTTTTATTTCCAGCTCAATATTTACCTCAGTTGAGTTCTTAAATCATTTAGCTCCATATTGCCAACTTTAACCTAGTATTTGTTACCAAGAAAATGCATGAAACAGTTCATTTATCTTAATGTTGTCACAATTTCTAAAGAGTTGACTGATAAACAATTGAAATTTGTTGTCATGCATTCAAGATTCGCGTTGATTCAATTTCTGAGAGTTCATCCATTTATATTTAATACCCTCAAATGATCTATATTAAAACTATGCAACTCGTAGCTAGCTGACTATAGTTCTACATGGAGTGAAAATGGTGATTCGTTTTGATAAATATTCTACACACGTCAACGCAAGTAATTTTATAAACCTTAATTTTGTAGGATATTGACGATGTGATTCTGATATACATCTATAGAAGATATCCAAGGAAAAGTTAAACATAGACATATGTAAAGTGATGTACGCAGTCAAACACTGGCATTTTTTTAATTTAACTAAGAAGTGGAGCTTCATACAACACCAACAACAATGTTTAAATCCTCATGCTAGAGATTATTCTAAGACAACCATCCGTCATGCTTGTACAAATACATATCAAATTTTTTAAAACGCGAAACTAAAAGTAGTTTTTAAAACTTGAGTTTTATACAAATATAGGCTCTTTTTCAAAAAATATTATTGAAAAGGGGTCGTTTTTTTTAAAAAAAAAATGAAAATGGTATACTGAAAGCGTATTAAGAAAATATACCTTACTTCCTTATAAAGAATTATATTGAAGGCATATGCAGTATACGCGCCTTCACTATACTACCTATATATATCTTAATCCATGTGGTCAGAGCTTATTTTTGTCTATATCAATTTTTGAAATTTCCAAAAGATAGAAAAAACTCGAGAAAAGCTATAGTTGAAGTACCAGACTATTTCTGTATGCTAGTGTATGTTTGAAATAGGTAACAAGTTTTAACTTACAGGTATGTTATTTATTTATTTACTTTTTTATTAATAATCAACATTATGTAATTTTTTTTAAAAAAATTGTTACGTTATTATATAGATTTCATAATCGTAGATGTACTATAAGTTATCTAAATTATTAATATTTAATGAAAATTTATTATATGTTGTCCAAATTTAGGAATGTTTTGTATTGCGGTACATAAGTTATAAGAATATGAATATGAATATGAATAATGTTGGAATATAAGTAGAAATTATTATGTGTATAGATATATATATATTTGGTGTTTTTATTATGTTGAGCCAAATTAGAAAGTTAAAGTTAGGTAATTGTGTTGGCAATGGAGCTTATCAAGATAATTAAATGCATTTTGTAAAGTTGTTGCTCGGTGTTTAGATGAAATTATGAAGATTTTAATTTCATTTAAATATTCAATTCATTGTGGTATTACTAGGGTGGAAATGACAGATTATGTGAAAGTTATTGTCTATGTGAACAGAAATATAGTAACGGGTAAGTAGGGGTCGAAGTATGATAGGGTGATAGGGATCAAGGACCGATTATATACTCCTGAGCTTGAGGGCTCTTTCAGGTGGTCTGCCAAGCTGTCCGAGGTGAGTTAAGCACTGATGAGCAGTACTTGCCCCAGTCTGATCTGTTGAGCTATTTTACTCTCCATGCTATCCAAGATGTTGTTGAGGTGATCAATTAACATGTCGAGCTGAACCCTCCACTAAACAGTAGTTTAAGCACTAAATCTGAATGTAGCAATTTACATTGTATTATAGCCGAGCAGAATTGTCAAGAGCCGACCATCTGAAACCAACCCCAATGTGAGCTGTCCTTGAACCAACCACAGTTCAACCCCTTTTGATGCCGAACAGGCTTGAACAGGGGCCTACCCCTTCTTGAACCACAATACTGTCATAATTATAGTAAAAACACGCATGCATTATCCTTACTAACAACCATATTGTCCTTTTTGACAAACGACGTTTGCTACGCACAATTTCGTGTCTCCTTATATAGTATTCTCCTTTTTATTTAGCAAATATGAATTCATTTATGTAATTATTTGTAACATAGAACTTGCCCTAATAGGATACTATAAATAGTCGCATAATATAACAGTTGCAAGAAGATAACATAGAAAATATACTAAACTTTTCACTTTCTTAAACTAAGTGTCCTTATTACTCTTGAGTTACTCTTATGTAGCCCTTCTAAGCATGGACTAGTGGCGAGTGATCTTCGGCCATACTTATGTATCATATCAAATATGACCTGAGCTCATGTGAGGCATTGGTGTGTCACATCCTTCGTTAGTACACGAGAACCCCTTGCTCAACCTTCAACTATCATTTACTTTTCAAGCCATTTTACTGCTTGGATCTACCTCCTTTGGTTACGTGATATCGAGTTTGTGTGTTCATCCATAAGTTCGTATCATCTTGGTATCAAAGCTTGGTTACGTTCGAAGCTGGATTCTACTACTAAGTTTCTTTGGAAGTGGTGATACCGAGGACTACTTGGATCGATTGGATAAGATTGAAAAGTAGTTTAAATGCCATGAAGTGCTTGATGATGCGAAAGTTAGACTTGTAGTTCACTAGTTATGCTGCCTTATGGTGAAAGAACTTGTAAGCTACCAGTAGAAGGGAAGGAGAACAAGAGATTAGGAGTTGGGATGATATGAAGAGAGTTATGTAGAGAAGGTTTGTGTCGAGCTATTATTTGCAGGATGCCTTTAAGAGACTGTAAGAACAAAGACAAGGAGCATCGAATGTAGATGCTTACATTAAAGAATTCCATATGCTAATGATCTAATGCGAAGTTGTGGAGCTAGAAGATTAAACTATGTCTCGATTTATTGGCGGATTGAAGTATAAGATTGGGGATGTCCTGGAAACCCTAGACGTTAGAACTCTTGATGATGCAATTTGAGTCGCTCAAAGGATAGAAAGGCGCCGAACAGGAAGATTCTAACCACCTATCAACTATCTTGGCAGTAGCCAACCTATTTTTAATAGACCTGTACGAACAGAACCGAATAAGGTCACTAAGACTCGACTTGCTCAAACTACCCAAATAGAAGAGAAGGAACCACTAAGGAAGTTTGAGAAAGGCCAAAGTTTAAGGAAGAAGACAAGTGAGATTAAGTGTTTCAAATGTTAAGGGTTTGGACACATGGCAGCTTAGTGTCCAAACAGGCGAACAATGGTGATTTGAGGCGAGGCGTTGACCGTAGTGTTCAACAGTATAGATGAAGAAGTAAAGGACCTGAAAGAGGATGGACAAGCCGAGATATTTGATGAGGAAGTCATCTACAGTGAGGAAGGAAACTTCATGTCGACCGCTCTAGTATTGAGGAGGACGACAAGTGTCAGTCCTATGCTTGAAGACGAGCAAAGAGAAAATCTCTTCCATATTAGGTGCAAGGTGAACGAATCACTATGCGCACTGATCGTTGACAGTGGGAGTTGCACCAATGCAGCCTTTACATTTATGGTCCAGTAGCAGAAATTACCAACCATGCCCCACCCCAAACCTTACAAGCTTTATTGGCTTAATGATAAGGAAGCCCTACAAGTGAACAAATAGGTGTTTGTGTTGATCTGTATAGGTAGGTATCGAGAAGAAGTGCTTTGTGATGTGCTGCTCATGATTGCATCCTACCTTCTATTTAGATAACCATGGATGTTTGACCAAGCAGTTATATATGACGGTAGGAGGAACACATGCTCTATGGAGCATGAAGGGAGAAGATTGAAATTAAGTCTTATGATCGTCGAGCAGGTAAAAATTATGCAGTCCTAGCTTAGCCAAACCTTGAAGAAGGAGGCTTTGGTATTAACCTAAGTCGAACTGAAAAGAGAAATGGAGCTTGGGGGACTGACCTATTTGCTTGTCAGGAGGCTTTTGGAGATGAGACCCGGGGAGGAAGAGCTGCTAATTAAGGTAAAAACCTTATTGGAGGACTCTACCAACCTATTTCCAAAGGAGCTACTGAAGGGTCTACCCCCAATCCAAGGCATCAAGCATGTGATTGACCTACAGCTAGGAGCTACACTACCAAACAAGCCTACCTATAGGTTGAACCCTAAACAGGCTGCCAAGCTGCAGAGGCAAGTAGACGATCTCATGAAGAAAGGATATGTGCATGAGTCCTTGAGCCTTTATGCTGTGTCAGCCGTATTAGTGCTAAAGAAGGATGGTTCTTAGAGGATGTGTGTGGATAACTGAGTCATCAATCGAATCACCATCAAGTACAGGTATTCCATACCTAAGCTTGATGATATGCTAAACGAGTTAAGTAGAGCAAGAGTGTTCTCCAAGATCAATCTCAAATTTGGATACCATCAGATCCGAATGCGTGAAGGAGATGAGTGAAAAACTGCATTCAAGACACCATATGGTTTATATGAGTGGCTTGTAATACTATTTAGGTTAATATGAAAAAATGCAACTTTTACAGTTCTGAGGTGATCTTCTTAGGATTTGTTATGAGTAGAGGTGGCATCTGAGTTGATGAAAAGAAGATAAGAGCGATCATAGAATGGCCTGAGTCGACTTATTCTACCGATGTGAGAAGTTTCTACGGCTTGGTGTTGTTCTATTGTCGATTCATCAGGAACTTCAATACCATTGTAGCCCTATTCATCGAACTCTCAAAGAAGAATATTGAATTCAGATGGGGTGAGAAAGAGAGGAAGAGTTTTGAGGAAGTGAAAGAGAGGCTAACTATAGCCCTCATCTTAGCTTTGTTGAGCTTCAACAAGGTATTTGAACTAGAGTGTGATGCATTTGGACTAGGCATAGGTGCCATGCTGATGCAAGAAGGTCAACCTATTGCTTACTTTAGCGAGAAACTTCAAGGACCCACACTCAATCACACTCAACTATTCCATCTATGATAAGGAGTTCTACTCCTTAATTCGAGCCCTAATGGTGTGGCAATATTACTTGCTGCCCAAGGAATTCATGATCTACACTGATCATGGAGGGTTGAGTTATCTAAAGAGGCAATTGAAGTTGTTCCGGAGACAGGCCAAGTGGGTTGAGTTTATGGAGGATTTTTCTTATGTTGTCAAATAGAAGAACGGAAAGAACAATGTAGTGGCTAACGCTCTATCGAGATGACATACCCACCTGACTGAGCTGCAAACAAGGTTACTTAGTTTTTCAACCATAAAGAATTTGTATACTGAGGACCCTCACTTTGGTCCTATCTATGCACATTGTGAGGAAGGATAGATACTAGATGACTATCATAGGGATGATAGATATTTATTTAGGAAGAGAAGGCTATGTATCTCGATCTGTTCTACACGAGAACTATTAGTGCATGAGGTGTATGGAAGGGGATCGATAGGACACTGTGGCCAGCATCGAACTTATGAGGTATTATTCTCTAGATTCTTTTAGCTAAGGATGAAGAGAGATGTCTAATCTATGTTGGAAAGATGTGCGACTTATCAAAAAGAGAAGAGTTGAGCCCAGTAAGGATACTACCAACCCTTGTCAATCCCAACTAAACCATGGTCCAAGCTAAGTATAGACTTCATGTTAGGATTACCAAGGATGTCCCAAGGGAAGGACTCCATCATGGTGGTTGTGGATCGATTTCACAAGTTGGCACATTTCGGACCTTGTTCCAAGACTAACGATGCTTCGGCTATTTCTTTTCTTTTCTTGCAGGAGGTGATTAAGCTTCATGGCATGCCTAAAACCATAGTTTTAGATTAAGACCCTAAGTTCATGAGCCACTTTTGGAGGACACTTTGGAGGCAACTAGGAACCAAGTTATTGTATAGCACGTCCTGCCATCCATAGACTGATGGGTAGACCGAAGTTGTCAACTGAACTGTTGGAACTTTGTTACGAGTTGCTGTCAGACGAAACATGGCCGATTAGGATCTATGTCTGTCAATCATCGAATTCGCCTACAATTAGATCGGCCACAGCGTTAAAAGCATGTCTCCATTCAAAGTCGTCTACAGGTTCAAGCTCGAACTCCCATTAAACCAAGCCCCCTAATTGAGAACTAATGATGATGACCGGCCAACTGTCAAGAAAGTTGAAGCCATCAAAACCACATACTAGAAGGTTGTAGAGCAACTGGGTCGAGTTACTATTAAGCTTAAGACGCGAAGTCGAGGACAGAGGAAGAGAGAATTTTGACTAGGCGATTTATTCTGGATACACCTTAGTAAGGAACGATTTCTAAACTTGAGGAAGAGCAAGTTGTCTCCTAAAGTCGATGGACCTTTCAAAGTGCTTGAAAAGATAAATCCTAACTTTTATAGGATTGAATTACCTAAAGGATATGGAGTCTCAAACTCTTTCAATATTGTCGACCTTTAACCTTACACTGCTGAAGGTAAGCAAACCGGACCTAAACCAAATTTAATCTCAAATCTCAAACAACATAGAGGGGATGATAGGGATTAAGGATTAACTACACGCTCTTAAGCCTAAGGGCTCTCTTAAGTGGTTTGCCGAGTTATTCGAGGTGAGTTAAGTACCGAGGAGTAGTGCTTGCCTAAGTTCGATTTGCCAAGCTACCTTGCTCTTCATGCCATCCAAGATGTTGCCAAAGGTGATCAACCAACATGTCGAGCTGAACCTTCTACTAAATTGTAATCCAAGCACCAAATCTGAATGCAGTAATCTCTACTATGCCGAGGCCAAGTAGAACTGTCAGGAGTTGATCGTCCGAGGCCAACCTTGATGTAAGCCATCTCTAAACCAACCACAGTCCAGCCCCTTCTAACGCTGAATAGGCTTAAACAGAGGCCTACCCCTACTCGGATCGCAATACTGTCAGAATCATAGTAAAAATGTGTATGCACTATCCTTACTAACAACTGTACTGTCCTTTCTGACAAACGACGTTCATTACATACGATTTCGTATCTCCCTATATAGTATTTTCCTTTTTGTTTAGCAAATAGGAATCCATTTTTGTAATTATCTGTAACATAGAACTTACCCTAATAGGATACTATAAATAGTCGCATAATGTAACAGTCGCATAATGTAACAGTCGCAAGAAGATAACACAAAGAATATATTGAACTTTTCACTTTCTTGAGCTAAGTGACTCTCTTACTCTTAAGCTACTCTTAACTAGCCCTTCTGAGCATAGACTAGTGGCGAGTGACCTCTGGCCATACTTGTGTATCATATCAAGTATGACTTAAGCTCGTGTGAGGCATTGGTGCATCATATCTTTCATCGATATACGGGAACCCCTTACTCATCCTTCGACTATTGTTTACTTTCCAAGCTATCTTGTGGTTTGGACCTACCCCTTTGGTTATGTATGATATCGGGTTCGTGTGTTCATTTACAAGTTCGTATCATAAGAAGCTCGTTAAGAAGTTGAAAATTAGAAAGGATTCTAACTTCTCTCATTTCAGTCAGAGAATTTGTGGATGCATTAGAGTTAACCCAAGTGGTGTTGAACTCGTACATAAGCGTCTCTTTTTCCTTGATGCTAGAGTTGTCTACAAGTTGATGCCCATTAGAGATGATGAGAATGTTGAGAATTTCATTAAGATGGTGGAGTCTTTTGGGGAACGAAATATTCAGGAAGTGTACATAAGGTACATTAGGGAATCAAGTGCTCAGAATGAGCATGAAATACATGAGCCAGACAATCAAACCCTTCCGAATCCTAATGTGCATTCAACAATGACTGGTGTGAAGCATACAAATATAGATTAGTCAAATGAATCATGCATGGATTTCTTTGAGTACGAGCATGTGAATATCACAGAAGAGCAGCTTTACGAAGCATTATGTCCCATTATCGAACATAAAGAGTCTTATGATCTATATATAGAAGAGAATGTACATGGATATAAATGTTGATGACAGGGAGAATGCAGTAGATGTAGATGGTGATGAGGATAATGGGGATAGTGATGAAGATAATGTTGGCTTCGAAGATGACCATAATGAGGATTTGGGAGAGGCCTAGGTGAGACCATATGTTGGTGGGGGCTGTGTATCGGTTTGGACACTTCGCGGCAATGACCTTAGTAGGTCATACCGTTGAATAGAGGCCATACCGTCAAATCGATGAAGTATTGTCAAGTAGGTAGTTTGAAGACTTTCCACAAATAAACAAACCTGTTGATAGGCTTATTAGAGATCCTACCCCATTTTATAATAGCCGGTACAATGGCAACTGCTATGCAACATTCGAGAGAGATGTTAATGAAATGTACAGCAACATCATCAGTTCTGATGACTTAAGTGTCAATATGCGTTTTAATACCAAGAAGGATCTCATAAATGCAGTTAAGTCGTTCCACCTAAGGAACCACTATGATTTTCATGTGGACATTTTGAAACTAAATATATACGCTGTCTACTATAACAAGAAAGAACAGGGTTGTAAGTGAAGGCTACGGACTTGTTTGAAAAAAGTAGAGGGTCTTTTCAAAATAACAGTTCTAGAGGGTTTGCATACTTATGTGAACTCGATGATGAACCAGGATCATCCTTAGCTCGATAGCAACATAATGGCTGCACTATTCATCAATAGTGTACAGAATAACCCTAATGTTAAGATACTTGATCTTGCAGCTAACATGCAAACTATATATGGGTACATAGTAAGCAATATAAGGGTTTTTGAGGCTAAGCGAAAGGTTGTTGAGATGGTATACAGTAACTGGGAGAAGTCGTATAATGAGTTTTCGAGACTATTAAATGCAATGAGGTTGAGCAACCTTAGGACACAAGTGGATTTGGGTTGGAGTAGTTCACCAAAGCAAGGTCAGTCCTAGTTCAAGTAGGTTTTCTAAACATTTAGGCTATGTACACAAGCTTTCAAATATTGTCGACCTATACAGAAAATATGGGCATAAGTTGTTGGTAGCTTGTAGCATGGATGGGGACAATTCAATTGTTCCATTGGCATTTGCTTTTGTTGACATAGAATCGGCAGAAACATAAGGGTGGTTCCTATGGAAGCTTGAAGTGCATATAGTTGGCCAGAAGGGGGAAACCTTATGTCTTATATTCGATAGGGCATCCGGTATTGATTTCGCGTATAAGGAACTATCAGTAGGTTGGCAGCCACCATTTATAGTTTGGAGATATTGTTTATGGCACGTTGCTAGTAACTTCAACATAGTCCACAAAAACCAATTGTGTAAGAAACTTGTATGGTTCGCAGGTGTTTAGGCACAATAGAGGAAATTCGAATGTTTCATGGAGAAGTTGGCTTAAGCTAAGAAGGATGCTCCTATGTAGTTCGATAATATTGATTTGGACAGGTGGACTCTCGCATATGATGGATGTTACCATTTTGGATACATGACATTAACAATTGTCAAGAGTTATAACTTCGTTTTGAAATCAGCACGTGGATTACCTGTCATTGCATTAGTGAAGAAAATATTTTACAACTGTATTGCTTATTGGGAAGAGAGGCATAACGACACCGAGGAGGCAAACGGTTCTAGCAAGACCTACACTAATTACGCTGTAAAGATGTATGAAACTTGGAGGGGGCATGCAAATGTACATAGAGTCATTTCATTTAGCTTATAGAACTATATTTTCGAGATTTTAACTGGTAGTCGAATGACGACGATAGGATTAAAAGGAAGAGGAAGGATACATACAGTTGACTTCAATGGCCACACTTGCACTTGTCAAAAGTGGTAAATATATAGGATCCCTTACTCTCATGTATGTGTTGCTACAGCGAGTATGAGGGTAGATAGCAAATTAGCAATAGGGCCATGGTATAAGTAGGTCAATAAGATAGATTGTTACCAAGCTCATTTCTACTCAATTGGTGACAAGTTGAGCTAGCCACGAGTTAGCTTCCCTTATCTCCACTCGAATATTAACTTACTACAAAAAAAAGGTAAACCTAAACGTAAGTGATATCACATGAAGATGGACATTCGAGAGCGGTTTGATAAAACTAGATGTAGCATATGTGGGTTGGAAGGACATAATTGAAGGAGGTATCCAGAGATTAATAAGGCTAGTATATATTCGCTTTTTATCTAAGCATTACATTGTAATACATGCATAAGTATAATGATTGATAAGTTTTTTTTTTTTTTTTTAGCCTACTAAACATGTTTGTATGTGTTTGTAAGATAGATGAAGCTAGGATCAATTAATCTATGCATACTTGTGAGGCAGGCTAGTCATTGTTCACAGGTCATTTAGGAGGGCAGGGTGAGTAATGTTATCATCATTTATAGTCAGTTCCTTTATTAAAGATGTGTTACTTGCTAACTTAATGAATGTTTGTTTAGAAGGCAGCCTATGCACTACAAGTGTGGCACAGTGAGATGTCATTGTGTAAGGATGAGCGAGATATCCCTATACATCTTAAGGTAGAGGCTTACATACAGGAGGCTTGGTTTTAGGGAGTTATACAACTCCCATTTATTATGTTAGATTGGCATTTGATTACAGCATTCATTGAGAGATGGAAGCCCGAGACATACACGTTCCACCTACCTACTGGAGAGGCGACCATTACACTGTAAGATGTTGAGGTCTAGTTTAGACTTCCAATTGAGGAGTTTGCGGTGGTGAAACAGATAGAGACGAATGATGGAGAGCTAGGCTGACATAGGAGAGAGGCTATTAGGCATGAGGCTTGCTCAGATGAAGGGTGCTCACTTATCTCTGACGTGGTTATGAGAGTACTTCTAGATACTTCCCTGTAGGGCCAACGACAAGATAGTCCGACAATATGCGCCTGTGTACATACTTAACTTGATGGGAGGATTTATATTTGCGGATAAATCCTCCAGCTTTATTCACCTATTGTTCTTACCATTGTTGGAGGACTTCTTAATAGCTGGGTGGTTTAGCTGGGGTAATGCTTGCTTGGTATGGTTATACCGACAGCTGTGCTCTACCTCATCATTCGATGTGCATGAGTTAGGAGGGGCCATGATTCTCTTGTAAGTTTAAGCTTGGGATAGATTCCCACGTGTCACCTACCTTAGTTGATATGGGTTTATTATCGATGGGGATAGGCCATTGGTGGCCAAATGGAGGGTAGTGCAGGATACGACTTAGATCTGATGCATGTCGTAGATGCGTATTGTACTACTTTTGACATGCAGACGATGTAGTAGGTATGATATGATAAGTTATCCTCTTTTCTATCCTTTTCTTAGCTATAAGTGATAACCATCGTTATTTAATTGGTTGTTTATTTTTATTTTTTTTCTTCTTCCCTTTAGGTTTTTTGGGAGCCTTATACAAAGGAGTTGCTGTAGTTGCTACCCTAATTTTGTATTGCCAGGCAACATATTTGGATTACTCGAGTACCACTCATATGTTTGCACATCATTGAGTGGTGCTTTCCAGATTGTGTCATCCAGCAATTTGGTGGATATCAATATGTTCTACAAGAAGTCGACACCTCAAAGCAGCTCCATTAATTGGACCTCCGGGGTAGGACAAATGTTGATTGGATCAACATACACTCTTCCTACATTCAGGCTTAGGGACAGCAATATGGATTCCTAGTACACATTTAGGGTCCTCGAGGGGGGAGATGAGAGCTACTAGCCATGGTATAAACAGATCACTTAGTGTTATATTACATATTACAGAGCTATCATTGGTCGATTGGTACGTTCATCTAAAATTGTCTACTATTTTATTTTTCACTCGTTTATACTTGCTATTATATATACCAACATTTGTTTTCTTTACTTAATTTAGGTGGACTTGCTCAGGAGTGTTAGACTTGCACTTGACTATCTTATAGCACTAGGTATTATAGATGGGGCACTTGACTTCATCGAGTAGCACAATGGCCTTATCCTCTACCTACAGTAGGAGGGCATACATGGAGTAGGGACCACCTGCTAATGAGGAGATGTTAGCTCCTCATCCACCATATAAGGGTAGAGCTAGAGTTCGAGGAGGCAGGGCTTAAGTGGGACATCATCAAGCAAACCTCAATGACGATATCTCACTACATGCCTATTATTCCATAGACCTAGGGAATATCAGTAGGGGATACAACACATACCCTAGGTCAGGTGTTGCCTCCACTTTAGGAGCTGAATCCAACTTTAGGGTTGAATCTAACTCATACATGACTCTTGAGTTCCAACGACATCTTAATCTTGCGACTCCACTAGCTCTTAGAAAACAATGCTCTACCCCCACACAGTCATCTATAGGTGAGGGTGTCACTCAACTGCATCTGGGCCATCCAATCGACCCAATTCCTCCTAGGGAACTTCAGTTAGACGATCTACCACCTAAGCTTGCTTGGATACATGATAGACGGGGATGTTCGCTTCTTTCTTGTACCATGAGGACCTTTACATGGCGTAGGCATTAGTAGATATGTTTAGTCTATTGTTTTTGTTTTCTCCTTTATTTTTCCATTATATTGATGTTGTTATTGACTCATTACAAAATTTGTGTGTATACTGATTATTCGAAATATAATTCGCTTTTCATCATATATTGCAATTCAATGCATTCTTTATTTATCATAATTTTACAATTTACAATTATTTTTTCTTTTATCTGACTTGTATGGTCATTAGATTATCATCCCATGTGCTTATTTCTTCCCTTCTTGCTATATTTGTTGAGGCATTTCACCAATTTTGATTTTATATAATTGATTACTGTATCAAACTTTCTATTCAGTTTGCAAGTTAATGGTTAAAAAAACATTACTTTATCATTTCGGATGGAGAGAAATTAGTAGGTTAAATGGAAATTGAAATGAAGGCATATCAAGTGAATGCACCTTCAGTATAAATATTTACACTAAAGGCGCATTCACTTGATGTGCCTTCAATACTACAATTTGAATTGAAGGCTCATCAAGTGGATGCGCCTTCAGTGTAAATATTTATATTGAAGGATTGAAGGCGCATCCACTTGATGCACTTTCAATTCAATTTTTACCAAACTAAGCTACTAAAGGCGTATTTACTACATGTGTCTTCAATGTAAATTTCACAACTAATTGAAGGTGCATTTATTTGATGCACTTTTAGTATACCATTTTTGTATTTTTTTTTTAAAACGAGCCCTTTCTGTAATATTTTTCGAAAAAGAGTTCGTATTCGTTTAAAACTCATAAAACTTATGTAAAACCCGAGTTAAAAATATAAAAAATAAGAGAATATATTATAAAATAAAGAGGGTTTAGTATGGCATGTATTACGAATAGGATAACAAGGGCATAAAGGGAAAACGAGATATTCAAACCCCCACCATCCCATAATGCACATCTTTGGCCTCTATGTCTCTCCATCACCTACCTTCCATAACGTATCTTTACCTTATCAGTAGAATATTCAAGTTAACCCTCTAAAACAACAAAACGAATTCGGATTAGGGAGTTTAAGGTACCAAAGAGCAAGGACACTGTAAGTTATTACAAGAATTTAGTGGTTTTTTATAAGTTTTTGTATTGTTGCTATTAAAAGTTTGTTTCTTTCAGGGTTGATGAAAGAAATATGGAGGAATCTCGTTTTATTACAGTTTTTGGGCTGCTACGAATTAGGTTTAATCTTTCTTTCACAAGGTAACTTGGCAAAAACTTATGGCAAAGACTAGTTCTTAGTAAGTTCTTTGCCTAAACTTATTAGAATTATTTTTTGTTTTCATGACGGATGGTGTATAGGACGTAAAGAACTATAATGCGGCAGTGTTCAAAGGTGGGATTTGTGTTTGGGAACTGTGGGTCTCCTTCAGATTTCATGTATGTTGCCTTAGCTTCTCTATTATTCAAGTTTTCCTTTAAATTCAATGTTGTGTGTTGGGTTGCAATTTCAATTATTAAGGAGTTTTTTGAATATTTTTAAAAGAAAACTTGCTATTTAGGGTTGTAGAGGATTTTTGATGAAGCCATAGTAGTTTTGATGAGTCAAGAATGAATGTTTAGTGAGTAGGTGGTTGATTTCCTAAGGAGTTAGCAGTTATTTTGAGTTCTGCAAATTTTGCAGGTAGGTCACGTTGGAAAGAGGGGAATTGGCATGCAATTCGAAAGTGTAAGAGAGTAGGCTCATAGAGCCAACCTGCTTGTTCTTGCAACTAGCTGTGGTTACTTGTGTGACTGGCCTGCTAATCCAAAGTTGAATCAGCCTGTTGGTCATGCAACCCCAGTGCTAGTTTTCAAAACCGCCCACACAATCAGAAAGTTGTCGTGGTGTTTTCCAATTATATTTTGTAAATATATATATTTAAGCTTAAATTATTATTTGTGCACATAAGTTATTTTTTTTTAAAGAAAAGAATATTTAATCAAGTATCATATTATATCTATATTATTAAAGCCCTTTGAGACTTAAGTAACCATCACTGTTAAAATTACCTATTTAGCTTTTATTTAACATTATTTAATGAAAAATAATAATAAAATAAATTATTAAAATTATAAAAAATGGGTAAATTTGTCTACTTAATTCACTTTCTCTCTCTTTATCCATTTCTTTACCACTTTCCTACTATCTTTCCCACTTCCCTACTTTTTCTCTTACTTTTCTTTTTCTACTTTCTGCTATTAACTACACCCCACGTCTCTCTCTTACTCTCTCTCTTCTACTAACATTCTCAATACCCTATTCCTCTCCTCATAATCCCTTATCTCTTTATCTTCCTCATTCATTAATATCTTATATTAATATTATAATATATTCAATTATACAGTACAATTTCATTTATTTTATGTACACACAACGCAAGTGTATTGTCGGCTAGTATACACAAATTTACTTTCAAGTATTAATGTTATAAATATTTTATACTTAAGTGTATATTATTGACCGTTACTAAGTTATGTAAATATATACATTAAGTTTAAAGTCTAGAACTTGTAAGGAAGCTAGGCGGAGCTTTAGGTGAACAGAGTTGTAGTGGAGATATTTTGAGCCAATATCTAATTTAAGTTCCTTTCATGAACAGGTTTTTAGCAGTATGGTTGATTCTAATTCAGTTGTCAGTAAGACTTGTAATCTAGGTATGGGATAATTGTTTGATTGGTTGTGCGTGTTAAGATAGTAATTCAACTTGGTCTAATAAGAACATAGACTTAAATAAATATGTGCTACTTATACTTGGCTTTGACCTCCTATTGATAAAGTCTAATAGCGCTAGTGAGGCACCTATCGATCTTTGCCTGACTTTGTCCTAAGTAGAGTCCTATACTAAGATGACCTAATCAGATCTAGGAGGGTTACTTAGATGTTAAGGGAAGACCCAATACTAATACTTGTCTAATATTTTGTATTGCCTACTGTATGGGTCATGATTCACCTTAGGTCTCGAGACATTGAGATTGTGATGCTTGACCAAGATAATAATTAAAGATTTAATTGATTAGGTATTGCATTCATTATTGTTACTTGTGTATGCATGTGTATTGTCGTCTTTGAGTTCTTTCCAATAGATGTTAGGGCTTTGCATGTGGAAGTCCTATAAAACAACATACATTGAGGGGATGCCGGGAGGTTTTCTGGTATGGCCACTTTGATGCTTAAGTTAGTAATAAGGCTTTTGAGAGTAGGAAGTAATCTAAAATAATATGCAAGCTTGATATGTAGAGTCTAGAATGATTTACGGTAAGGTAGTGATCCGATATTTGTAGTGGAGTAGAGTGGAGCTGAGTCAATAGTTGGAGGCCAGTTGGTGGGAGAGATCTTCTCCCGTAAGTATTGGAGAGTAGGGTTGTTGTGTCTAATGTGTTTCACTTATTCTGATGTGGATATTTGACACTAATTGATCATTATCCTGTACATTTTAGTCATTGTAAGGCTTACTAGGCTTAGTTAATACAAGCTTAAGGCTTAGGGCTTAGGCCTACAGGGGTAAGCCCTAGGCTACGAGATGTGTTGGATTCGATCAGATCTAAGGGGCCCATGTCTAAAGTACCCTATTAACACTTACCCCCCGCTCCCCCGTAGTCTCATTGTCAAGGTGAAGGCAAGGAGAAGGGATATATGGGCTATTCAAGTGTAACCAATCTGACATAAAGGACTCTAACTTAACTATAGTGCCGACTTGGTGAGAATGTATGTCCGGGTTGGAAGTTGGTAAAGGTAGAGATGTTCGAGGTAGTGGATACTCGACCCAAAAATGTTCGAGGTAGGATGGACTGAAGTGGTTAGCAGTTGTTCCAAAGTGGAGTGCTGAAGACCTAGGCAAGTTTGAGCCTTGGTTGGGGTATTAGAGCAGGATACCATCGTAACTTACTAGGTAAGCGCTTCAAGACTATGAATCGATATGATCGAATAGTACTCATTATGGATCGAGCAAATGTGATTACACCATGTCTTTATCATGCTAACCAGGTGAAAGCCAGATGTGCCATCAAGAAGCTTCTTGTCGAAGGAACCTTTTTGAAATGATCTTTGCTCGTCTGTATTTGGTACATCAAATGTGACGTGATAAGTGTCATGTTGCAGCAAACTAGCATACAACTACATGCACTTTGCCTTTTAAAGGTGATCATCTAATCAAAACGCTTTCTACGTATTTGCTATGTAGCATTCCAAAGGATTCGTGCTTATATGAATTCCTATAACTACCTGTATGACTTCCTAGATGGTTTGCCTATAAATAGCAGGATCACAATGAGAGACCACTTTTCTGCAATCTTCTTGATCTGCCATTATGAATTCTGCATTCGTATCAAAGTTTCAAACTTTCTTCATAAAGTTTCTCAAAGTCTTTCTTCCTTCTTTAAATATTGCAGCCATATCGACTAACAAAGGTGAGATAGATTTATCTTCATCACTGCATGTCTTTAGCTTCGATTTTACAATGAGTGACCCCCTTTAAGTAAGGGAGGACAAAGTCTCGTCACTAACACAACTTGACGAGCTTACTAAGATGGCTATCGAGGCATTGGACAAGGCCAAGATCATCAATGCCATCCCTAGGGATGTATATGCGTATGCTCCTCTGCCCCTACGAAGGATTTGTTCGATGCTCCCGAAACAAGCAAAGGGCTTAGTAGCCATGTGTGCAAAAGTAAGCAATTTGCCACTAGTTGGATTATAAGAAACTCTATTATTGAGGTGATCCCTAGGTAGATAAGGTTACCAAGAAGGGACGAACGGGTGGCCTTGCCGTTAGGGAAGCACTTTTTAGTGTTTGAGAAGTGCTTGGAGTTTAGGCAACGCCTCCCTTCGATTTACTTCAAAAAAGAATTCTTCAACTACCATCAGTGCAGTTTGTCGCAAGTCCCTCCTACGGGGTAGAGGGTATTGAAGGCTTTTCTAGATGCTTTGTGAGTATCTAGTGGTAAGGGCTACTCTTGAGCTCTTCAGTCACTTTTACATGTAGAAGAGCATTAGGGGATAGCCTTACCTCCAACTGTGCTTAGTAAAGAAGTTATTTTACAGCCTTGTGGATTCAGTAAAAGGTTGGCAAGATGAGTATGTAGTAGTTAAGTTATCTGAGGAGGCAGACTTCTAGACATGATGGACTGGGATGGTCCAAACAAGGGGCGAGAAGGGGCTTGGTCCTAGTGACACTGAGACCGCCCAAGAGATCCTAGCCTTCATGGTGTTGAGACACAGCTAAGAGATTAATACTACGAAGACCGTAGAGAGGTATTTCTGATATCTGATCTTCAAGCTCTTCCCTAACATGAAGACAGTTGTGGTGAAGAAATGGGCCAAAGGTACAGGTTTGTTCTATATGCCTATCTGTTGTACTAATGTTAAGGTGCTTTGTCCAGCCCCTGTAGGATGGGAAGGCCTCCTTGGTCATGCATGTCACGGCGGTGTTTTATGAATAGTAATAGTGGTTCTTTTTGGTATCTTCTTCTTTTCCTTCCCTAACTTTCAATTGAATTTCACATAGGCAAAAATTTGGCCACAAGGATGCTTCATCCCTTTATGGACGAGTTAATGAGTTGACGTTAGGGGAGAACCAAGGTAGACGCGCCAAAAGGTAAGGTAGTAAAGCTAAAGCCAAGGCCTAGGGAGACCGACAAGGTATGGTTGAGGTATGTTCTTTAGGGGATTCCCATTGGCATTCGGGACAAGCCCATTGATGTGAAGCCTTTGGGTGTAGCTTTGCCTGTTCTTACTTTCACCCCATTCTACCATGCCTATTGTCGTGGGCGATGAAGGCATCAATGCGGAAGGACCTGATGCTTAAATGCTTTCCCCTTTAAAGGTGAGGGAGGAAGAAATGGTTGAAGGGACCGCCTTTCCTTAAGTCGTTGGCCAAAAGTGCAAGACTCCCGAGACGGTAGAGGAACTAAGGCCTGGAGCTAAGAAGTAAAGGCCCTTGGCGAAAGTGCCTTTGAGCCGAGGGAAAGGGAATGAGTAGCTGATCGCTCATCCTTATTAGAGCATTGACGACATGGGGGATGAATTTTTTGAAGTCTTAAACAATTTTAAGCTAATGTGTGTAAGGCCGAACTTGTTTTGAGAAGTGCAGTACACCTCTCGAGATGAAGAATTTTTTAGGGGAGCCACTGAGATGGAGATGAAGAGAGCTAGGGGAAAGCTCCTAAGTTTGAAGTAGGAGATCTACACCAATGATTTAATGCCACGATACTGGACACTTAGCTACTAGACTTCCCTAGGGTCTTACATCCTTAGTGGCTGGGTTATCCTTGAGGGGCTCTCAAAGGAAGTTAGGGATGACCCTATGGAGATAGTAGGCCACTTGAGCATGCTGATGTAACAGGTAAGTCTTTGTTACTCCTACGTTAAAATGTGTTACTTGTTATGGCATTAATGGTGGCCTTCTTTTTCAATTTGCAGTACCATAATTAGGTGCTGCTTCAATTAAATAGATTTTATGCCACCTAGAAAGAGGTAAAGAGCTTTAGGGAGGCATTGTACTGACATGAGAAGTACCTATGGGAGGCAGAGATTTCTATTAATAAATATTTAAGAAAATTCTCAAAGGCTAATAGGCACCTGTGTCGCTCTCATGTATAGGTGGTGGGGCTATAAGCGAGGCTCAAGGATGTGAAGCGGGAGTAAGAAAATGTTGAGAAAGCAGCTAAGAAGGTTGATGACTTGAAGGCTAATGACCCGAAGGCTCGGTTAAAGGATGAGCAAAGGATGAAGGCTTGCCTCTCTCAAAAGCTAAATGAGGAGGGCGAAGCTAGGGCCAGACTCAAAAAGGAGAATGCCGAGTTGAGGACGTCGGTGGTAAGGTTGCAAATCGAGTTGGCATTGAAAGCATCTGAATATGAAAGTGTTAAAGCTACTTCGCTAGAGCTGGCCGATTTAAAGGTTGGATTAGAGCAACAGGTCCAGGAGCTATGAGAGAAAGTTTCAGAGATGGAGGAGATCATCTCCAAAATGGAGATTGGGGAGGTCTTCAATGATGTTGCTGCTAAAAAGGCGGTCGCCAACTATTGGAAGATTGAAGAGTGGTTGGATGAGCTGGAAGACCTGACCATGGACTCAATGTGTCATACGAGAAAGGAGGTTCTCTCCCATTATCTAGACCTTGATCTTAGCTCTCAAATTTTTGGATTCTCTAACCTTCAACAAGAAGAAGGAAGCCCTAGCGTGTAAGAGAGAGGCTACCCAAGCAGCCTTCAATGATTTAAGCACTCCTTTTGCTGCTATAGCTGGGTAAGGTGCTTTTACATCTACTTTTGCCCTAACAGCCCAGTAGGAGACCACCTCCAAAGCAGTTCCTTAAGACAATCCATCTTTAGGCGATCTTCCTATTACTCTTGGTTCGCATCCCTCAAGCCCCTCTCCAAGTTAAGGCCTACTGCTTGAAACATCGACGGATCAGTGCTCCGAACAAATCGATGCCTTGGACTTTTCTGACTTATTGGAGTTAGCCGATCCAAGGAATTAGCATGTGCATTTCTTTCTTTTTTTTCATTTTTGAAACATGTGTAAGTCAGGCTGGGATGTTGGCCTTTATTGTGTAATTCAATGATCAATGAATGAATGGATGAATATTTTGAAATGTCCTCTTTATACACCTACTTTCTTTTTTCCTTTGAATATACCTGCATAGGAATTCCCCTACGCAAGGGGAGTTTACCCTTATCGAGGTTAACAATTGGGGGTTAAGTCAATGATGTTCTAAACTACCTAGTAGAGGGGAGTTCCTTTGTACAAGGAGTGTTTCCTCTTACCGAGGTTACCCCAAGGTAAGGGGGGTGGGTGGGTTAGGTCGATGACGTTTTAACCTGCCTGATGGAGGAGAGTTCCTCTATGTAATGGGTGTTTCCTCTTGCTGAGGTTACTTGAAAGGGGGGTCAGGTTAGTGGCGTTCCGACTTGCTTGGTAGTGGGAAGTTCCTCTAAGCAAGGGGTGTTTCCCCTTACCGAAGTTACTCGAAGGGGGTAAGGTTGGTAGCGTTTTGACTTGCCCGATGGAGGATCCATATGCATATTCGAAGGCTCGAATGGCAATAGAAAAAGGGAAGCAAGAGAGAGAAGTAGACAATTAATTATAAAACAAACTTTTTATTTCATCATTTTAGAAAAAATGTACATAACATAATGCTAATCAAAATAAAGTTGAAGATTATCAGCATTCCATGTGTGTGGGATGAGCTCGTCATCCATTCTTTCTAGTCTGTATGCTCTATTGCCTAATCTTTCCTTGACTCTAACTGGTTCTTCCTAATTGGGGGTTAGCTTACCCTACCCTTTGCACAAACCTATAGCTTTTAGTTTTTAGAACACTAGGTCATTGACCTTGAACTCCTTGTGTTTAACTTTTTGATCGTAATACTAAGCGGCTTGATGTTAGTATGTAGTTACCCAAGCAACAGTAAAGTCTTTGATTTCCTCGATGGTGTCAACGCTAGCTTGCAACAATAACTCATTAAGGGCAGCATCGAAACTTTGAGTCCAGATATTAGGAAGCTCAGGTTTGATGGGGAGGACTGCTTTCAACCCGAAAGCCAGGCGAAAGGGGGTCTCACTCATAGAAGTACAGTGAAGATATTAGGCAGTTTGTCAGCTTAAGTGCCCTAAGATCAATCCATACGCTTCTTCAGGCTATCCGAAATGATTCGATTGGTTGCCTTTACTTGTCCATTTGATTGGGGGTAAGCAATCGAGGTGAAGTGTAGGGTGATATGGTGTTTGGCATAGAATTTCCTAAACTTAAGGTTATCAAATTGTTGACCATTATTTATGATGAGTGCATAGGGGACACTAAACTAGGAGAGAATGTTGTTTCTAATGACATATTCAACACTTCTCTCTGTAATCTTAGCTACCGCTTTAACCTCTATCCACTTTATGAAGTAATCAACAGCAACAATTATGAACTGCCATCCTCCTGAAGCTTTTAAGAAGGCACCGAAGATATCAATCCCCCATTATGCAAATAGCCATAGGCTTGTCAGGGGTTGGAGGGTGGTGCTATGGGCATGATTAACTGGAGTGTGCTTCTGGCTCTACGGCCACTTTTGGGCTATAACTCATAGTAGACCAGTAATACCCAAGCCATAGCACTCGGAGGTAGACGATTTGGGAATGTGATTGTTGTACACTCTGACGTACATCTTTTCCATGACACGTAGCCTTTCCCCTTTTAAGAGGGATTGGAGTAGGGGGAAGCCAACTCCCCTACAATACAAGACGTCATCGACCAATGTATAGTTAGTGGCGTGGTACCAAAGCTTCTTTACCTCCCTCTATTTTCTAGGAGTGTGCTCCACTTAAAGTAACTTTAAATAGGATCCATCTAGCTTAGCTCTGGTACTGCTATGGTTAGTTCCAAAACTTTCATTAAGTTCAGAGTTATACTTTTTTCCGATAGGTACTCTATAAAGATTTTGCTATCCTTCACCTCAAGCTTCTATATGCTAATGGAGGTAAGTTTAGATAGCTAATCTATCGCTGAATTCTCCAGTCAAGGGATCTACGAAGGGAATTCCTTTAGGAGGCTCTTCACTTTTTTAAGGTACTTAGTCATAGTGTCGTCCCTAGCCTCGTATTCACCTCATACTTGTTAGATGACAAGCATGGAGTCCGAGAAGATTTGTAAATGTTCAACACTAATCTCCTTGGCTAGCTTTAGACCGTTGATGAGTGCCTCATATTTGGATTTGTTGTTGTTGGAATCGAATTCGAACTTGAGGGCGTAGCAAATGGTAACCTTATGTAGGTTGGTCAGAATGAGGCCTGTACTTCTACCACCCGAAGTGGATGATCCATCGACGTGAAGAGTCTACACTGGTTTGTCATTGCCTAGTGGTGCTTCCTCCTCTCCTGTATATTCTACTATGAAGTCGGCCAACACCTATGCCTTGTAGACCATTCGTGGTTGATATTAGATTCCATATGTGCTCAATTCCATTGCATACTTCATCATTTGTCCAGACATGTTGGGTTTCTACAACATAGTTCACAATGGTTGATTTGTAAGTACGTTTACCTTACGTGGTGCACTTAGAAGTAGGGTCTTAGTCATCGTGCTATGATAACGATGACTAGGGAAAATTTTTTTGCCTAAGTGTACTTAACCTCAAGCCCATGCAGTATATGGTTGATGTAATAGATTGGCCTATGCTCTCTTCCCCTTACTCAGACCAGCATAAAGGAGAGCACTTGATTGCTCATGGCTAAGTACAAAAAGAGGTCCTCCTAGTAAACAGGCTTGGAGAGGACTAGTAGGTGTGTGAGGAAGTTCTAAAGCTGCTGAAAGGTAGCAATGCACTCTGGAGTCCATTCAAAACCCTTTAGGTTTTTTAAGATTTTAAAGAGCTTAGTGTATATGTCAGCGCTCTTTAAGATAAATTTGCTTAAGGTAGCCACCATACCAATGAGCTTTTGTATGTCTTGGACCGACCTTGGAGGTTTCATTACGCTGATGGTAGTAATCTTCTCGAGGTTAGCCTTAATACCTCTTTATGTGAGAAAAAATCTGAGGAACTTACCAGATTTGATGTTGATGACTCATTTATAGGTGTTCAGCTTTATGTCGTACGTGTGCATTCAGTTAAAGGCTTCTTGGAGATCCTTGACATGATCGACTAGCTTTTAGATTTTCACAATCATGTCGTCGACGTATACCTCCATATTATGCCTGATCTAGGGCTTAAATAGTTTTGTCACCATTTACTAATGTTTTTTAATCCGAATGATATCATGATGTAGCAATACATGCCGTAATCAATGACAAAAGTGGTATAGACTTCGTCTTTCAAGTCCATTTTGATCTGGTTATACCTCGAGAAGTTGTCCATAAAGCTCAGCATTTCATGTCCCAATGTAGAATTGACGAGCTGATTAATCATCGAGAGGGGGAAACAATCTTTTGGGCAAACTTTATCGAGATCAGTATAATCGATGCACATTCGCTACTTCTCATTCTTCTTCATTACCAATACTATGTTAGTTAGCCATGTTGAGTACTTTTCTTCCCTCACGAAGTTGGTCTTAAGTGGCTTTTGCACTTCCTCCTCGATTATGGCTTACCTTTTTGGTGTGAAATGCCTCTTCTTTTATTTGACAAGCCATGCCATAGTGTTGATGTTGAGGCTATGGGTCACTAGGTCAGGGGAAATTTTGAGTATGTCTAATGTCGACCAAGCGAACCTATCTAAATTTGCCTACAGGAGGGCAATGATTTAGTCTCAATCCCAACTTTCATGGACATCTTCTATTTTCTCTCCAGCTTACCCCTCTTAGCTAACCTCTCCTACAAACCTGTTTCTAGGGTGAAGATACCATCTCCTTTGGCTGCCCTAACATACAGCTCTCGTAATAGGTTTTAATCACATCTACATACTCCCACCCCAGGTGGCGTCAGGAATTTGGCCTTCAGATGATGGGAGGATGTAATAATCTCAAATGCATTCAGGCTTGGTCTTTCCAAGAGCGCATTGTAAGGGGAGGGTCAATCAATCACAACGAACTCTATGAGTCGTTGTGTCATGTAGTCGTCATCACTAAGTTCTATGTCTAACGTAATGATACCCTTGGCATGAACCATACTTTCGTTAAAACCGATCAGATTATGGTAGTACGGCTTCATTTTTACTAGTAGCTTCTTTCTCATCCTTTTGTATGTATAGAGGAAGAATATGTTTGTAAAGCTGCCAATGTCCACCATAATCTTTAGGACCTCAAATTTTGAGATCCTTACCCCTATCACTAAGACATCTTGATGGGGTATATTGACTCTTTCAAGGTCATTGTCAGAGAAGGAGATGGAAGTGTCTAACTTCTATCTCTTCTCCCTTATGGCTAGTACCTTTGATAAGGTGTTAACCGAGCTGCTAGTACTCGGTTGACTCTCAAGGTGTGCCTCCCCCCATTATTACATTAATGACACCATTGGGGGTGTAATCATTACATTGATCATTATTCTGCTTGGCATAGGCATTCTCGATTCGTTGCCACTGAGGTGCCCTATCTCCATCATCATCAAAACAGTCGTTGTTCCTCTAATAGGCTACATATTCGTTGAAGAAACTACATTGAATAGCATATTCGAGGGTGTTCTTCAATTGGAAGCATTCATCAATGGTGTAGCTATGGTCTTTGTGGAACTGATAGTATTTATCAGAGTTTCAACAACTAAGGTTCCCTCATATTTTTTGCTGTAGTTGGAGCAAATTCTGGTGCTTCACTTTGGAATAGACTTGACAAATAGGTTAATTCAAGAGCGTGTATTGGGTGTATTAGGAAGGGGGAGTAGGTTGTGCTTGGCTCAACGCTTCTTCTTCCTGGAGCTCTCCTCCTCTGGTTTGCTTGGCATCCTACTGTCAAAGCGATCTTTTACAAGCAATTTTTCTTTATATTGCTTTCTACTTAACCTTTCTCGGTTGGCATCGCGCTTAACGGGAATGTTGTCTTCCTAATTGATGTACTTCTAGTCTTTGTTCTAGAAGTTGGCTAGGGTCTTCGACTTGCTCTTTGTAAGCGATTGGAAGAAATCTCTTGAAGGTTAGATGTCGAGCTAGGTGGCATAGACAGTGCTCCATCATCCAACTGAGGGATCTTGACTACGGCATTGTTGAACCAAGCCACGTAGTCACATAGGGACTTGTCTTCACCTTGCCTTACGAGGTAAAAGGACGATCTATCCTTGGATGGGAGCTTGGTAGCCTTAAAGTGGAGACTAAATCTCCATGCTAGCTTATCAAAAGAGCTGATGGAATTGTCGAGGAGGTGGTTAAACCACGTTTGAGCTACCTTCCTCAAGGTGCCTGAGAAAGCTTTGCACATTATAGTATCCCCATGACCACAAAGGTTCATGAGGGTACGAAAGTGGAGAAGATGGTCATTAAGATTACCAATGCCATTATACTGGTTCAAGGACGAAAGTTTGCCATTAGGAGGTTTGCCATTAGCATCTCCTGCTTATCGCGTTGAGACATAATGTTAAAGGAATTGCTCATAGGGTATGTGTTTAATGTATTTGAGGTTTCAGGTGTAAGAATTCAATTTCCCATAGATGGCGCCAAATGTCGTCTCTGAGTTCTTTCCGGTAGATATTAGGGCTTTATATGTGGAAGGCCTACAAATCAACATACAGTAAGGGGACGCAAAGGGTTATTCGACGTGGACACTCTAATGCTTAAGTTAGCAATGGGGCTTTTGAGAGTAAGAAGAAATATGAAATAATATGCAAGCTTGATGTGTAGAATCTAGAGAGATTTATAGTAGGGTAGTGACCTGGTATTTCTAATGGAGTGGAGTCGGCAATTGGATGTTAGTTGGTGGGAGAGATCTTCTCTTGTAAGTATTGGAGAGTGGGATCGTTGTATCCGACGTGTTCCACTTATTCCGAATGTAGCTATTTCACACTAATTGATTCTTATCCTATGCATTATAGTCATTGTAGGACTTATTGGGCTTGGTCAATACAGGCCTAGGGCCATATGAGCGAGCCTTAAGCTATGAGACGCATCGGATCCAGTCAGGCTTGAGTGACCTCTGTCCAAAGTGCCCTATCAACATGTATCATAGGCATTTGTTTATACGCATGTGTGTGGTATCTTATATGAGACATTAGCTCACCTTTCGCGGGTTATTGTTTTTTGGCTATAAGTTGAAGGTAGAAGGACATGATTGACTATGACTTAAGTTATAATAATTATTATTATTATGAGGAATGAGATTTATCTTACTTTGATTATGGCACAGGTTATGTGAAGGGCATAGTTGGGATTGAATTTCTAGAGACTTGGTGTACTGATTCCTTTATCTGTCTTATTGTCACTATTGTACTATTGGTTAGAGTTACTTGTGACTCTTGTAGTATGTTATATTTGTGCTCATTATTAGTTGGAACTAAGAGAGTCATTGTTTATTTAATTTTAGAGATTATGTTGAGCTATGTGCTCCTTGATTCATTTTAAACAGTTATTTATGATGATGTATTGAGTTAAAGTGGCTAACATTTTACTTTTTATTTATGGTTTGAAGTAATTTAATTGAGTTGGTAGTTATTATAGATTGTATGGCACACACATAGATTTTAGGATCCTTGATGATGCCTTAGCATGTTTATGTTTAGGTTTGACACATGACATGACTTTGACTTTCTAGATTCCCAGAGGTTACAACTTAGATATACACAAGAACATATTTACGGTGACATGCCAGCTAGTATAAATATTTACGGACATATCTTAAATTTTTTTCTCGTAATATTAAATAAGTTTTAGTGACCTTATGAATTCATAATTGCGGTCGAGCAAGCATATTTTGGCATGAGAAAAATAGTTTTGGGACTTAACCAGGCAAACGTGGAAGCACAAAATTTTTGCGGACGATCATCAGAAGGCAACAAGGAGGGAATAAATAAGAAACTTAACAGTAATTAATCTTGATGTATATAAATATATATATATATACATACTAATAAATAAATTATCACATGTCTCTAGTTATTTATTAGGACTTTTACATACAATAAACTACCATAGTAACAGTATATATATATATAGAGAGAGAGAGAGAGAGAGAGAGAGAGAGAGAGATGTAGAGAGATGTTGGATGCAATTAATAGGAGAGGGTGGAAATATAGGAGAGAGTATGAAAGTAGGAAAGAGAAAAAATTGCATACAAGTGAAGAGAGAAATGTAGAAAGAAAAAAAAAAGAGTAAGTAAATGTATTAATCTTATTATTTATGATTTTAATAATTTATTTTATCATTATTTTTTTATTAAATAATATCAAATAGAGAGTAAATATATAATTTTAAGAATAATAGATATTTAAACCCCTATCAATTTTAATAATATAGACATTGATATAAAACTACAACTAAGAGGTAGGATCCATCAATTAGCCCCACATGGGGGAGGCAAACCGAATCCAGCCTGACCCCATGAGCCTGGAACATGAAAGGTCCATTTGACTTAGAATCAGGACCCATCAATTTTGACTCGAGCTTAATCTGTTCAATGGATCCAACCATGTCTACGTACATTTATAACTTATGATTTTGTTGGTAGAGATATATCATTTCGTATAAAATCACATCATATCTGAAGGTGTCCCAACAAGTTTTATATAGGACCATCAAACTCTGCACTTGTATTGTGAGTATAAAATAATTATAATATTTTAATTTAAAATTATAATAAGGAGAAATTACAAATACTTCTCCATTAATATTATGGAATTAAAACCATTTAATGTTATGATAAAATAAAATATATTTATAACATTATTAAATTAATTTTTATAAATCATCAGGTGATAAATGTTAAGAGTGACTAAAAAAATTATAAAGTTAATAAAAATCATAATTTATTTTAATAAATGTTAGAGCATGCTAAGAATAAAAAGATTAATTTTTCAATAAAATGTTAATAATCCTACTTGATCTCATTATAAATCTAAATAAAACCAACTAATTGATGGCGACTGAGAGGGATGGGAAGATGTGTAAGTACAGGAAAGAGAGAGAGAGGTAGTGGGAAGTAAATGATGAGATTAGTGGGTACATATAGAGAAGAAAAAAGAAATGTAATGAAAAGTAAATAGAGAGAGAAGTTAATGGAAAGAGATAAATTTGATGTTTTAGAAAAAAAAAAAGAATTCAATAAATTGTCAAATTTATCCATTGTTCATAATTTTATAAAAATAATTTTAATATTGCTTTTTAAGTTATATAATATTATATTTAAGACTTAAATAGTAAATTGTCAAGGAACGATTACTTAGGCTCCAATTTGTTTTGATAATATAGATAATAGTTATATAGACACATTAGCGTGATACTAACATGATTTTAAGATTAATATTTGTTGTTATAGTTTTCTATTTTGAGTGTGATCTACCAAACAATGCACTCGCGATGCAAGCGTGGATTAATAAAATTAAATTTATATCTTTAAAATTTATTATTATTTATTTAATGAAAAATTATAATTTTTGTTAAATAATATAAATATAGATTTTTTTTCATTTTTCTCAATCTATACTCACTTTAAATTTTCAATTTTTTACTTATCAGCAAATTATAATTACGGACAGGAATCCATTTATGCAAGTAAATATTAATCATCATCATGATTATATTTTATTATAATCTCAATTTTGGCTATAAAATGCAAATATATAAAGTAAGGTAGGAGAGAATACGGGAAAGAGAGAGAAATTGTTAAGAAGAGAGATCATGAGATAAATATCATGTTGTATGGGGAGATAGTAGAGAAAGTAGGTTTTGGGATTATGAGAGATTAATGGAAGAGAGTGGGTTAATATGATAATTTTACTCTTAATATGAAATAAATATAATTTTTAATAAGTTATTTTTAATATTAGGTTTTTTACAATAAAATTTTAATTAGAGGACTAAATAGTAATATTTAAAAAAGCAATTATTTAAGGATCAATCCCCTTTAATAATATAGATATATATATATTTAATAAAAAATTAGTATATAAGTATAAGAATGTTTCACAAGATCATAAATTTATAATATTTAAGCCAAAAAGTGAAATAACCGCTTTTCCACTCCACAATTTATGAAACACACTTAAATTTTTTTTTTTTTTTTCATAACTACTTTTATATATTGCCCACATATCGTAGTACTTTTCCATATTCGATAGCCGCTTCCCACGTTAAGTAACTGCAATCTTATTTTTGTTGGTCAAGAACTGTTTCTGTAACTTCTACTCTAGTAAACTGCCCTTCTTATTTTTACACAGTTCCTCATTCTTCATTTTTCGTTTACCATATCTCTATCTCTCCCCACCATATTTCTTTTCAGCCAGCTGTTTAGCTCCATATTTTGTCTCCATTAAAGGACCTAGCGCACGAAATTTCACAATCACAAACAACAATGACCACCATTAACAGTAAAGAGATAAGTGACAACATATTTTGAGAGTTTCTACCGTTTATCATCCGATTTGTTTGCGACTTTTTTTTTTTATAATTTTCCTTTCTTTTTAGGTCACAATCGAGGACTGCTACAACCGCATAACACCTAATAAACAGCGAGTACATTTTTTTTTTTTTTTTTGGCTACATATGGATAAGACACGATGTGATATATATTTTCTTTTTACAGGAATTCGACGATCCAATGTGAATGAACATAAATCATTCATCGGATAGTGATTTCCAACTCTGCAGCGGTGAACAAATTGTTGTTAAAGTCCCGAAAAAAGGGTCGGGAAGAATTCGGGATAGAAGGGGCCTGTTGGTTCGATAATAATAAAAAAGGATCATGCCAACAGGGACTAGCAAGGCTACGGTGGAACCAAGCAGAAATTCACATTTCCATGCATTCGTATTATATTTTGATTTTACGAACTTCCAGTATCGTTTGTTCCGGCAGCAGTGTATCCTCCATCAACTGTCACGAGAGAGCTCTTTCAAATACCAGAAATTGTCGTCACCATAGACTTAAAGACAACAAATAGAGAAGAGTTAGAAGGTTTTGCATAAGTATTTAGAAGTACTTTAAATCGTGGAGAGTGGCCTTTTTTCAAGCGGAAGGCTTGATTTACGTGTACCATTTCTATACTAATAGTTGACATTGTAGGATATAGGTTTTGTTGATCGGATACTTTGGATATAGAACTCTTAAGCCCAAACAGATCTACTAGGCCTTATCACCCTAAGCTCACCTCGATAGGCCTGAAGCTTAGGATTAAATTGCCCAGGCCCGAACCGCCCAATCCCATAAAGCACTGCAACGGCCATGATCTACTAGATAAAGATAAAATGGCTACATCCTGAATATTAGGGAGACGTCAGGTATAATAGCTTCCCTCTCTACTCTCTACACTTTTAGGAGAAGATCTCTCTCCTCTAATTAATTTCCAACCGCTGAATCCACTCTAATATAAATAACAAGTCACTGCCTAATAGTAACTCTCTCTCTACAAACTCTACATTTTAAGCCTGTGTATCATGTATTTTACTCTGTCAAAAACCTGTAGCTAACTTAAGCATTGAAGTAGCCGCACCAAACAACCCCCCAGCATCCCCTTATTGTGTGTTATTTTGTAGGCCCAATACGTACAAATCTCGATCGACTATCTATAAGAACTAAGAAATGAAATTTGGCACCATCTATGGGAAATCAGAATTCCTACACTCGAAATCCTAAACACACCAAACACATAACCTATATTAAGCCTTTTTACATCATGTCTCAGCGCAACAAGAAAGCAAATCAACAATTGATGAATAACCAACTTGGGGGAAACTAGCCCCTCCTAAGAGTTATGTTAGAAGAACACCTAGAGCACATCGAGTGCCTGGCTGAGCAGTATGTTGAGTAGAAGAGGGAGCTCCATGCTCACCTAGACGAGGCGAAGAGTCGCAGTATACAAACTTACCACCTCGAAGCTTTAGATGCCTGCACTGGATGGGACAACATTCAACAGCAGCAATAGAATGGAAGGGATCGGCAACTCAATCTGTCGTTATGCTACAACCAGCCAAGTCTGTGGCTACCCATGATCGAGCTCTAGCTAGCAGAGAATAGGAAGCTGACTTGTAGGTAGTTTAGGCTCATTTGGCCGTACGATGAGCTCACTTGGCAGACGATGCCGACCTGAATAAGCTTAGTGCAATGGTAAGGTAGCTCTTCAAACAATAAGGGAGCAAGCCTACTGTCGACACTAGGCTAGTCACCAACAACAAGACCCCATTCACCAGGAATGTCCAGGACAAAGTGTTGCCTCCTAATGGCAAACTTCCGTCCTTGGACCAGTATGATGGCATGGGAAACCCCAATGACCATTTTCTCCACTTCCGTACCCTTATGAACCTTCACGGTCATAAGGATGCTATAATGTGCAAGGCCTTCCCGAGAACGCTAAAGAAGGCAGTACGAATGTGGTTTAACCACTTCCCTGACAATTCGATCAACTCCTTCGATGAGCTAGCTAGGAAGTTTAAACTCCATTTTAGGGCTAGTAAGCTCTTGTCCAAGGACACATTGTCCTTGTACCTGGTAAGGCAGGGTAAAGGTGAGTCCTTGTTCGATTACATGGCTCAATTTAATAACGCCGTGGTCAAGTTCCCTCAGCTGGATAAGGAAGTTGTTGTCCATGCCGTACAGCTCGACATCCAACCTTTAAGAGATTTCTTTTGATCACTTATAAAGAGCAAGCCCAAGACCATAGCCAACTTCTGGAACAAAGCCTAGAAGCACATCGACTAGGAAGACAACATTACTGTCAAATGCAATGCCGACTAAGAAAGGTCAGGTAGAAAGCAAGACAAGGAGAAATTGTTTGTAAAGGATCACCTCGATAGTAGGTTGCTGGACAGATCAGATGTGGAGAGCTTAAGGAAAAAGAAGCACTTAGCTGAGCGTAATCTGTTCCTGTACCCCATCTACACCCAGTACATGCCCCTAAATAGGCCAATTACCTAGGTCTATTCTGAAGTGAAGCACCGGAACTTGCTCCAAAGGCTACACAAAATGTGGAGGAACCTTAGTCATCGAAACTTTGACAAATTCTGTCAATTCCACAATGACCATAGCCATACCACCCAAGAGTGCTTCTAATTGAAGAATACCATTGAATATGCCATCCAGCATGGCTTCTTCAATGAATAATTGGACCATTGGAGGAGCAACGATCGCTCAAATGACAATGCAGATAGGGCACTTTGAAGGCATTAGATCGAGGACGTTCGTACCAAGTAGAATAATGATTGCCACAACGATCGCGCTCCCAATGGCGTCATAAATGTGATCATAGGAAGGCCTTACCTTGGGACTCGGTCGAGCACAAGTAGCTTGGTTAATGCACCATCAAAGGTGTTGATAGTAAGGGAGAAGAGACATAAGTTAGATACTTTCATCTCCTTTTCCGACGCCGACCTTGAAGGGGTAGACACCGCTCACCAAGATGCCCTAGTGATTAGGGCAAGGATCTCAAAATTTTAGGTCCCGAAGATTATGGTGGATACTAACAGTTCCATCGATATACTCTTCCTCTATAAATATGATAGGATGAAGAAGAACTTGCTAGTAAAGATAAAGCCATACCACCATAATCTAATCAGGTTCAACAGTAGTATGTTCCGAGCTAAGGGAATCATCATGATAGACATGGAACTTGGCGATGACGACCACGAGGCACAACAACCCATAAAGTTTATTGTGATAGATTGCCCCTTCCCTTACAATGCGCTCTTAGGAAGACCAAGCCTAAATACATTCGAGATTATCATATCCTCCTTGCATTTGAAGGCTAAATTCCCGACCCTAATAGAGGTGAGAGTATGCAAGTGTGATTAGAAACTCTCACGAGAGCTATATGTGAGGGTAGCCAAAGGCAATGGCATCTTCGCCCTAGAAACAAGCCTACAGGAGAGGCCAATTGAGAAGGACAAAGCTGGGGAAAAAATAGAAGATGTCTAGATCATTACCTCACTCGACTAAACCACGAAAGTCGGCATTGAGTCTCCAGTTGAGGTAAAGGACAAAATCATTGCCCTCCTACGGGCAAATTTGGATAAGTTTGCTTGGTCGACATCGGAAATGCCCGGGATTTCCCCTAACCTAGCGATCTATAGCCTCAACATCAACACCACTACATGGCTTGTTAAACAAAATAAGAGGCATTTTGCTCTAGAATGGCAGGCCACAATCGAGGAGGAAGTGTAGAAGCTGCTTAAAGCCAGCTTTGTGAAGGAGGAAAAGTACTCGACATGGTTGGCGAATGTGGTACTAGTTAAGAAGAAAAATGGGAAGTGGCATATGTGTGTCGATTATACCAACCTTAACAAAGTCTGCCCTAAAGATTGTTTTCCCCTCCTTAGGATCAACTAGCTCGTCGATTCTACATCAAGACATGCTTTGTTGAGCTTTATGGACACCTTCTCCAGGTGCAACCATATTAAAATGGACTTGAAGGATGGAGTCCATACCTCTTTCGTGACCGATTACAAAACATATTGCTACACCGTGATGCCGTTTGGACTAAAAAATGCTAAGGCTATGTACCAACGAATACTGATGAAGCTATTTAAGCCTTAGATTGGGCGTAGTGATAACTCTGATTTTAAACATATTTCACATGATGATTTTACAGTATTTCCCTTATATTTTTGGTTTTCTTTAAATAAATTGATACTTAATTGAGTAAAATTTTGATTTCAAGGTTTGAACATGTTCTTGGATTGAAAACGAAGAAAAGGAATCAAGTTTCACTCAATTTGGAGTTCAAATGAATGAGTTATGAAGTTTTGAAGTTACATAATCTAGGACACAACTATGTCCCCAGGTTGTGTCCATCCAAGAAAATTTGCTAAGGTCAGAAAGTTACACGACCTGGGGATACGAATGTGTCCCAGGCCATGTTTGGTGACGAAAATGGAAACCTTACAATGCATTATAAAAAGACATACTAAGGTTTTGCACAAAAAGAATTGGACATTAAAGAAAGAAGAGACTTGAAGAGAAGGAGAAGAAAAAGGCGAAAGCAACACCCAACTTCAAAATTGAAGAGATTTATCATCAACAAAAGGGGTTTTCATGTTTTATTTATCAGTTTTGTTGGAATTCGTTTTTAGTTTCATCATGATAGCTTAAAACTCTTGTATTTAGGATTATGGAACCTAGGGTTTCATGTGACTATTAGATAGATTGATAATTTTCAATAAAGTTTCTATCTTTTCTTGATTCAATTATGTTATTTAATTGTTAATTGATATTTCTAAGGTATCAATCTATGATATTACGCATGATGATTGAGAAATTACATGTGTAATTAGATCTTTACATAATTGGAGAGAATCACAAGTGTACTTAGAGATAAGATACATGTTTCTTCCAAAAAGTTGTTTGTTTGTGTGGGAATTCATTATACATTAATGCAATTCTAAGTTATATTACTAAGTGAAGAGATTCCGGTAAATAATTTAGGATTAGGGTTAATTTGCTTGAGAAAGGTATTAACTTTAATTGTGAATCCCTCCGGTCAAGAATAATAGAAATTGAATTGAATATATTTTAAGCGGTCACATATTAAACACTAGGGGAAATAATTCCTAAATACGTTATTGCATTCTTAAAGTCATTCTTTGTTTTATTGCTTAATCAAGTTTCATAATTGGGTTAGTTTGTTAATTTTAGTATTTTTAATTCATTCAACTCAACATGATTTTCTAGTTAGATAATAGAGCCAAGGTTAATATTAGTACTCGAAGTCTCTGAAGGATCAACTCGAACTCACATCTACTATATTAAAACTGATAGGTGCACTTACCTGATATCACGTAACATGGAGGTGTACGTCGATGACATGATCATTAAGAGCCATAAGCCATAAGCCAGTCAATCATGTCAGGGACCTCTAGGAAGCCTTCGATCGAATGAATACGCATGACATGAAGTTAAACCCTCAGAAATACGTTTTTGGCATGGACTCTAGTAAGTCCCTCGGATTCTTGGTCATGCAAAGAGGTATTAAGGCCAACCCCAAGAAGATCACAACCATTAAGGGAATGAAGCCTCTGACCTTGGTCCGAGACATATAGAAGCTTATTGGTATGGTGGTTGCCTTGAGCAGATTTATCTTTAGGAGCGCTGACAAATGCGTTGAGTTTTTCAAAATCTTTAAAAATCCAAAGGGTTTTGAATGGACTCTTGAGTGTGTTACTGCCTTTCAGTAGCTCCAAGACTTCTTCACTTATCCACCGATCCTCTCCAAGCCTATCTAAGGGGAGGATCTATTTTTGTACCTAGTTGTAAGTGATTAGGTACTCTCCTCTATGCTGGTTAGAGCAGAGGGAGGAGAACATAGGTTAGTCTATTATGTCAGCCATATACTGTATAGGCATGAGGTTAGGTACACTTGGGCGAAAAAATTTACGTTAGCTATTGTCATCACTGCCCAACAACTGAGAACTTACTTCTAGGTGCACTAGGTGATCATACTCATGGACTAGCCACTGTGCACCATGCTGTAGAAACCTGACACATTTGGATGGATGATGAAGTACACAATGGAGGTAAGTATGTATGGAATACAGTATTAGCCATGAATAGCCTATAAGGCATAAGTACTGACCGACTTCGTAGCAGAGTACACAAGAGAGGAGGAAGCACCACTAGGCTATGATAAACTGGTGTGGACTCTCCACATTGACGGATCATCTACCTCAGCAAGGGGAGGTGCAGGCTTGGTCCTAATTGGCCCGCACCAACTCACTATTTACTACACCCTCAAGTTTGGATTTGATTCTAGTAACAACGAGTCCAAATATGAGGTGCTTATAACTAATTTGAAACTTGTTAAGGAGATCAATGTTAAGCAATTACAGATCTTTTGGGACTCTATGCTAATTGTCTAGCAAGTCCAAGGTGAATATGAAGCAAAGGATGAGACTATGGCGAAGTACCTCGATAAAGTGAAGAGTCTCCTAGGAGAATTCCATTTGTGGGACATCATTAGGATCCCTTAACTAGAAAATTTCGCAACGAACTAGCTATCTAAGCTAGTCTCCACTAGCATACGGAAACCCAAAGTGAAGTATAACAAGATCTTTATAAAGTACCTACTGGAAAAGAGCATAGCCCCTAGCTCAATCGAAGTTTTGGAATTGACCACAACGGCACTAAAGTTAAGCTGGATGGATCATATCTGGAGCTACTTAGAGAAGGATACGTTGCCGAAGGATAGGAAGGAATCAAAGAAGCTTCGGTATCACACTGCCAATTATACATTGGTTGATGGTGTCTTAAATTGTAGGGGAGTTAGCCTCCCCCTGCTCTAATTTCTCTGAGAAGAGGAAGGGCTACATATCATGGAAGAGTTGTACACCAGAGTGTATAGCAACCACATCCAATCTTAAGCCCTTTACTTACATGCACTACGACTAGGGTATTACTGGCCCACCATGAGGCAAGATGCGAAGGTTGTAGCCTAAAAGTGTCCAAAGTGCTAGAAGCATACCCTAATCAGTTACGCACCGAGCACTACACTTCAACCCCTGACGAGCCCATAGTCGTTCGCATAGTGGGGGATTGACATCCTCGGTGCCTCCCTAAAAGTATCAGGGGGACGGTTGTTCATAATTGTTGCTATAGATTACTTCACAAAGTAAGTTAAGGCTAAAGCAATAGCCATAATCACGAAAAGAAGTGTTGAGTCTTTCATCAGAAGCAACATTCTCTCCCAATTTGGAGTACCCCATGCACTCATCATGGACGATGGCCGACAATTCGATAACCCCAAGTTTAAGGATTTTTGCGCCAAGCATCACATCACCCTGCATTTCATCTCGGTTACTTACCCCCAGTCAAACGGACAGGTTGAGGCGACCAATCGAGTCATTTTGGATAGCTTGAAAAAGTACATGGACTGATCTTAGGGTGCTTAGGCCAACAAACTACCTAATATCCTGTAGGGGTATAGGATTACCCATCGTACATCTATAGGCAAGACACCCTTCTACCTTGCTTTTGGTTTGAAAGCAGTCTTCCCAATTGAGCTTGAGCTCCTGAACATTTGAACTTGAAGCTTCAATGCTACCCTTAACGACTCTCTACTGTAGGTCAGTGTTGATACCATCGAGGAAATAAGAGAACCGTTGCTAGGGGGACTATATACCAACACCGGGCTGCCTAATATTGGGATCAAAAAGTTCGACATAAGGAGTTCATAGTTGATGACCTAGTGTACCAAAAATTAGAAGCCATAGGCTTATGAGAAGGGAAGGGCAAACTGGCCCCCAATTGGGAAGAATTGGTAAGAGTCAGGGAGAGACTGGGCAATGGAGCATATAGGCTAGAGAAATTGGATGGTGAGCACATCTCGCACACATGGAATGCCAATAATCTCCATCTCTATTTTGATTAAAATTTTTATGTACAATTTTTGTTTCAGTTCTATGGAAATAAAAGTTCAATTGATTGTCTACTTCCCCCTCTCTTTGTTTTCCTTGCCTTACAAACCTCTAAAGGGACATGGATAATCAACATTGGGCAAGTCGGAACACCACTGACTTGACCCTTCATAGGGTAACATCAGCAAAGGGAAATACCCCTTGTATAGAAGAACTCCCATGCATCAGGTAAGTCGAAACACCATAGACCTGACCCTTCTTAAGGTAACCTTGACAAGGGGAAACAACCTTTGTACTAAGGAACTCCTACCCATCGAGTAGGTCGGCACACTACTAACCTGACCCCTCTTAAGGTAACCTCGATAAGGGAAAACACTCCTTGTACAAAGGAACTCCCACACATCAAGTAGGTCGGTACACCATTGACTTAACCCTTTTGAAGGTAACCTCAGCATGGGGAAACACCCCTTACATGGAGGAACTCTTACGCAATAAGCATGTCGGAACATCAGCGACCTGACCCCTTATCAAGGTAACCTCGGCAAGAGGATATACCTCAACAAAATCTTGACAAGGGTTAACAAAATTTAAAGACAAATAGAGTACATCAAAGGACATTCGAAAAACATTCATTTATTTCTTCCATAGATGTTTAATTACAGAGTAAAGGCTGGCATTCTAGCCTTAATTACATTAAGTTAAAAATAAGAAAACAAAAAACAGAACCTTACTATTGCCTAGGATCGGTTAACTCTGGTAACTTTAAAAAATCTAAAAAGTCTATCTATTTCAAGCACTGATTTGTAAGCACTTTAGACGGCAAACCTTAAGTTGGAGAAGAGCTTGACAAATGAGAACCAAGAGCATTAAGACCCCCCATGAACGGATCTTGCCCTGGGATAGCTTTTGAGGCGGCCCCCTACTGGGTTGCTAAGGCAGGGGTAGATGGAGAAGCGCCCTGCCCTGCCATAGTAGCAAAGGGCACGCCTACATCTTTGTCAACCACTTAGGTGGACTCTTTCTCTCATACCAGAGCTTCCTTCTTCTCATTAAATGCAGGGGAGTCCAAAAAGTCGAGGAAGCTTAAGTCTAGGTCTGGATAATGAGAGAGGACTTCCTTCCTAGTGAAGCGGGTAGAGTTAGTGGAAAGATCCTCCAGCTCTTCTAGTGACTCCTCGGTGGTCCTGTAGTTGGTGACCACCTTCTTAGCGACGGCATCGCTAAGGGCCTCCCTACTCTTTATCTTGGAGATGAGCTCCTCCATCTTTGAAACTCTATCCCACAGCTCTCCAACCTGCTACTCTAGAGTGACCTTCAAATCGGCTAGCTCTAGTGATGTAGCCCTAACACCCTCGCACTCAGACGCCTTCATCGCCAGCTTAGTTTCTAACCTGGCTATGGAAGCCTTCAACTCGGTATTCTCCTTTTTGACTTGGGCCCTAGCTGTACCCTCCTCATCCAACCCTTACGAGAGACAAGCCCTTGTCTTCAGCTCATTCTCTAGCCGAACCTTCAATTTTGTGACCTTTTAGGCCACTGTCTCAACTTTGCCCCTCTCCTACTCAGAATGCTTAAGCCTCGCCTGAAGCTTCACCACCTGTACAATAGAGCAGCACAGGTACTTGTTAGCTTGAGCAAATTTTCTTAAGTACCTCTTACTAGAAGACTCCAACTCTAGTAGGCACTTCTTTTACTGATACAACTCCTTTCATAACCCTGTTACCTCTTTTTAAGCATCATGAGACTTGCTCAGCTCAAGGAGCACTTGGCTATGGTATTGCAAGATGAAATGGAAACTACAAGTTAGTACAAGACACTAAAATGCAATACTACAATAATAGGGAAGACCTACTTGCCACATCAATGTACTTAAGTGGCTCGTAATTTATATGGGATTGCCCTTACCCTCTTAGGAGATCCTCTCTAGGACAGCCCAATCACTAGGGGTATAAGACCCCATTGAAGCTTGATAGCTAAGGGTCTAGTGCTGTAGTGTTAGATCGCTGGCGTAGACCTACCATTTCGGCCTTAGGATCTTCCCTTGAGCCTTCTTCATCTCCAACTTAGGGGCCCCCCTCTTCAGCGCCTAATCTCAAGAAATGTATGGTGCTTCATGGAATGAGTCTAACACCAACCCCATCTTCCGAAAGTTGTTGAAGGCATCTAAAAACCTGTTCCCCATGTCATCGATGCCTTAGTAGGGATGAGCTAGAGGCCACTCATTCTACTTCCCTTTTACTAAAGGATCCCTCACCAAGGGCATTTGCTTCTTCGCCATTGGAACCGGGCCCTTGGATGCTTCAGGAGCCTTGCGCTTTTGGCCTGCTATTGCATAAGGGGCAACTCCCTCCTCTAGCCCTCCCTCTAATGCCCTTAGAGAATAAAGCACCTGCACATCAGGCCCCTTTGCTTTTGGTGCCTTCATTGCCCACGATGATAGGCTTAGATAGATGGACGGCAGGAGCAAGCAAAGCCATGCTCAAAGGCTCTACGCCCATCAGCTCTTCTCGGATGATGAGGGGAATCCCTTGAGGCATAGACTTTGGCCGTACCTTGCTGGTCTCACCTAGCCCTTGCTTTGATCTTACTTCCTTCCCTGTTAGCTAGCCTGCCTTGGATTGTGCTTGGCACCGGCTTATTAGGTCATCTATAGATGGATGAGATACCTTCGAAGCCAAATTTTTTCTTACAAGAAGGCCGATCTAAGGTTAGCAAAAGAAAACAAGGACAAATCAAAAGAAACTACCACTACCATTTGCAAAACATTGTCATGACCAGTACGAATAAGGAGGTCCTCCCATACTATAAGCGTCGGATGAAGTATCCTAACACTAGCATAACAAACAGGTGCATAGGAATGAACCAGTACCTTCAACTTACTTCTCCGCCACAGCCTTTTTCATGTTGGGGAAGAGCTCGGAGATCGGGCACCAGAAATACCTCTTTACGGTCTTCACAGTGTTGATCTCCTAGCTACCTCTCAACTCCATAAAGGCTAAGATCTCTTGGATGGCCTCGGCATTGCTCAGATTGAGTCTCTTCTCACCTTCAGTACGAACCATTCCGATTCATCGGGTCCCAAAATTAGCCTCTTTAGGTAGATCAACCACTACGTATTCATCTTACCAGCCTTTAATCGGGTCAACAAGGTCATAGAACAACTTCTTTTCCAGGCGTGGCTAAAGGTAAGGCTACCCCTAACTCTCTTCCACATGTAAAAGTGGTAGAAGAGCTCAGGAGTAACTCTTATCACCACATACTTGCAGAGTGCTTAGAATGCCTTTAGTACCCTCTACCTATTGGGATGGTCTTATGATGGGTTGTAGCGGTAATAATTGAAAAACTCCTTCTCAAAATGACTTGGAGGGAGGCATTGCTTAAACTCCAAGCACTTCTCAAAAATGGCGAAGCGCCTCCCTGATAGCAGAGCCTACTGTTCGTCCTTGCTGGGCAACCTAATATGCTACCCAAGAATTACCCCTATAAGAAAGTTACTGATGACCCAACTGAGGATAGATTGCCTACTTCTGCTTATACGACTGTTAGGCCCCTTGCTTATACTAGGAGCATCAAATAAGTCCTTCTCGTGGGGTAGGGGAATGTCTACATATTGATTCACTTAAAATATACATATATAAATAAATCACGAATACTCCAGCAAGTATACTGAGTTGGAATTAAGTAATATAGAGAAAGTAAGGTTGTCAATCTCTTAAAGACTAAGAAATTACTAATTATATGCTAGTTCTTATCAATATTTAAGCAATCAAAATTAAATTAATTAATCTAATAATTACTTTAAAACTATTGAAAAGAAAATAACTATGAAAAATCTAAAATTAAGCAATCAATTGAGAATTATGAGAAAACAGAATCTACCCTAGATTACGCCAATCAAATTGTTATCATGTTATATAGATCAATAACTATATGGTCATTTAAGTAAAATTATTATACCTTAAAACTTAAGGATTTAAACCCCTAATTAATTGGTCAGTTTTTGCATCTTCTAATTAACAGTAGACTCTACATTACAACCATATATCTCCCGATACTATGATTGTCAAATGTCTTAAATCAATTATCCCTAACGTCTTAGTGAATAATCAATCACCGAACATTGCATTAATCTATAGATAATTTCTGATTAATTCAATTAACTTTGCTTCCACATTGATTAATCAAATCAACTAAGAATTTCTAACAAACCTTATATCAACTCCCATATCATTAGGGTTTCTAATAATTATAATCAATTAAACAATTATAATCGAAATCATAGAAATTGCAATTATGAATCATCCATATATCCCTTAATCCTATAACATGAATATAATCATCATCTTAGCTATCTAGGATTTCATCAATTCTCACAAATAAATTTAGCTAGCCACGGATTTGGAAACGAAAGCACAAATACTAATTGAAATTACAAGGAAATTCATAATTAAAATCATAAGTAATTCATCGATTTGCATAAGAATAATTGAAATAGATGTCACCAACTCTGTACTGGAAAAGATAATCTTCAATTGCAACTTTAACTTGGTCTCCATAGCAAAAGCAAATTCTTCTCAATGATCCAAGTGATTCTCCTGAAAAATTCTTCAAGAATTATCTAAAGACTATTTTACAATTATCTAAGTCTAAGGAAAGTATATGTCAAAAGCCTCCCAAACGATGAAACATAAAGCTATTTATAAGAAAAATTAGGGTTAACTCATGTGGAGCTTCTTTTTCATGAAGGTCGGCAATGTAAGTGCAAGGTTGGTGGCGTAGAATTCAAAGGCCGCTGGTGTAAGTTATAGGGTGGCTATCTTCAATTCCAACTTGCGCATATTGATTCCAACTTTGTTCCTTTGCGTAAAAATCCTTTAAATCATTCGTAATTCCACTCTTGAATCCTTTAATTATTGAAATGTTTAAATGAAAATAATTAAGTACCATTTCTTAATGATTTCTATAAAATCAATAATAATTCTATCTTAATTTATACTTCAAAACATGAAAAATATACCTTTGTCACATATATGTCCCTAGGGATAACATTGATAATTCTGGCCTTGTCCAGCGCCTCCATGGCCATCCTCGTAAGTTGGTTAAGTTATGCTAGTGATGAGACCTTGCCCCCCTATGCCCAATGGGGATTACTCCTTATAGAGTTGAAACTAGAAGTAAGCAACAGCGAAGGGGAGCTAGCTTCACCTTTATTGGTTGACATGATCATGATCTTTGCAGAAGGAAAAAGGACTTGAAGCTTTTGAAAAAGGTTTTAGAGTTCGAATGTGATGCAAAAATTGCAACAACTGAGTGAAAAGATTACATAAAAGTGGTCTCTCTTTGCAATCCTTCTATTTATAGGAAAACCACTTAGGGAGCCGTACAAGTGGTTATAGGGATACGTATAAACACAAATCCCTTGGAATACTGCCTAGCAGATACGTAGAAAGCATTTTCATCGGATGGCCACCTTTAAATGGTAGAATGCATGTGGTTGCATGCTAATTTGTTACAGTAAGACACCTGTCATGTGGCATTTAATGCATGGAATACAAGCGAGCAAAAGTTGCATTTTAAAAAAGTTTCTTCAACAAGAAGCTTCTTCAGAACCCATTCGACCTCTACTTAGTTGGCATTACTAAGAAATGATGCATTTACATCTATTCAGCCCCTAACAAGCTTTGTTCTAATAGGCTGGTCTATAGCGTAGGAGCACCTAACCACCCTTATTTACCTAGAATAAGACGTTCTCAAACTGGTGATCTACCGCCTAGGATGACCTCCCACTTTAGGCCTTCTCGCCTCGGACCTCGCCACCTCAAATCATTCATTACATTGGATCTACAATCTCACTACATCAACACCTGCAACATCAAATTGAACTTCCAAGTGTCGAATTAGTCACACCTGAGTGGCCCATGTATTCCTTCTCCTTGCCACTTTGGGCATAGACCTCTCAAGCCCAACTAGTTCCGCCAAGTCTCACCACTCTAGGCTCACCTTGATAGGGCCTAGGCTTAGGATTGAATTATCCAAGCCCATGAAGCATTGCAATGGCCATGAACGACCACATCCTGAATATTAAGGACATGTCAGGCATAATAACTCCACATTCTACACTTTTAGGAGAAAATATCTCCACCGCCCCATACGCCCCCAACCGATCTCTAACCACCAGCTTTACTCTACTATAAATAACAAGCCACTGCCCAATGGTAACTCTTTCTCTATAAACTTTGCATTCTAAGCCTAAGTATTACATATTCTACTTTATCAAAAACCTATTGCTAACTTAATCATTGGAGTAGCTGTGTCGAACAAACCCTTACGTCCCCTCACTGTATGTTATTTTGTAGGCCTAATATGTGTAGACCTCAATCGACTACAAGTAAGACTGAGAAACGATAGGTTTTATAATTTTTTCTATGGTAACAATATGGAAGATGATGAGATTGAGGTATGTTTTGTTACTAGGAAAATTAGGGAACAAATATGATGCTCTTAAGCTTTATGAAATGTTTTATGCAAGAGAAAATGAAACAATAGAGTATTGCATTAAAGTAATGAATTGTTGGTGTCAAACTGTTAAAAAAAAAGAGGCACATTGTTTATAAATATGAAAGTAAATATATTCTTTTTTGTAATTGCCCTCTTGTATAAATTTACAAAAAATTGTCAACATGTTTCTTTGCTACATAGTTTAAAGTGTGCTTTTAATTTAAAAGATTGTTTCTTTATTAAAAAAAAAAAAACTATCTCTTTATCTTCCTTCTCTTGATTAACTAAAACCTTCAAATGCTTCATTGGTTCTCTCCCTAAATAGATGAAAAAAAGAAAACTTTGAAATAATTCTCTCTTACATAGATTTCTCTCTCATTCCTCCTATCATCATACGTTTTCTTTGTTTAATAATTTCTCCCAAGTCAAAAGACTCCACTAAAATGATCTCTCTTTGATCTCCATCTTCTTCAAGTTCATCTTTGATGTTGTTCTACTCAAAACTTCAAATGTGATGGTAATTTGTAATATATTTAATTACACTTTAGATTTTATTCAAACAAATCTAAGTCTTTTCCAGATTATTTTATCAATGATTTTCTTACAATTTGTTCGCTATTTGTATAAAAATGAATTTCACTTACTTTTTATTTTCCTTTCATAATCTTATGAAGCGATTCTTTTTAATTTTATTTCAAATTTTATTCATGAATGCATGTTGGAGGTACTGGACATGAATGCACCTCTTTGGCCAAAGATGCCATTCATATGGTGATGTTGTGATTTTTATTCTCTTTCAAATCTAGGGTTTTATGATTTGGATTTTTTGATTGCTGCATTTTTACTGCATCTTTATGTATAACCTATTTTTGCAAATAGCTTTCACAATGTTAATATTATCCTTTTTTTTTATTGCTTGATTTCTCTCTTGGTTTTGTTATTTACATGTCTTTAAATTTGCTTCAATTAACAATGGAAGAAGAAACTTGAACAAAAGAATTGCATTTTTTGTGTTTCCATATTCTTTAATCATGATCAATGTAATGCGACCTTATTTAATTCACAATGAATTTTTGGGTTGTTTTATTCTTCTTCATTTGTATTATTTTTGCATTTTATTTTCTCAAATGTTTACTTCGTATATAGATATAAATAGAGTTGTGTAAGTAGGACGAGTTACATAGGCTAACCTGCATAACTCGTAAAAAAAAAAAAAAAAAAAAAAGAAAAAGGAGGTTACTCTTAAAAATTTTGATTCGCTTAAAAGTGAACCTTTTTTAGCTTGCTTTGTTTTAACTTATAGGTTAACCAATTGCAAGCAAGTTAGCTTATAATCTTGTGCAAAAGAAAAACAGAAAGAAAAAGAAAAAGAAAAAAAAGATGCATTACGCAGGCATAGTGTCATAATTCGAGGCTTTCTTTAGCATACAAATAGATCGTACGGCACTTACTATCCTGTCTCTGCAGTAGTAAGCAAGCCTAACTCATACGTAATGCTAGCCAACAAGGCTTAAACCTGTAAGCAACACAACCATGGAAGGAAGCTAACAAATTATAAGGGACATAGGAACGAATGGAAAAAGGAATAGCACACTTTTATTAATTCTGATAGTAATACAAGGTTACAATATGCGTGTACAGGGGTACAGTATATGTAACAGGTGCTACCGATCGTGATCAACCAACGTGGTGAGTAAGAGCTTCAATCCAGAAGAGTGCTCATACCTTTGTAAATACCCCCGTAAAGAGCTTTATGGACATTATTGGGCCTGTAGGAGGAGATATTAAAACTAGTGAAATAACACAACTTTCTAAAAGTGGAAATTTCTAATAATAGTAAGGCCCTAACTACACAAAAATAAAGTCCCCCCTTATGTTACAATATGTACAAAAGAATAGCCTCTTGTTAGTATAAGTATCTTACAAAAAGGGACCTTGACATCCTCCCCCACTTAATTCTATTGACGTCTTCGGTAATATGCACTAGAACTTAGAACTAATGGCAAAGGTCTTTTGGCTGGCAAGGTTGACTTTCTCTCAGATAAGGGCTTCAGATCTTCTTCAATCTCCTAGCTAGTATCTTCTTCTCTTCGATCTCTCCACTTGACCAAATATTCTTTATGTTCTTCTCTAATGGAGGAATCTTTGACTTTTCGCTCTACAAGGATATCTTCCACGGCTTGACTTAGGTTGAACTTGATCTTGACGTGTGACCGCTTAGACACATTGTGAGATAGGTCTTCTATGTCTGGATAATATGGCTTCAAGATGTTGACAAGAAAAACTGGATGGACCTTCAACCACGTAAGAGGCTAGACCTTATAGGCTACTCTTCCAATCTTCGATATGATAGGAATTAGATTAATGTACTTTTGGATCAATCTTCTATCCTTGTTCCTCAATGATCTGACCTATTCTAGAAGAAGCTTTATAAGGACTTGATCTTTATCATTGAGCTCTCTAGGTCGGCGGTTCTGATCTGCCCATTTCTTCATTCTCTTAGAAGCCTTTTCAAGGTACACTTTTGCTACTTCTGAACTCTACTTCTAATCCCTGGTGAACTGATAAGTTCTTGGGCATCTCCCGGTATATTGTGCTACCACTGTGTGGGGTAACAGTGGTTGCTGACCCATAATGATCTCTATAGGGCTCTTGTTGGAGGAAGAGCTTTGCTGGATGTTGAAACAGAACTAGGTAATATCCAGCAAGTTAACCCAATTCTTCTGGTTGGCATTGACAAAGTGTTAAAGGTATTCCTCCAGTAACCCATTGAATCTCTTTGTCTGTCCGTCACTTTACAAATGGTAGCTGGAGGTCATGCTCAGCTCGAAGCCTAGGAGTTGGAACAACTTTGTCCAAAACTTCCCTGTAAACTTGGCATCCTTATCACTCACAATATTTTGGGGCATACCCTAGAATTTCACTATATGCTTGAAGAAAAGCTGGGCTGTCTCTTCTGCACTTGAACTCTTCGTGGTAGGAATGAAGGTAGCATACTTAGAGAACCTATCAACAACAACAAAAATGGATGAGTGCTCCCCCACTTTTGGTATGGAAGTGATAAAGTCCATGGGGACGCTCTCCCATGGACGAGAAGGTATAGGAAGTGGCTCCAAGAGGCTTGCCACCTTTTGCCTCTCAACTTTGTCTAGCTGGTAAGTTAAGCAAGTCTTCGTGTAAGTCATCACATCCTCCTTCATATCTGGTCAGTAATAGCCCTGCTTTAATAAGCTCCATGTTTGCTAGCTAGGATGACCAGCCCATAAAGTATTATGGCACACTCTCATGAGTGCGCTTCTCAAGTTACCCACCTTTGGGACATACAATCGGTGCCCCTTTGTGTAAATGAGGTCACCTTCTACTTAAAATCTGCACATCTTTCCTTCCTTAACCAACTGCTTGAGATTTTTGGCCAACAAGTCTTGACCTATGAGTTGCTTCATCTGCTCTTGAATTGAAGTCGAGATTGGACTCGTTGACTGGTGTGCAATCTGCACTAAGGACGCTAAATTAGCTTGCCTACATAAAGCATCTACCATCTCATTAGTCTATCCATTGTGGTAATCAATCTCCATATCAAACTCTATAAGAAAGTCTTGCCATCTTGCTTGTTTGGCTGAAAGCTTCGATTGAGTCAATATATGGTTGGCAGTAGAATTGTTTGTCTTTACTAGAAACTTGGATCCTAGTAAATGGTGTTTCTAGGTCCTTAGATAGTGAACAATTGCAAGTAACTCCTTCTCTTGGGCTGAGTACTTGTGCTCTGTTTGATTTAGCTTCCTATTCTCATATACCACTAGATAACCCTCTTGTATCAACACTCTACCCAATGCAATGTCTGAGGCATCCGTGTAGACTTCAAAAGGCTTAGAAATGTTAGGAAGTGCAAGTATTGGCTCCTCCATCACTACATGCTTCAAATCCTCGAAGGCACTCTAACATATCTCATCCCATGACCATGCTTGGTCCTTCTTTAATAGAGCTATGAGGGGTGTGACTCGACAAGAATATCCCTCAACGAATCTTCTATAGTAATTTGTGAGTCCAAGGAAGGACCGCAACTCCGTTACACTCTTAGGCACTGGTGATTGCCTAATTGCTTCCAGCTTTTCCATATCCATTCAGATCCACCCTTCTTTAACAACATGACCTAGGAAGTTGATGTGCTTTTGGGCAAAGGCACATTTCTCATACTTTACGTACAAATGATTCTCCTATAGCTTCTTGAAAACCATTTGTAAGTGCTTTACATGGTCTTGTAATGTCTTGCTATACATAACAATATCGTTTAGATAGACGACTACAAATTTGTCGAGATATTTACGAAATACATTATTCATTAAGGTACAAAATGTTGCAGGAGCATTAGTAAGACTGAAGGGCATCACCAAGAACTCATAAGTGCCATACTGAGTTACATACGTTGTTTTGGGCTCATCCCCTTCAACAAAACCTGATGATAGCCTGAGTGAAGATCTAATTTTGTAAAATATTTAACCCTGCTTAATTGATCAAACAAATTAGCAATTAGAGGAATTGGGTAATGATTCTTCACCATTAGCTTATTTAGAGCCTAGTAGTCAATACATAATCTCAAACTCCCATCCTACTTCTTTTGAAATAGAACAGGAGCCCCATATGGTGCTTTTGAGGGTTGAATGAAGCCTGCCTCTAACAACTCATCCAATTGTTTCTTCAATTCGGCAAGTTCAAGAGGCGACATTCTATAAGGAGCTCTAGCGAGTGGTTTGGCATTAGGAATCAACTTAATCTCATGGTCCACTGACCTTTTGGGAGGTAATTCCTTTGGGAGCTTATTAGGCATCACATAATCATACTCCTTTAGGACCCTCTCTATTACCTTCAGTATCTTCGTCTTTCTTGCTTCCTCTTTCTCTGTAAGGAAAGCCAAGAAAGTTAGCTCTTGATGTTTGAGTCCTCTCTTAAATTGGAGCACTAATAACATCATAGCCCAAATATTTTTCCCTTCCTTATCATTGTTGTTTGCCTTGTTCCTCTGAACTGTCACATAGCAAGGCTTTTCACTTATGAATAACAAGCAATCTACTACGGGCATGGAAGCAACTCTAGCTTATCTCAAGAAATCTATTCCAAGGACTATGCTAAAGTCATCCAACAGAACAGCTGTGAAGTTGAGATTTCCACTCCAATCTCCAACCCTCACTTTTACTCCTCTTGCAACTCTTTAGACAGGGTGGGCCTTGGAGTTAATAGCTTTAATCTGGCTAGTGTCCTCAGTAAGCACTAGCCCCAATCTTTCTGCCTTAGGCACATCAATGAAGTTGTGTGTAGCACCGGAGTCTACCATTGTACTAGCACTCTCGCCATTAATGTTCAATTGGACATACATCAACTCATTATTATTCTTAGGCTTATGTCGCATTGAGGAACTCTTTCCAACAGCCGACAACATGTGCAATGCGCCCATTCGGGGTTAATCCTCTACATCACTCCTCGACTCATCATCTTGGTAGACACTCTCTACTTTTTGTGCCATAGCATTGAGTGTTGCCTTATGTGGACACTTAGCTACTTTGTGTAGGCTATTACATAAGAAACATGAGAATGAGGGCTTCTTACCTCCATTGGTTGCCCCACTCTTTTCGAATTGGTGAGAGTTATAGGATTTCCTTTTACTCCCTCCAGTATTACTACTGTTACTACTTAAACTTAGAGCTCCCCCACTCTTGGGTTTGCCCGACTTGACTAACTTTCCACCCTCGTGTCCTGTTGACACATTCTTCCCTTTATTATCATGAGTGTAGTTAGTCAAGCGCTCAGCTCTTGCCTGTGCTATAGCCAAGTTAGTAACTCGTTGCCTTTACAACTCATTCTTGGCATAAGGCTTCAGTCCTTCTAAGAAATAAAATAGCTTGTCATCTTTAGCCATACTCTTGATGTCTAACATTAATGTTGAGAACTCACGGACATACTTTCTAGTGTCATCACCCTATTGAAGTTCCCTCAACTTCTTTCAGGCATTGTACTCAATGTTCTCAGGGAAAAAATGAGTTCACAACTCAGCCTTCAACTCGACCCATGTATCTACATGAGCGTTGCCATTTTGGATATCTTCATATTTGGTGCGCCACCACAGTTTGGCATCACCAGTTAAGTACATTGTAGCCATGGTGACCTTTGATCTCTCATCATTTGTCCCTTTAGCAGCGAAGTACTGCTCCATATCAAATAGGAAGTTCTCCAACAACTTAGCATCCCTCATGCCAGTGAATGCCTTGGGCTCTAGCATCTTTAGATGTCCTGTATGAGCAAGAACATGAATGGGGGCAAGGATAGGAGCATTTCTCACAGCTTGAGTCAAAATAGTTACTTGTGCTCGCAACTCTTCAACAGTCTTGATTGAGGCATAAGTAATAACTTGTCTTCTCACATTTTCTACTTGAGTCTCCAAGTGTTGTCTTACCTCATCAGTTGTTACGTGCATTTTCCCCGCTGAAGGTTTGTACTGTACCTCCAAAATTCTTAGCCATCTTGGTCATCTTAGTATTCATCTCCTGATAATTGGCCTCAACTTCAGCCACTCTTACTGACCACGCGATCAAATCATCTATTTTCTTAGACATTCCCTTGAAGATTTCCTTAAGGCTATCTAGCTTCTTGCTCACTTCCTCTTGTCGTGTCATGGTCATTCCCATTGGAATAACCAAAGCTCTGATATCAACTGTTACGGTCTGAGGCTTTCTTTAGCACACAAATAGACCGTACGGTGCTTACTATCTTGCTTCTACAGTAGTAAGCAAACCTAACTCGCATGCAACGCTAACTAATAAGGCCTAAACCTGTAAGCAACACAACCAAGGAAGAAAGCCAACAGATTATAAGGGACACAGGCATGAATGAAAAAAGGAATAGTACACTTTTATTAATTCTGACAGTAATACAAGGTTGTAATGTGTGTACATAGGGGTACAGTATATGTAATAGGTGCCGTCAGTCGTAATCAACCAATGTGGTGAGTAAAAGCTTCAATCCAGAAGAGTACTTACACCCCCGTAAAGAGCTTTACGGACGTTATTGGGCCTAGTAGGAGAAGACATTAAAACTGGTGAAATAGTACCACTTTCTAAAAGTGGAAATTTCTAATAATAGTAAGGCCTTAACTATACAAAAATAAAGTCCTCCCTTATGTTACAATATGTATAAAAGAATGGCCCTTTGTTAGTATAAATATCTTACAGAAAGGGACCCTGACACATAGCCTCTCCTTGTTGGAGACTGGAGTACACTACCATGCTAAGCCAATGTCGAGACAAGGACAATTTGAATTTGCTTTTCCATATACCCTCTTTTTGAAATTAAATTATTTCTCTCTTCCCAAATCTGCATGCGTAGTTTGCTTTAGTTTAATTTTAAGACGTTAGTTAATCTAATTTGAAGTGTTTATACCACTGAAGTTTTAGTTATTTTAGTTTCCATCTTAAGCAAATTATTTAAATTTAATCCTCTGAAGCATACAGCTTTTAGTGCCTTGACATAAATCATGGGTAATTGGCTAACACAATATGATTAATTGATTATCAAATATAGGTACTAAAATGAAAGGACATGTGAAATCAAATATCTTCATATCAATTTGAATTCTTAAATCGTTATTTTTATTCTTAGTCATTGACAAGTCCCTTACAAATCATGATCTACTCCTTGATGACTAATGTGGATCATATTTGCTGGAAACCATGTTGAACATGGGGGAGACAATCTGATTGACAAATTGCTTCTTTTGGTAGTCATTCATTTTAATGACTTGTTTCTAGAAACTTGTAACTTCATGTAGGTCATTGCACTCGTAAATATAAACCAAGTTGACATTAGCAAATGTCTTCATTTCACGGGTTAGCTCGCTTAACCCGTAACTTATAGTGAAGTGGGTTAAGTTGAAAATTCTAACCTACATTTGTAAGCGAGTTAATCCACTTAACCTACAAGCTAATGTAGGCTGGGCCAAGTTAGCCAACTTTTGCTTAGCTCTAGATATAAGTAGGATATATGTACAACTTCATCTAAAGTGAGTAGCTTTACATAAATACAAATTTCCATTTCACTTTATAATTTATTTGATCATGTAATTATTAAAAAATTTGTTCATGAATGATTACCTATTCTTACAAAATTATGTTATCTAATGAAAATGCAATGATCTTTCTATACTTATAGGGAATTTCTATGTACTCTCATACTTTAAGGTTAGTAACTTATCAAATATTTTTGTTTTTAGTGATGTAGTTTTTCGTGTTTACAAGAAATTTGAGAGGGATATGCTTTGCTTGATATAAGTCGTTATAAGGATATGGCAAGAGATCACTAATATCCTTTACCACATTGGTAATTTTATGATTTTTTTAGTAAATTATACATTGTTGATATATCTATTTTTAGGTGCTATGCAATGTGTAAATCTAGCAATAAAGATCTAATGTTAAGAAAACAACTAATTTTAGAGATATATTAGTTTCATAGGGATTGTGTTGAAATTTTTATTTGTTTTATGGGATAAATTAGGAAAAAGCTATCTTTCTAAAAAAATAAAATATAAACTTTTTCCTAGTTTTACTTAAGCTATCCTTTTGACTTGGTTTCATAATTTTTCCTAGTTTTACTTAAAAGTTCAATCACGTATAACTTTTTCGTTTTAAATCTGATTTTTATGATCTTATAGTCAATCTTCATTGTTTTTTAGTGTACTTTAATATGGTGAGGTTATATTTTTGTGATGAGGCATGCAAAACTGCCCATACATCAGAACAGTAGCAATCTTTATGATTTAGAGTGCTTTTGGGCTTTATTTGGTTAATGGATTTTTTGGTAACTTAGGAAATTCTTTGGGCTTGAGCTTAGGACTTTATTCTAACCTTAAAATACTCCTTAAGGTTAGATTTCCAACTTTGGTTTACATTCAACAACAACTCCTTGGGCTTTTATGTGGGCTTAAGTTCTTAAATGGGCTTGTTTTTTGTTGTGGGCTTATGAAGTCTTAGGTAGACTTCTTGTGGGCTTCAAAACAATCTTTCTCAATATTTTAAAGTGTTGGTTAGAATTTTAATGAAGGCCCAACTTAAAGTTCTAGGCTCGTTTTGAGAGTTGTAGGCTTAATTTTGAGTTCTAAGCTTTGTATACTTGCTATACTTATTTTGGTTGATCTTTTCACTTTGTTCACTTGGATTTATCATATTTTTAAGTAGCTTTTACTTATGTTCCAGATCTAGTATTGATGAATCCAAGGGGTTCTCACTTGGTTTTTCAACTTGTTTCATTATTTCCTTGAGTTTAAGTGTTAGATTATGAACCTAAGCTACTTATATTCAAATCTTGGCTTAACTTATCTTCCATGAGATGATTACTTAGCTTATACTTTACATGAAAATAGTAAATCTCATACTTATCACAACTTTCATATCATTGTTCATATCTTACAAAGTTGGTTTCTTCATAAAAGCTTCATGTAATGGACTTTCCTTTACCTAAGGCTAGGTTTGAGCATCTTTAAATTAATAAAAGTGGAAATAACATCTAAATGACTCACATACACTCCATGTCTAGCATGACATCTCCTCATTCATGTACATATTTCATGATCTTCTCAACTTAAATTCTTCCACTTTAAGTGTTAAACATATATCTTTACATAATACCAACTTAGCATGCTCATATTTTAACTTTCATGTAAAGGGGTTTACAAGCTTACTTCTTAAGGTGGTCTAGCTATTTTATCATCTTATGATCATGCTAATATTTTCATGAAAACATGGTCTCCTAACACATAATACTAAACCACTAACACAAAGAAACAACTTACTCATCCTCAAAGCAAAAACAAGGTAGTAGTGCAACTAAGTATCCTCTTAGCTCATTGTCTTCTTTCCTCTTCTTGTAAGTTCTTTTGAAACTAGAGTCTTGATCTTTGAAGTGGGGCTTTGAGGATATTCTAAAGTTCCTAAAAGTAGTTTTTGAAATTAACAAAAGGAGGCAACAAAATCAAGCTTTTGTGCCATGAGTTATGAAGTAAAAAGGGTGGCGGCAAGGTGGGGTTTTGTGGGGTTAGGTTTCTTTTTTTGATTTGTGTTTAAAGTGAGAGAAAAGGAAGTAAAAATGAGAGTAAAAGAGAGAGAGAGTGGTAGATTTTTGAATGGGACGAGAAGTGTGTTCAAGAAGCTTTAATTGGTTGTCTTTTAGCATGCATAAATACTAACTTTTTGATAAGACTAGATAATGTAAGCATTAAGAGGTGAATAGTATATGTGTAAGACAATTGAATGATTGAAAGTTGACAAGGCATGGCCTCCCTTAGGCTCTCTTCCTAAGCAGCTATAGGGTGTCCTCTTTGGGCATTGAGTTCTCTTGTCACTTAATTAAAAGTTAAACACATAAAATAATGTGATAACTTGTCTATCTATAGTATAAGTGAAGGGGTGATAAGGAAAGTGTCTTATCACAAGTTTTTGATAAGTTATCAATTAATAAATGATTCCAACTTTCAATTGATAAGTTATTTAGGATGATTGGTTGGTTTACTTATTCATGTGTATAAGACTTATGCACGAAGATAAGAAAATTGTCTTATATGAAATTTTTTTGGAGTTTGTTTCTTAAATTGATTCGTAAATTATGATTTACTTCTTATAAAATTATGAAAATTTCTAGAGTTGAATAAAATTATTCAAATTAAATTATCAATTAGTCACTTAGGGTTATAAGTCCTTAATTGTTTTAGGGTTTAAGGTTTTGAGTGACTTAGAGTCCATGGTTCTCATAATCGAGTTTTTATCGATAATAGACTTTTGAATTGGAACATTAGAGTACTCTTAGTTATCCTTGGGAACATTTGGTAAGTACTCTTAGTTAAATCACAAGTCTATTAAAAAGTAGGATTTATAATTTTTCCATATGTAACATGACTTATAGGTGTTTTATACGAAATTCTTTTAGGGCTTGATTCTCAAATTAATTTGTAGGTTATGATTTGCTTCTTAAGAAATTTTAGAATTTTCTAGAGTTAAATAAAATTTATTCAAATTATATTTTTAATTATTTATTTAGGGTCGTAAGTCCTTGATCATCATAGGTTTTAGGGTTCGAGTGAGTTTTTGTATGTTTTAGGGTTTTTCATCAATTCGGGAGTAATTAACTTACACTTAGGAGCTTATGGTTCAATTGGCTTAATTATTTAGGATCATCGCTTTGTTATGCAACATATCATATGAGAGATTAAGAAAAGAGAAGGAAATTGCTTAGTAATATATTTATATATATATATATATATATTATGGGGCTACTTATGTACATAAGTAAAATTAATTTTGTAAATTTATTAATTTATTCCTTTAACTAGCTTAGTTTTGTTGTTTATTATTATTTGAAATAATCCTTGATTTGTTCGTTATCAGTTTTATATGATTTCACAAAATTATTGATAATTTTATTGATTTATGGCTTTTCAAGCATTAAGATAATTTTAAAGAGTTTTTTTTTTTAATTTTTTTTTTTTATGATTTAATATTTACGGTTTCTATTAAGTTTAGGTTTACATTTTTAAAAGTACACATATATAGGGATTGGGGTTTTCTTACATGATTAGGCTTTCCAAATCATATCATAGGACCTTTTAAATTCGTTTTAAGTTCTGAGTTCAAAATTTTAGTTGGTTTTCATTTTATGTGGTTTTGTTGACTTAGGGAAATATCTACAATACTTGAGTCCGATACTATGTTTAGAAGGTTAAATTTGCGGAGTCTTCACAATACATACTTACCTAGATCAATACCATAAGATTTCAATTTCATAATCTAAGTTACCAATACAAATTGTTTATGCAAGAAGTTAGTGCCATGCTCATACACATGCACGTGACATGCATCGGTATCGATATCCTATACTTTTCCAATTTTTCATCCGGTTAGTCAACATATCTGGGCATCTAGATACTACGTTTAGGAACGTAAGGCAATAAGGAGCTACTTGGGAGTAGGACCCCCAACAAAAACTACCTTTTATGGTTTGAAAATCCAATACATAGTCAGTCACTCAATGTGGCTAAAATAAGTTGAGCAATGCATTCTATATGCTCCAAAGCCAACTCAACAGTTTTCAAGCTTTTCAAAAACTCAACCCATAGGTCCTTTTGTGCCATGCCATGAATGTAGTAAATAGCAAAGTAACCAAGTATCAAGCGCAAATCTCAAGTTCCATATTATAAATAATTCAACTATCTCATCTTCAGTTTTGTTTCTCAGCCTTATATTGCATTTCTTCACACAGGGTTTACTTAGGTGAACACCCTAACGAACATTCAGTTTCTAAGTTTTCTAAACAGGAATACATATCAATGAATCAATCATACACAACGAAACATTTCACTTAGCTACACACATTCAACAGAATCAAGTTCCAATCAATCCAGCACATCATTACAATTTACAACACAATAGACTATAAATCAAGTAAACATGTGGTTGTTTCTCACCTATCATACCTAGAAAAATACACACAGACCCCAAATTAACTACTTGGTCAATAATAAATTCTTATGCGTTTTTGCTATTGCGTTTCTAAGCTTAATCCGAGTGTATTTTATTTATTTCTTATTTGGTTTTAGTAAACTTTATATCATCACAATTGTTATTCTGAGTACTATTAAGATATCTTAAGAATCATGACTAACCAATATTTTCAAATATCCAAAAATACCCTTTCGTGTTACCAATTTGACCGTATGTTATTATAACCTCATAATTAACTTAATTAAATCCTAAATCTAAATTAAAAGTCATAAAATTCCTCATTCCTTGACATGTTTAGCATTCACTATGTAATAAAAAATGCAAATCTTTTACACATTTAATGAGTATCACATTAGTACTAATTAGTATATCATATAATAGACTAATATATAAGTTTATATTATGAAAATACATAATAAATAGTATATAAGCTTGATTAATTCCATGAAAAATCCTATAAACTCATAAAAATACGTAGTTTAATTATTAACCATGAATTATACTAAATAGCTATTATATATTTTTATGAAAATGGCGATTTTAACTTAAAATTAGCGAAAATGAAGCAAATTAGTGAATTTAATCATAAGATAAAATTCAAGTGTCCCAATTATCATTATGAACTTCCATAAATCATAATACATAGGGCTTATATTTTGATTTTGTTAAAAACTAATTAATTCACTACAAAAGTAAAATTGCTAGTTTTATCCAAAATAATTACAATAAATAGTAAACATAATTATTTTAAAAAATTCTTGTTACTAAAATTAAATACATATATTTAGTATGTTTTGTACAAATTTTCAACTTGAAAGAACATTATTTACTATTTCTAAAATTAAATTCAATTTTTGTCTAAACAGAGACATTTCTTAAGGATCTTATATTTCCAATAATTATTTCATTAAAATAAAATTACTAAATTAATCTACACATAAAATAACTCTAGAAAACTAAGTTTCATAATTAAATAACATCATTTGATATTTTTAGAAAAATTACAAATTTTTTGGTTCACTTAAACCAATCGCCTCCTGCTATCCTCTGACCACCTAACCTTGTCGAAAGACCTCCTTTGGTAGTGCTTTCCTTGACCCCAAATGATCACCACAACTGGATACTAATAGCTTATTGAATTAGCTTGATAAGATTCCGTGTCCTATTTTTGATATAATTTTCTTATTTTTTTCTAATTTGTTTCAAAATTTTCTTGAGTTTTTTTTTTTCTAATATTTTTAGTCTTCCAAAATGTTTTTTTTTTCTTGAAGTGTACATTCCCTGGTTGTATTTTCCAATTGAATTAGGATTTATAAAAATTGGACATGTGGCTTACATATGTCATTTTTTTATTTTTCCAAAGCATGAGGTGTCATTTTCTTATTATTTGTCTTTTGACTCATCAATCCAATTTAATCCTTGGCTACAATATCATGGGATGACTCATCCTTTCATTTTTTTTATTAATTTTTCATTTTTATATTAATTTACCTTAGTTAAATAATAATTCTTATTACATACATGTATTTATTATAAATAATGCATGTTCTATGTTAATATAAGTATAATTCAACTTCATTTATTATTTTTACATGTTAAATAACTTATCTCTAATATCCCATTATATTTAAATGCTCGAATTTCACGTTTTCGATATTTATAAGTGATAAATTGATGTTTTCTTAAATTAATATTTTTATATAACTTATTTTGAGAAATTGACATTACGTGAATTACTTCATCTAATTTTTCTAACCTTATTATGAAGTTTGAAATCAAATGGATATTATAGCCTAACGCTCTAAATTTAAGGACTTGAATCTTAAGGTAATCGTATGGGTTTCAAATCTTAGGGTGTTGCATAAGTTCAGGCTAGAAGCTGGCCGAAGTGGAGATGTTTAAGGCAATGGATAGTTGGGTCGAAAATGTTTGAGGTAGGATGGATCGAAGTGGTCAGTAGTTGTTTCGAAGCAGAGTGTCGAAGACTCAGACAAGGTTGAGCCTTAGTTGGGGTATCAAAGTAAGATACCTTTACAACTTACTAGTTAGGCACTTCAAGACTATAAACCGATCTATCTAAATAGTGCTAGCCATTAATCGAGTAGATGCAAATACACCATGTCTTTATCATGTCGACCAAGTGGAAGCTAGATGGGCCTTGAAGAATCTTCTTGTCAAAGGAACCATTTCGAAATGTGATCTTTGCTTACCTGTATTCCATAAATTAAATGCGATATGATAGGTGTCATGTTGTAGCAGACTAGCGTGTAACTACATGCGCTTTGCCTTTTAAAGGTGTTCATCTGATCAAAATGCTTTCTACATGTCTGCTATACAGTATTCCAAGGGATTCATGCTTATATGGATCCCTATAACCACCTGTACGGCTTCTTAGATAGTTTGCTTATAAATAACAGGATTACAATGAGAGACCATTTTTCTACAATCTTCTTGTTCTGCCATTATGAATTCTACGTTCGTATTAAACTTTCAAACTTTCTTCAAAAGTTTCTCAAAGTCATTCTTCCTTATGTCTTTGGCTCCAATTCTACAAGGAGTAACCACTCTTAGGTATAGGAGGATGAGGTGTTGTTGCTAGCACAACTTGACGAGCCTACTAAGATGGTTATGGAGGCATTAGATAGGGCTAGGATCATCAATGTCATATGTAGGGATGTATATGCGCACATTCCTTTTCCCCCTCCAAAGGATTTGTTCAATGGTCCTGAGACGGGCAAAGGCCCTATCGGCCGAGTGAGTAAAAGTAAACAATCTGCCCCCAGTTGGATTATAAGTAACTTCGTTGTTGAGCTGGTCCTTGGGTAGCAGATAAGGTTGCCATGTAAGGATGAATGGGTGGTCCTGTTATCAAGGAGGCACTTCGTGGTGTTTGAGAAGTGCCTCGAGTTTGGGTAGCACTTCCCTTCGAGTTGCTTCAAAAAAGAATTCTTGAACTACCATCGGTGCAGTGTATCGTAGGCCCCTCCCAATGGGTAGAAGCTACTGAAGGCTCTTCAAGCGCTCTATGTATATCTTCTACATATGGAAGAGCATTAGGGGGTAGCCTTACCTCCAGCTGTACTTAGGAAAGAAATTGTTCTGTAGCCTTATGGATTTAGTGAAGGGTTGGTAGGATAAGTATGTAGTAGTTGAGCAATTCGAAGAGGTAGACTTCTAAATACGTGGACTAAGATGGTTCGACTCGGAGGTGAGAAGGGGCTTGGTTCAAGTGACACTAAGGTTGCCCAGGAGATCCTGACCTTCATGGCATTGAGATACAACTAGGAGATTAATTGATAGGAATCAACCCCTCAGACCGATCATGCGCAGCCAAGCTAGAGGACTTTAAGGACTCGCTCAGAGGATACTAGCTCTAGGCCATAGCCGAGACAGGGATTCTTATCCCGAGTTGATCTCATATCGACTTGACTATCAAATTCATACATGTGTCAGATCTACCCTTGTTTAGCAGCAATGCTTTATCCTAGGAGACAGCCTAAGAGTAGCCGAGGTGAGCTCTCGATCCGACTATAAGATTCCGACCCTGAATCAAGTTGATTTCACTTCCGAGGAACTAATTGGTCTTCGACCTAGTCCATATCAGGTCTACCCCTGACCACAAGTGTTACTCTGTCTCTACCTACCTTGTACCGTATTTCTCTCATCTAGACACCAAGAGATACGTATCTTCTAACACAGTATTCCAAAATGATTCTTTCTTTTTTCACACTAAATATTTTTTTCCTCTTTTGCCCTTTTTAGTATGTTTTATGTAACTTAGTTGTAGAATACCCTTTTGTCTTTTCATACATGTAAATACATGTAAAGTAACCTTAGTTGATGGGTATATAAACCCCCCCACTTTCTTATATGCAAAGAATCATCTCTTCAATATAGAAATTACTCACTTTAAGCAACCTTAGTGTTCTCATTATCATTCAACTCTTATCTATTCCCTTTAACAAGGAGTAATAGCGAGTGACCCTTCAGTTCGAACCGATGTGTCATATCCGGCAAATTATAGGTCAAGTATGATCGAGTGGTATGTCACATCCATTCGATAGCTGCTTGGGCTTTGCTAACATTTTCTTTTGTTTCTTTCTAGTTCGCTTCATTGCGGTGCTTCTCCATGTGTTCAACCTCGGAGATGCATCAACTTTGCTAGTATTAGAACACGGTTCTATAAGGAAGTATGTGAAGTTATAGTGAAGTTTTGGTTTACTTTACTGGTAGCGGTTGTTGTATTCCTTCTATAGCTACTGTAGTGTATATTGGTGTAGCAGTAAGAGTGATTTTATTGTTTCTCAGTTTTTACTTTGTTTCTCATAGCAAAAATAGAGCAAGTTTGTTTCTATATTATTTGAGTGACCATCGAGTATTGAAGTTGTTAATCTGTTTGAGTAGTATTGTACCATGTTTGATTTAAGATTTTAGGGTGTTATTGGTGACTAGAGTAGTAGTGCTCAACTTGGTCGTGGTCATAATGGTAGTAATACCCTAGGGTCAGTTGATGATAAACTTGACAGACTCACAAACCTTCTTGAGAGTCTAGTAACCATAATGCAAGTTAATAGACAACAACCCTAAGGTATGCAGCAGCCAAACCCACAAGAAGACGTACCTAAGAGACACTATGGCTAAGGCTATCGAACAAATCACCCAATTCGACCGCCACGAGCTAAAGGAGTAATAGACAGAGTTGCTAGATGAAGACTGGAGTTGGAGGAGTTTGGGGAAGATGAGGAGTAGCTGGATGTTGAAGAGTTTGGTGAAGAAGAAGTAGACTATTACTAAGTGCAAGGACAAGGACACTGAGTTCCTCGAGGATTAGACAATGTTAAGGTGCAAATCTTGCCCTTTAGTGGAAGTGGAGATGCGGATAAATACTTAGAGTGGGAAGACTGGTCGAGAAAGAATTTGAATGTTATGGGTATGAGGATGCAGTTAACGTCCAACTTGCTGCATTAGAGTTTACTAGGTATACCACCATGTGGTGGAAAAATTTGAATGCAACCAAAGCAAGACATAGAAGATAAGGTGAGAGGACATGGGATGAGATGAAAAGGTTGTTAAGAGACAGATTTGTACTTGAAACATACCTATAAGATACTTTTGTAAAATTGCAAAAACTATGCCAAGGGAATCGATTTGTTGATGATTATGTAAGAGAGTTCTAGATGTTAATAATCCGAGCTAACATAGAAGAACTAGTGGCCCGTACATTATCGAGGTTCATTTCTGGGCTCTAGTATGAGATTCGTAATATCGTAGAGGTATAAAGGTTTTATACATTGGAAGAATTCATCAAGATAGCGCAGAGGGTCAAAAGGTAGAAAAGAAGTGTTCCGAGTCGACCTGAGTTGACATTTTTGTGAGCCTTGATACTATGTCGACCTGTTCAAGCCAAGCTAAGGAGACCATACTAAGTTGAAGAAAGGAGTGGTAAACCTAATGACAGCCAGGCAAAACCAACTTGGCCGAGCTAGTTAATTGAGTTGATTCGGTCAACTGGGATGATCTGAGGTTAGGCCGACTCCAAGAACACATATGAGAAAGGGTAGACCTTTGGATGAAAGACTAACGAGGTAAAATGCTTTAAATACTTAGGCTTCTAACATATAGCCGTTGAGTGTCTGAACCGACGCATCATGGTGCTCTAAGGAGATGTAGTAGATAACACTAATGAGAGCAAGCCTAAGAAGGAAGAAGATGTTGGAAAACCTAAGGCTGAAGAGGAAGAGGAGACTTGTGTTTATGCCAACCAGGGAGAAGTGATGACCTTAATCCTAAGGTGAGTATTGAGTTCCTTGCCAAACTCTAAAGAGGATTAGAGGGAGAATTTGTTCCATACCAAGTGTATCGTCAAAGGCCAATTATGCATGATAATAGTAGATAGAGGAAGTTACACTAATGTGGTTATGAAATCCTTTATGTAGAGGTTAGGTCTACCGACCTTAAAGCATCCTCGACCTTAGAAGCTGCATTGGCTTCATGATAAGGGTGATTTGTACGTAACCGAACAAGTGATCGTGCCATTCAATTTTGAAAATTTATACAAGGACAAAGTAGTGTACGATGTTGTTCCTATGGGAGCTTCACATCTACTACTTGGACAACCTTGGTTGTTCGATTGACGTATTATGCACGATGTTTATAAGAATACCTATGCCTTTATTAAGGATGGAAGGAGGATAGTGTTGCAACCTTTAACCCCATCATAAGTAAATGAAACTCATAAGCAATTCACCCGAGCTAGTAAGAAGAAAGCCTTGGTGATGAGTCATAGAGTGCTCTAATCTGCTAAAAAGGCTAATGAATTGATGTTCCTGTTGGTTAGGAGGCTAATGGAGATAAGGGAGTTATAGAATATTCTAGAAGAGATTTGAAGCCTGCTAAATGAGTTTTTCGACCTGTTTCCAGAAGAACTTCCTTGAAGAATGCCATTAGCCTAAGGCATAGAGCACTGTATTGATCTACAACTTGATGCCGTCCTACCGAACTGACCTACGTATAGGATGAATACTAAGTAAGCTGTTGAGCTAAAAAGATAGGTGAACGAATTCATTGAATGAGGATATGTAAAGGAGAACATGAGCCCTTGTACTGTACTAACTATGCTCGTTCCAAAGAAGGATAGTTCATGGTGCATGTGCATCGACAGCCAAATAATCAACCAAATTACTGTCAAGTACAGATACCCAATACTGAGGCTTAATGACATGTTAGATGAGCTTCATGGTGCAAATATATTTTCAAAGATTGATCTATACAGTGGCTACCACCAAATTCGGATGAGGTCGGATGATGAATGGAAGACTGTCTTTAAGACTATGCACAGACCCTACGAATGGTTATTTATGCCGTTTGAACTTACAATAAACCAAGCACATTCATGAGATTAATGAACCATGTAATGTGGCCCTTAATTGGAAGATATGTAGTCACGTAATTTGATGATATATTGGTATATAGTGCCAACTTGAACAGCTATGTTCAACATCTTTGCGATGTATTTAACATTTTGTGAGCTGAGAAGTTGTACAGAAATGTGAAGAAGTGTATGTTCTGCTAGAGAAAAGTGATATTCCTAGGGTTTGTAGTGTTAGGGGAAGGAATCTAGCAGATGAGGAGAAGATTTAAGCTATTCTAGAATGACTGACACTAAAGAATGTCATTAAGGTCTGAAGTTTCCATGGCTTAGCTTCTTTCTATAGGCAATTTATTAAGGACTTCAGTAGATTTGCTACCTTATTGACCGAGTTGACTAAGAAGAGTGAAGGATTCAAGTAGAATGATCGAGTTGAATAGAGCTTTAGAACGATCAAGGAAGAACTCACCTTGGCACCTATCTTATTACTGCTAGATTTTGATAAGCCCTTTGAATTAAAATGTGATGCATTGGGAGTTGGAATTGGTACTGTCCTGATGTAGGAGTGATGACTCGTCGCCTACCATAGTGAGAAACTTCGTGGTCTTGCCTTGAACTATTTTGTATACGAGAAAGAGTTGTACTCTCTTTACCAAGCTCTTATTGTTTGGTAACATTATTTGTTGTTGTGAGAGTTTGTTATTTATACAAACCATAAGTCTTTGAAGCATTTGGAGAGTCAAAACAAGCTTTCGAAGAGGTAAGCCAAGTGGTTAGAGTTCATGGAAGGTTTCTTGTATGTCATTCAGCATAAGAAGGGAAGCACAAATGTAGTCACTGACGCTCTATCATGATGGCAAACTTTGTTGACCACTTTGTAGACAAAACTATTAGGATTCTTCCTCATCACTGAGCAGTATGTTGCTGACCCTTACTTTGGTCCCGTTATTAAACAATGATAAGAAGGGGTAGTACTTGGAGGAGATTGTCTTAAGGATGACTATCTATTTAAGGACCGCAGGCTATGTATTCCAAACTGTTCCATGCGTGGGCTATTGGTCAGAAGAGCTCATAGTAAAGGATTATTTGGTCATTTCGGGGAGACTAAGATAGCTAACTTGTTGAAAGAAAACTTTTAGTGGCCTGGTTTAGCCAAGGATATCCATAAGGTAGTCAGTAGTTGTGAAGTGTGCAAGTATACTAAGGTGAAGAGAGAACCTTACAGAGAGTACATACCACTGCCAACACCTACTTTACCTTAAGCTGACCTTGGCATGGACTTTGTCTTAGGGTTGCCTTAAACATCCAGAGGTAGAGCTTCTATTTTTGTTGTAGTGAATTCCTTGGGTAAGATGGTGCACTTCATTCCATGCCATCGAACTAACGATGCTCTATATATTGTTAATTTATTTTTGCAAGAGATTGTCCGACTACATGGGGTACTTAAGTCTATTGTCTTCGATTAGGATACAAAATTCTTGAGCTATTTTTAGAAGACTCTTTAGAGAAAACTAGGAACCAAACTTGTATTTAGCTCTAGTAGCCACCCTTAAATTGATGGCCAAACTAAAGTGGTGAACAGGACACTAGACAATTTGCTTAAAGCTATTATTGGGAAGAACTTAAGGGATTAGGACCTGTGCCTACCGATTGTAGAGTTCACATATAACTAGACTGTCCATAACACTACTGGGAAAACCTCATTCGAGGTCGTCTATGGCCTTAACCCTACCATTCCCTTGGATATGATTGGTACCTCAGCAGCTATTGAAGAGAGTTAATCTAGAGTGGACTAAGCCTAAGAATTGCATGAGTTACACCAGTCTATAACTAAGAAGATCGCCAAGTTTAATCAGAGGTAGCATGAAATTGGTAGCCAAGGTCGCCGAACTATTTCATTCCACCTAGGAGACTTGGTATAGATACATCTTAACCGAGAATGATTCTTACACTTGAGACAGAACAAACTATCTCCTCGAGCTGATGGTTCATTCAAAGTCCTGAAGAAAATCAATCGCAATGCTTACCAAATCCAGTTGCCTGATGACTATGGAGTTACTTCCACCTTCAATATGTCCGATGTGATCCCTCACCAACCAATAGAAGAAGACCTTGCGAGCACCCTAAAAGAAAGAGTACAGATCACTCCAAATTTGAGGACAAATCTTTCTAAGCCCTAGGCAGATGATAGGAATCAACCCCTTGAATCGATCACGTACAGCTGAACTAAAGCACTCTAAGGACTCACTCGCAGGATACTAGCTCTAGGCTATAGCCGAGATAGAGATTCCTATCCTGAGCTAATCTCATGCCAACTTGATTAGTAAATCCTTACATACATTAAATCTTTCCTTGTTTAACAGCAACACTTTACCCTAAGAGACAGCCTAAGAGTAGTTAAGGCGAGCTCTTGATCCAACCACAAGAATCCAACCTCAAATTAAGCTAACTTATCTTTAGAAGAACTAATTGGTTCCCAACCTGGTCCACATCAAGTTGGCTCTTAACCACAAGCGTTACTCTGTTTTCGCCTACCTTGTACCATATTTCTCCCATCTAAACGCCAAGCAATACGTATCTTTTGATACAGTATTCCAGAATGACTCTTTCTTTTTTCACACTAAATATTCTTTGCCTCTTTTACCCTTATTAGTATGTTTTATGTAACCTAGTTGTAGAATACCTTTTTGTCTTTTCATACATGTAAAGTAACCCTAGTGGACGGGTATATAAACCCTTATTTGTATGTGAACAATCATCTCTTCAATACAAAAATTACTTACTTTGAGCAACTGTAGTGTTCTCGTTATCATTTAACTCTTATCTATTCCCTTTAGTAAGGAGTAGTGATGAGTGATCCTTCAGTTTGATTGGTGTATCATATCTGGCAGATTGTAGGCTAAGTAGGATTGAGTGGTGCGTTACATCCATTCGGTAGCTACTTGGGCTTTGCAAGCTTTTTCTTTTGTTTCTTTTCGATTTACTTCATTGTAGTACTTCTCCATGTGTTCGACCTTGGAGTCGCACCATTAATGCAGCGAAGACCATAGGGAGGTATTTTCAGTATCTGATCTTCGAGTTCTTCCCCAGCATGAAGAAAGCTACGGTGAAGAAATGGGTTGAAGTTATAGGTTTCTTCTATGCACCTGTCTATTGTACTAGTATTGAGGTGCTTCGTCTTGCACTTGTAAGATGGGAGGGCCTCCTTGGCCATGTCGGTTACAATGGTTTTTTATGAACGGTAGTAGTAGTTCCTTTTGGTATCTTCTTCTTTTCCTTCTCTAACTTTCAATTGAATTTCTTGTAGGTAAAAATTTGGCCATAAGGATGCCTTGTCCCTCTATGGATGAGCTGATGAGTCGATGCCAAGCGAGAACCAAGGTAGACTTACCCAAAGGCAAGGCAGTATGGTCGAAGTTAAGGCTTAGGGAGATCGATAAGGTATGACCAAGGTCTACTCCTTAGGGGATTCCTATCGACATTTGGGATGAGCTCGTGGATGTGAAGCATTCGGGTGTGGCTCTACTTACTCCTACCTTTGCCCCCTTTACCAAGCCCATTGTCATGGACGATGAAGGTGTTGTTGCGTAAGGGCCTGATGTCTAGATGCTTTCCCCTTCAAGGGCGAGGTAGGAAGAAATGGTCAAAGGGGCCTCCCTTCCTTAAGTGGCTGGCCAAAAGTGCAAGGCTCCTGAAACAGCCAGCGAGTTAGGGCTTGGAGCCAAGAAGTAAAGGCCCCTAATGAGGGCACCTTTGAGTTGGGGGAAATGGATTGAGTAACCGATGGCTCATCCCTAGTAGAGTGTTGATGACATTGGGGACAAATTTTTTGAAGTCCTAAACAATTTTAAGCTAATGGGGACAGGGTTAAACTCATTCCTAAAAGTGTTGTATACCTCTCAAGATGAAGAATTTTTAGGGAAGCCCTTAAGCTAAAGATGAAGAGAGCTAGGAGGAAGCACTTAAGGCTGAAATGGGAGGTCTACGCTAATGATCTAACGCTGTGACACTAGACACTTAGCTACTAGGCTTCCTTAGGGTCATACACCCTCGATGATTGGGCTATCCTTAAGGGGCTTTCAAAGGAAGGTGGGGATGACCTTTAGAGATAGTAGGCCACTTGAGCACACTGATGCAGTAGGTAGGTCTTTATTACTCCTGTGTTGATGGTTTTACTTGTCATGGAGTTAATGGTAGCCTTCTTTTTCAATTTGCAATACTACAGCCAAATACTGCTTCAACTGAACATATTTGATGCCGCTCAGAAAGAGGTAAAGGGTTTTAGGTAAGCGTTGCACCAACATGAGAAGTACTTGCAGGAGGTAGAGACTTCTATTAATAAATACTTAAAAAAAATTCTCTAAGGCTAATAGGCATCTACGTCGCTCTCATGTACATGTGGTGGGCCTTCAGGCGAGGTTCAAGGATCGAAGTAAGAGAGAGAATGTTGAGAAAGCAGCTAAAAAGGTTAATGACCTAAAGGCTCGACTAGAGGATGAGTAAAGGATGAAGACTTGCCTCTCTCACGACATCCTCTCGTATGTATGGAGAAAGAGTATGTTAGTGGAGCCACCAGTATCCATCATAATCTTTAGGACCTTAAATTTTGAGATCTTCGCCTCTATCACCAAGGTATCTTAATAGGGTGTATCGACCCCTTTAAGGTCTTCGTCGGAGAAGGAGATGGAAGTATCTAATTTCTATCTCTTCTCCCTTATGGCTAGCACCTCTAATGGGTCGTTAACCGTGTTGTTAGTGCTCAGCTAGCTCCCAAGGTATAGCCCCCCCATGATTACATTTATAATACCATTGGGGATGCGGTCATTGCAGCAGTCGTTGTTCTAATCGGTATGGGCATCCTCAATCCATCACCTCTAAGGTGCCTTATCTCTGTCATCATCTGAACAGTCGTCGTTCTTCCGATGGGCCACATATTCATTGAAGAAACTGAGTTGAATGGCATATTCGAGGGCATTCTTCAACTGGAAGTACTCGTCAGTAGTGTGGCCATGGTCTTTGTAGAATTGACAGTATTTATTAGAGTTCCAATGACTAGGGTTCCCCTATATTTTTTGCCGCCTCTAAAGCAAATTCCGGTACTTCACTTTAGAATAGACTTGGGCAATGGGTCTATTTAGAGGCATGTACTAGGTGTAAATAAGAGGGGAAGCAGTTCACGCTCTGCCTAGTGCTTATTCTTCCTAGAGCCCTCCCCCTCTAGTCTACTCGATATCCTACCATTGAGGTAATCCTTCACGAACAATTTTTCTTTGTCCTACTTTCCTCCCGACCTTTCTAGATTGGCATCACGTTTCACACATATGTTGTTTTCCTGGTCGATATATTTTTGAGCTTTGTTCTAGAAGTTAGCTAGGGTTTTTGGCTTGTTCTTTGCAAGAGATTAGAAGAAATACCCTAAAGGTTAGATGCCGAGCTGTATGGCATGGATAGTGACTCCCTCATCCAACTGAGGGATCTCAACCAGGCATTGTTGAACCGGGCTACATAGTCGCCTAGGGACTCGCCTTTACCTTGCCTTACAAGGTATAAGGACGATGTGTCCTTAGATGGGGCCTTGCTAGCCCTGAAGTGGAGACTAAATCTTTGCGCCGGCTCATCAAAGGAGCTGATGGAATTGTCGGGGAGGTGGTTAAACTACGTTCGAGCTACCTTCCTCGAGGTGCTTGAGAAGGCTTTGCACATTAAAGTATCCCTATGACCATGAAGGTTCATAGGGGTGCGGAAGTGGAGAAGATGGTCATTAGGATCACTCGTATCATCATACTGGTCTAGAGATGGAAGTTTATTGTTAGGAGGCAACACTTCATCTTAAATACCCCTGGTGAAGGGAGTCTTATTGCTAGCAACTAGCCCAGCAATGCTAGTAGCCTTGCTCCCCTGCTGTTTGTAAAGCTACCTTACTATGGCACGGAACTTGTTTAGATCGACATCGTCTACTAGGTGAGCTTGTCGCACAGCTAAGTAAGCTTGAACTCCTTATGAGTTGGCTTCTTGTTCGTAGCTAGCCAAAGTTCGGTCGTAGGTGGCTATAGACCTTGCTGGTTATTGATGCAAGGGTGGATCAAGTTGCCGATCCCTGCCATTCTACTGCTGTTGCTGGATATTGTTTTGCCTAGTACAGGCATTCAAAGCTTTAGGGGGGGTGAGTTTGTGCACTATACCGCTCTACTTCTTCTAGGTGAGTGCATAATAGCCTATTCCACGTAACATATTCTTCAATTAGACGTTCCATGTACTCAAGGTGCTCCTCCATCATAGCCCTTAGGAAGGGTTGATTGCCTATAGGTTGGTTGTTTACCAATTGTTGGTTCTCTTGCTCATCGCATTAGGACATAATGTCAAAGGAATTGTTCGCAGGGTATGTGTTTAATGTGTTTTGAGGTTTTTGGTGTAGGAATTTAGTTTCCCACAGATGGCGCCAAATGTCATCTTTGAGTTCTTGCTGGTAGGTATTAGGGCTTTGTACGTAGAAGGCCTGTAAAACAATACATTGTGAGAGGACGCCAAAGGGTTATTTGGTGTGGCTACTTAGATGCTTAAGTCAGTAGTGGGGCTTTTGAAAATAGGAAGTAATTTAGAATAATATGTAAGCTTGATGTGTAGAGTCTAGAGAGATTTACCGTTGAGGTGTGACTCAGTATTTATAGTGGAGTAAAGCCAATAGTTGGAGGTCAATTAGTGAGAGAGATCTTTTCTTATAAGTATGGGAGAGTAGGGTTGTTATGTCCGACATGTCTCGCTTATTCTAGACGTGGCTATTTTATACTAATTGATCCTTATTTTGTCTATTCTAATCGTTATAAGGCTTACTAAGCTTGGTTAATACAAGCCTAGGACTTAGGCCTACAGGGGTGAGCCTTAAGCGACGAGACACATCAGATCTAGTCGGGCATGAGAAGCTCATGTCCAAAGTGCGCTATCAACAGCAAGTACTACCTAATCCAAAATGAGCCACTATGTCAAATATCCGAGCTCATCTGAGGTAAACTTTACAGGCTGTTCACCATCCCGAGCAAAGCGTTGACCATGGCAAAACAACGGCAATGCAGGGCCATCAACAGAACATAGTGCAAGCTGACCCAACTCTAACGAAAACTGAGCTACATGCTCAGTTGTCGAGCTGTTAAATGCCAAAATGCTACGGATTGTTGTTCGATCTTATAACCGAAGTGACGAAAAATCCAGTTGAAACAGTCTAGTTTCAAGCTAGAAGATCGATAAACATCGGAATCTCATTTTATCGTCTACGTTCGAAGCAGCTCGAGCAAGAAAGGCGACATGTCCGAGCTCTTTGACAGATCAGAGAACTCCAGATCCGAGCTATCATCTGCGCACCAGACTTAGCTGTTCATCAATAGCATGCGTGACCAAGCAGCTTTGATGAATGTGTATCTAAGCTGTTCATCTAAGTGGAGCCGAGCTATCCATCAGGCCGACATCGTGCTCCAAACTCCTTTCAATCGAGCTCCACTTGAACAACAATAGAAGCTCCATACACTGAAGTCCGTTCAACAAATTTCTCAGTACAACTCCATAGATGGCAACTCCGAGTTACCATGCTAGGCTATCTTGGTAAAGGATAATGCCAGGCAGATAACCTAAAAAATAAAAAAGTGCGACTCTTGCCGTGCCATGCAACCTGGCACGTCCCAGCTTCTCCAGACATGACCGATCAAGGCATCAGCAAGTGGACTTGAATCGTCCGACCATGCAGCACATTGGCTACGACAAGACAACCGCAAGGCAAAGCATTATATATTTGAGACTGAAGGTCCGAACTCCTCGACTCACTTTAGTGCCATGACCAATCAGCAGTAGCAACCAACTTCATAAAACTGAGTCAATTTTCAAGCATGAAAACACTGAGCAGGACACCACTTGCAGTGGAAAGCCATGATCCTAGCTCTGTCAGGTCGTTACCGATCAGCTAATTTAAGGTCATCCAAGATCCAAGCATGACCAAACTCATCCAAGCTCCTTCGACCGCTTTTCCCTGGATTTTAATTGCAACAAGCTGCTCGTGCAACCAGGCAAAGTAAAATGCAAATGGTAGCTAAGTTAATTAAAAACTATGGAGTTTGACATGTATGATTGCACGCGTCAAACGCATATTTCATTGGGAGAATATACAGGGCAGCACACATGCGAAACGTGACTAGCTACTGAAAGCCATATGTAATGCACCACAGGCATGCACGGATCAATCCCTTCCGTTGGTAACTATATTTGGAGCAGGCCCTTTGACAAAGTAGCCCATATAGAATAATTGGGAAGGCGTAAGCCCACAGGAGGACAAACCACGTCAATTCCACCAAGCACCATAATGCATTATCACAAGTGCTAACTAAGCCCCCTCCTCTCCCCACCCACCCACACCCCCACCCCACCCCCCCAACCAACACACACACACAACGATGAAAACTTTACTACCAATAGTTACTCAGCAACAATTTTAAGCACACATCACTAAGCCACTAAGCTTTGAACCCCACTCACAAGCTAATCCTCATTGATAAAAGATGAGTAGAACTTAAATACCACTATTCATATTTTGTCAATTATTTGTTTTGGAAATATGTGCTTTATGTTGCGTATCACACTGATCTATTGTTAGTATTCATACTTGATCTATTGTTTATGAATTGATTGATATCTATGTGTTGTTCCGCGATTTGAGCTTTGACAAACCTGATAATAAAAGTATCGGCCATTCAGCATTTATAACAATTTACTCTATTCTTAGTAGGTTTATCTCTACATCCTTTAGAGACAAGGATAAGGATTCAAAGATAAACAATGGCTAGAGAAATGCCCTTCACTTTAAGCTTACACAAGTATAATTGGCTAACGAGCTATTCCTTAATAGCTATAAACCCTATATAATACATGTAACAAGCAAATCACAAAGCACTAATCTATAAATCATATATTTGACAGATGACAAGAAAAGGATATCCTTAGATCTCTAAGTCCTATGAAGGGATGACAAGTTATCACATACCTAATTGCTTTTAAGTCTAATGAATAGACGACGAGTTATCTGGAAGCCCTGAGCCATTAATTAGCAAGCCTTAAGCCATTAATTAGCAATGGGTACAATGATATAAGTCTAACGAATAGATGATGAGCTACCTAAAAACCCTAAGCTACTAAATGGCGATGGGTAAAATACTCTAATCCGATACCTTGTATGGACGACAAGTAAATAAGCCCAATGTCCTATATCATTAATGGACTTGAGACTAGTCGGCATTTTCAAAACCTTCGCCTCTTCAAGTGCTTCAGCCTCTTCAGGCTTTCGCCTTTTTATGCATACCAACAACTATCAAGTGCTCCATCCACTCTTGACCTTTGCCTCTTTAGGCCCTTACAACATCTTGGTCTTTTTAGGCCTTTGATTACAGGCTTTTTTAGAGCTCCTACAAAACTGACCTCTCTAGGTACTCTCTTTACTGAACTTGTGACCAAAGAAAGTAAGGGGCAAGTGTTTGTGAGCTATATACCTTTATGATTAGGTATCGAGTAGATAATTTAGGATGTCAATAAAACTAATCCAATTAACTTAGAAATTTACGAGTAGGCTTTAGAAATTAATCGAAGAGTCTTCATGGACTTGAATTTCGAAAATATAATAAAATAATAATAATAATATAGCCTAAATAGTGTAATTTTATTGTATCACATAATATTTATTGTAATCGAATAGAATAAACTCTATTAGTTTGGAAATTTTTAAAGATAAATTATATATATAATAAAATTATTATGTGACATAAAATAACATATAAAATATATAAATACACTATACATAATTATTACATGAAAATATATACTCAGAAATAACTAAAATATTCAAATAATTATATTTTAAGCTAAATTAAGACAGGGAAATCCATAAAAAAATTAATAAAAATAACAAAACAACATGGGTAGCTAGATTAAGTTTAGTTTAGGCGAATGGAAGGATTAAGGATAGGTGTTATTGAGTTAGCCAACTTAAACATGCAATTAGGACCTAAGTATATAAAGAAATTTCTAAAAGGAGAGAGAGGGAAATTCATTTGATCATCTAACAAGCTCTAGAAAGTTAGAAAACACTTTCCACTAGATAGTTAATGCAATTTAGGATATAGAAAAATTTAGCTTGGGTCTTGGAGAGTGAGGAAGTAAATTAGGAAAAAATATACAAAAATTGGGTATAATTTAAGCTTAGAAGTGTATGAGGGTTTAGGGAGTTACTGGAGACCAATAGCCACCACCAGGTGAGAGAGGAGCTAGTGCCTAGCTCTACCAACAAGGAGGTGGCTGTCGATGGTGACTAGAGTAACCAATTTCAATGATGGTCCAAGTTTAATTTGATTTTACATAAATTAGTAAAAAAATTAAATATACCCAAAAAATTTCCCAAAAATTTATTCTTACATATTTTCATGTGTAGAATCTAAGAAATATACTATTTTGCATAAATTTAATAATTATGATGTACTTCTTTAAGAAATCAACAAAATCGAGGTATTTTCGATATTAGAATAAATTAGTATAATGATGTAGTTTTGGCCTCAATATTTTTCTATAAACTTCACTATATTTATGTTATTTTATTATGAAGAGATTTTCATAAAACTATTTTTCTAAATTTTATTTGAATTTTTTAGCTTTAAATTGTGCTTAAATTAGTGTTTTAGCTAAAAATTAGTATATTTTTCTAAAAGATCTCACTTGAAATTTGAGTTCAACCATATAGTAAAGTATTTATATCATGTGGGAGTTGTTGAATGGGATTGTAGAGTAAGAAGTTATAAGAAATCATGAATTTTTCTTTGTATGGGTGGTTTAATAATTTGGTATTTATCAAATTTAGTGAAATGATGAATTAATATATGTTATACGAAGAGTTGGGAAGTAATGAAGTTGTATATTAGTGAATGAAGTGTCACTTAAGGTTGTACTTAGCTGGAATTAAAGGAGAAATGGGCAAATCATTTAGTTATAACAAGTTAGTTAAATATAAAGGCTAATTTAGAGGATTTGGAATGAATATTGTACTAAGGAATCTATTCAAAAGCAAAATCAAAGGCAAACTTAAAGCGAAATGTAAGTTTAAGAGAGTTCATAAGCTAAATCGGAGGATGATTTCTTTAAGACTCTAAGGATAGCTAAAATCAAAGAGTAATTTAGATGATTTTGTAACCTAAATTGACTTATAAAACTAGAGAAATGCTTAAGAAATCCGAACTTGTAAGCGACTATAACTTATAAAACTCATGTCAAAACAATTAAAATCATGTAAAATAAAGTAATTACTATCAATTCAAGGATTGAATATGGATTAAATCTAATCTATTGTATATGTATTAGGACAGTTAAAGACCATCAGGATGATGGTTAAGATTAATAAACTAGTGAAATGTAGATAAGTTAGGCTCCATGTGTCACATCATGCTGGAGTATTGTGTTAAAGTACTAGGAGTCCTAAGAGTGCATTTGGCTGTGCTTGTAAGTTAGTTGATTATGCACATGCTTTCTATGTGGTTGTTTATTTGAATTGTCGACTTAGAGCACTATTTTATTTGCATATGTCTGACTTGCATTGCCTTGTAAATTCGTTGATCTTCCCTAATCGAAATTAACTAGGCATGCATAACAACTCGTTAAGGGACCAATTAGCTGTCTCATATCAAATACTGACCCTTTCGATGAGGATAGCTAAATTGGTCTATTCCCTACCTTTAGTCGAACTAAGTGACAAAAAAGGAGGTTACTGCAAGGTTGTGGGTCATCGTTTGAAGCTAGTATCGAGAGGAGGGTATTCTCCATTGCATAAGCCTAGGTTTGGTCTAATTAGATTTGCATTGAAACTTCAATCTACGTTAAAGGGGATAAAATTTCTTTAACCTTATAATGGACTGGTTAACATTATACGATATTACATTTGTTTGTTTACATTGCATGTCATTAAAATAAAATGTTTGAGAATCATGTTTGTGTTTAATGTACTATTTTGTCTCTATTTCACTTATTGAATTAGTTGTGCTTACATTCTTATAGACTCTTTTGAAGGTATCAAATAAAAGTTAAGAATGCATCGCTATAACTACCCTCGTGTTAGTGTACGTTGGGATAGGGAAGTGAGTAATCTAAAGACTTATCGGATCTAGACCTTTTGGCTTTTTGGAAACTAACTAGGATTTTCTAGAATGCCTACTAGTTTCCTACTTTATTATAAATAGACTCTAAAACTTATGATTTTTGTAAACCCTTTTATGTAAATTAGGACCTTTGGTATGTAGATACTTATGAAAATACTACTATATTATGAGAAGTTGTATTATAGGTTGTTTTGACTAAGTATGCTAAAAAGCTATACTACAAGTTTTATTCTTAGTAGGTGCTAGTCTAGATTCTTTAAGCTGGTTGAGTTAAGTATACTTTATGTAGGCTATATTTTTTATAGTAACTATGAGGTCAACTTCTATTTTAAATTAGTTTATACGGTGAAATAGTTTCGACTCCTCTTATTCGAGGGTGTAACAGTATTGATAGGGCTCTTTTAATAAATGGGCCTTAAGATTACTCCAGTTGGCCCAAGACTTAAGCCTATGTCAAATAACTAAGTCTACATACAATGGAATCACCATCTACTATAAATATGGAACAAGACCCCTCAAGTAAGGGGATCCCTCTTTCCATTCTCTTTTCCTTACATAATTTTACAGTTTTACTCTCATGAAAAGAGGGTCGATTTGGGCATTAGAGTGGTTGTACTGGAGCAACCTTTAAAGCCCCTCGTAGTAATTTTTTTCTTTATAAGTATCGGCATACCGAAATGAAAAATGAGTGTCAACAAAGCGTATTATTAAGTTATCCATATTTATATTCAACTTTCAAAAAGTTGTATTTTTTTCAAATAAATTATAAGATATTTGTTTTTATATTATCTTATGCAAAGGAAAGAGAATAAGACATAGGATTGAGGTAGTGATGATTTGTGCTTTAAACATTTATTCTTATTTCTTACTTACACGTGTATAGATCTAATTAAAAAAATTCAACTAATGATCAGACGACATGAAGATTTTTATTATAATTATAATGTAAAATATATTTTCTTAGCTTTTTATTTTCATTTTTTCTATTTCTACGTAGAAAAATGTTATAATAATCATTATTTTTTTCTACAACAATACATATATAGCAATATTTTTTAAGATAATTGTAACACCACGCTCGAGAAATAATTAATTTTTCTAACTTTTAGAAAAAGAATAAAATATAAATTAAATATGTATTTTAAAGAGCAAAATATAACATAAAATAAAGTATGGCTTATTTATAGGTATTTAGCCTTAAAGAAAAAAGGGTTGTGGGTTCGAATCTCATGTTTGTCTTTTTATTTTTTTTAGATGCATTAATTACTTAAATGACATTTCTATGTTTACATTTATTAAACCATTTTTTTTTTTCACAATGACCAATAATATTAATTTCATTAATTATTAATCATATTAAATTAAACAAATTCTCCTAAATTATTATTTTTTGTTAGTAATATACCATAAACAATAGTTACATTGTCTATGTATGTATATATATATATATATATATTGATCATATCACATATACTATTGATAAATAGTACCAATTATATGACTTAGTTAAGTAAACTTTTTTTTTTGTTTATGATTAATGTTATAAAATGAATGTGAATTATTGAATGATTGACTACCTAATAAATTACATTCAAAATGATATTCTTTTTTTTTTTTTTAATATTGTGAATAAAACAATCGTACAAAGTTATCATGAAAAGAAATTGTATAAATACTTATATCTATGTCAACTTTCTCTTTTTGCTTTACTCATAATTTCCTATTTATATAATTTTTCTAATCTAATTTTATTGAATACAAAACTTACATAAGTTTTTTTTCTATATTAATGTAATTTTTTAAATTAATAATTCAATATTATTTAATATGTAAGCATAATAACAAAGTAAAAAATTTACTTTTTAACTTCTTATTATGTATATCGATGACCCTTTGTTAGCAATTGTAGCCCACTAACCTATTGTAAATTGTATTATGGATGTTGGTATAAAGTGTGGTCAGGGTAGAATAAAGGAAAGAATGAAAAAAAATTCAAATTTTATCTTATCTTGAGATAGCTAATTTCCTTACCAATTTTCAAAGAAAGAGATACCTAAGAATTTGGTTGAAAGCTACTTATATAATCTTGAGAAATTTTCATGTTTACCAATCATATAGATAAATATTATACAAATACCAATTATATAAAAAAAATTACATAAATACTAATGCTGTATTTTATGTTGGAAATGAGAGACATTACTTTTATATAAATATCTCACTTTGAACATGAGACACTAATTTTATATGAATTTTTTTTATTTACAAATATGTGCTATGTCACATTAATCTAATTAACTAGTTAATTAATTTACTTACTTATTTATGTTCATAAAAAAAATAAAAGCTTAATGTTTTCTTGTGATAATACGTATTCTTGCATTTTACTCAATTGTGTATTCCGCTTGACGTTTTGATAATATGTTTCTAAGATGCACTCATTGAGGAGCACATAGGGGATCCAGATTAAATAAGAGCAAAAGTAATGCGCTATGCACACTTGAAGTTATGTTCTTCTTTGTAAGATTGTCGCATTTGACAAATGCGGCATTGCCATGGTATTAAAAAGTTAAATTACAAGAAGAAAGTGTGACTTTTCTATAATTTTTGAAATTGCATAATTAACATACAATTTATTCATGGTATTTAGGAAATTTTTTTATACAATTCACATTGATGTAATTTTTTTTTTAATAACAATGATATACATGTATCTTTCCCATCAAATCTTCATCGTTATACCATATTATTATTTATAAAAGTACATGATCTAGGATCTATTTGTTGTTACTAATAACTAATTTTGTCTTCCAAAAACAACTACTAAAACTATATTTCAACTACTAAAAGGCCACTATTTATAGTTTGCTAAGTTGCTAACTTCAAAATGTTGTAAAATTATTATTGGTTTTTTTACATTTATACCTTACTATATTCTTAAAATGTAAAAATTTCTTGCCTATCGAAATCAACCTTGTCATTAAGGTTGAAGTAGAAAGAAATCGATCTGATAATCTCCAATTGAAAAATTAGGAGGTCTCGTATGCCTTATCCCTATTGTATTTTATTTAACGGTTGTAAATCCATATCCTTTTAATCTTACTAACCTTGTCTTGTTGCATTTTTGTTAGTTTTCAATGTTGTGATCTTACTAACTTTGTCCTCCTCCTATTAACATTCTTTCCTTCTACAACTTACCTTTATTTAGTTGTTACATTCTAATCTCTTCTTCAATCCTTTTAGACCCCTAGTAAAGATTAACTAACACATTGTCAAATGGATCCATAGAATCATGAGGCAAAGGTGGCAAAAGATTTAATGGCTTCTATTACGTCATTGGATCTATAGAGTTGCTTCATGTGAATTACCATGTCTTTCAATGCTCCATTAACTCGATCACCTATATTTAAGCCTAGAAAAGAGAAATGGATTTGCTCAGATCCTTATCTATTAACGTCACTATGTCTAATGATTTCTTTTTCTAAATGTTACTTGTGCTCAATTACAAACTCTCATCCTATCTCATACTATCCTTTACCTTCACTTCTTCTTTTATCACTTCATCTTCTTGCACTTCTTTCTCTTCAGTGATTAAGGCGTCCAATTTGGATAAAATTGAATTTTCCAAATCATATACATGACTTTGTAATGGCATGTGCATTTTCATGAATTATTGCTTTTGAATTTGCATAAACCTCGTAGTTCCTACTATTGAATAAACCAACAATTCTAATTTCTCCATTGAAATTGGTTCTATGGCTTAAGTTCTTTTGATCATAGTCAAGAAAAACCGAGAACACTAAGGTTAACAATTATATCCCATTAATCTATAGTAAATTGTGTTATGGATGTTTGTGTGGAGTGTGGTAAGGGTAGAATCAAGGAAAAGAATGAAAAGATTGAAATTCTAGCTTACTTTGAGATAACTAATCTCTTTACCAATTTTCAAAGAAAGAGTGATATGGATTCTCCAATGAATACACAAACCCAGTATCATATAAAAACCAATAGATAGGTCCAAGCTATGAGATGGCTCGAAAGATAAATGGTAGTCGATGTTTTAGTAAATCCCACACACTAACTCTATGGATATGAAGCACTGTAGAACCACACATGGACCTAAGCAAGTACTTGATAGGATGCAATGATATTAGGCCTAAGGTTGCTCACAACAATCCTTACTAAAGGGATTGATAACGGCGGGTAGTGAAGAACTTTCCAAGGGAAAAGACTTAAGGGTATTTCATTAATATTTCAAGTTTGTTTAAATCTCTATACAAAGTGTTCTATTTATACAAAGGGGTAAAGTTGCAAATAAAATGACTAAAGGATGCCCTTGTGGCATTCTAGTAATTACAAATGAAACATGAAGGACAACTAAGGGAAAAATCAAGAAATGGGAAATCTAAATAATGGAAGTAAAATAGATCGCCGAGTGAGACTTTCAGGTGAGGGTTGATGTTGAATTCCAAAAAGCTGTTGGAGACTTTGGAGCTTTGATTTAGGTGGACCTGATTTTGGATGACTAGTCTTGTCTAAGGTTGCTTTGACATGTCTATGGCCAAACTAACATTGCCATAGCCGACCTTGAATGGCTAGGTCGATTTAACATGGCAGTGATTGATCCGAGGTTGACTTGACATGACAGTGGCCAACCTTACATGGCTGAGTCGAGTTGGAAGGGCAAGCAAGACCTGGTATAACAAGGAAGGCTTAGCAAAACAAGGTATGGATAATAGGCTAGGATAAAACTTGCAATGCACATCGGATCTTTCGATATTGCCAGAGTTCATAGATAGGTCTATGGGAGAGCTTAGATAGGATAGAGTAAGGTGTATATAGCATTGTAGGGCAAATACAACAGAGTAGGACAGGTAGTTAAGCACTGGTAGAGCTTATAAATAGGCTATCCATTCATACGGAGCTTACAAACGGGCCTCCCATATAGTCTAGAACCTGATATGTCATTGTGTCGGTATCTAGGGTCTTATCATTCCCTCCATCTTTGAAGAGTTTCGACTCGAAACTTGGTAGTTGACAATTATAAATCCCTCTAAGGTCAAACACCAATCGACAACATTGAAATTTAGTCGTACAGATACATTCCAGCTCCTGTAATAAGGTCATTACTAGTCAATGCTCCCTCCACTCATCCTAGGCTCTATCAATCAAACCTTTTATCATGGATCTTTCTTTCCATACATTACGGTTTCGATCAACTATACCTTGGTAGTCCTAGCAACTATCAATTATGGGAAGTAACATAATTTCAAGGTCATACAAAAGATTATGGGCTCATAGACCTTGTGTCAGTAGGACATAAGATGGCTCATCAATTGTAAGTGCTTCTATCTCTTCATGCTCAGCTAGCTAGAATCTCATAGCCTCCTCATCTGTTGTGATCAACATCCTACTTGCTTCCTCATAAATCGATTCTTCTTCCTCCTCCTATCTACATACCTTAAATCTTTCCAACACAAAAATACCAAGAGTTAACATGATATATCCCCAATACATGTATCCATTACCTCAGCCCTGATAAACTCCAATCGATAGTCGATAATAGCTCACAGGTGCGATGCTATAATTACTCATATTAGTGCCATGTAAACTTGTTAGATGACTAAGATGTAAGATTTCGTTATGAAGAAGGCAAACGTAGTAATTCCTTGAGTTACCATCTGTGACATTCATAGTAGGTAATGGAACCGCTTCTGGAACATAAGGATTTAACCACAATTTAGCTCAGTCTTACTTAACCCTATTGCTTGTCTCTCTAATAATCTCCAACTCTTCTTCTCCTGCTTCCTTTCCTTGGGCTTCTCTCTTGTCAGTCTTCTCTATTCGAGTATCCTTTTGTTGTCTAATTTTCTCTCTGCGCTTCTTAAGCTGATGAAGTATAACCTGTAGCTGCTCCTATACATCATAATGGTCAGCACCAATGGCGGACTCTTCTCTTAAGGCTAGTTATACAACTTCATTTAAGCTTTTTACTCCTGAGGGGTTAACACATTAGGCAATCTCCGGACTTAATCCTATCATGAATCATAAGATAGTACACAAAAGAGATTCATGCAATTCACATCACTGTAGGAGTGCCTTGTACTCTTGGGCAAATTCTTAGACACTTATTTGTCCTTGCCTCAAGGTAGATAGCTCCTCATACAACTCATCATGATATGATGGGGGTACAAATTTTTCTCTCATTGCAAGTCTTATTGAACTCCATGTAGGACTTGCCCCTCTAAGGATCCTTTGTCTTATCACATTCTTCTACCATGTCCTAACAAGGCCTTGAAGTTGACCCTCTATGATATATTCCTTCTTACGTTTAGGGCTTAGATACTTTTCAAAAACTTTATTGGCTCGAAATTCCCAATCTAAGTATTCGTCCAGGGGTCCATAACCATCAAGCATTAGTATTCTCAACCTTATATCTTCATAGTTATAGTCATAACCATATCTTCCTTGATTGTCATAAGCCATGTTAAATGGAGGTATCACTTCAACAAACTAGCTTGGCTCACAAGAAGTCTTATTGGTAATGACTAGAACTATCCAACATTTGGTGATTCAAGAACATAGCAACTTGGATGCTTGCATAGCTTAGATCTCTCACTTCACTTCAACACTTCAACTCAGCTTGGATACTTGAATCAGCTTAGCTATTAGGTTGAAGCAGGTCGGTGCCTAAGCTTAGATACTACAGACTAGTTCAGCCAGTCAAATAGGCAAACAACTCAACTTAGTAACCTTAGAAGTAATGGTTTGGCTTAGTAAGTTAATGGACATAACAACTCGAATGTGTATGCCTTTTGTCAATCTCAATTTGAGCAGCACTTCACTAAAATGACATGTCAACACTTCTTCTATTTAGCACCGTCAATCAACATAACAACTTAGATCGCTTCTCTAAAGTGCAATAGCTCAGCACCTAATGGTCTCACTCCATCAGCTCAGTTTAGACACTTACATTTTGAGCACCAAGCACTATGCTAATCTCCAAGACAATAGCACAACCTACTAGCACAATTGTAATCACCACTAGCACCAAATTACCCAGCGCAACACTTAAGAAAATCTACCACTTGTTACTATTGTAACAACAAAGCTACTGCAACTAACAATTACCAAATACTACAAATTAATGTCGAAAACTCTTATTTCAACACGAGTAGTCACAATACAATCCGCTAATTGTTATTGTGATAACATGAAAGGATCTCATTGAACGAACCTCCATCTAAATTTAATGACCTAAACCATAGAATTTGAGTACGTTTGCTAAAAAATCGAATTCCCACTTCTCAATTTAAGGCTTTTAATTCAAATCCCTTGTAATTCCTGTAGTTATGGTTACATGACTCAAAAACCTTACACAGTCTCTATCCCAATACACGTAACCCAGTTGTGTACTTCACCAATACAATAACAAACTCCCATGACTTTGATTTCTAGCCACTACTACTAAAATAGTACAATATCATTCCAACCTACTGCTAATATGACTCAAACGCATGGGTGTGCATAGAAATGACCCTCCTCTATTTTCGTAATAGAGAACAGAGTTCAACAGAGCATAATAAGAACTAGACTTATTGACTAACAAATCTCTAACTCATAGCTCAAGATTTTCAAAACTTACTCCAATTGGAAGAATTGCAGTATCTACAAAAGGAACACAACAACCACTAATCAGCAACCATGAACAAATCTTTGCAGCAACATCACATGCTCCCTTTTAGAACCGTGCTCCAATACCAAGATGATATGGATTAACGGATGAACATATGAACCCAGTATCATACGAAAACCAATGGATGGGTCTAGGCCGCGAGATGAATTGAAAGATAAATGGAAATCGATGGTTTAGCAAATCCTACACATTAACTCTATGGATGTGATGTACCGTAGAACAATGTACAGACCTAAGCTGGTGCCTAATATGAAGCATTGATACTAAGCCTAAGGTTGTTTGCCACAATCCTTGCTAAAGGGATTAATAAGAATAGGTAGAGAAGAGTTTTCTAAGGGAAAAGACTTAAGGATATTTCATTAATAGGTTAAGTCTTTCTAAAACCCTACACAAAGTGTTCTATTTCTATAAAGGGCTAAAGTTGCAAATAAATTGACTAAAAGATGCCCTAATGGCATTTTAGTAATTACAAATGAAACATGAAGGACAATTAAGGGAAAAATCAAGAAGTGGGAAATCTAAATTGTTAAGCCTAGTTTTTCATCCTCTCAGTTCTTTTTATAAAATAGACCTTTTTTAAACTGATCAATACTAAACCCTACTCGTTTAATACCGATTCTCGACTAGGGTTTAAAGAAAACCATTTTTTCAATTTAAGGAGGTATTGTAATTGCCACCCAACCGAAGTCAGGAAAAGAGTTAAGTTATAACTAATTGGGTGGATTAGTTAAAACTTAGCTATCGATCTATCAATTAAAAAACTAATTTATAAAATGGCTTTTTAAAAAACTAAATATTTAATTTTAAGAGCTAATTTATTAAACCCTAAATGAGTACCACTTTTTAACATCTCGAATTTAATTTCACTTTTCAAATATACCTTTTTTCAATTTCTAAAATAGCTAATTATGATATATGCGACTAAGTTGATCAATTTACACGAATATCTAAAAATGCAAAAAGTAAAACTTTCCATATTTTAAGTCATCTTGTGCTACGTACTCACTATTCAAGATCAAACTTCCAAAGTTCGTTTACCAAAAGCATAGCTAGTTGATTAATTTTTAATTTTTGAAAAATTGCTGGGTTTACATTTTTACTCATTTTGACTTAATTAAAGAAAATTTTTGAAGGGTCTTAAATTGGTTTATTTTTTTGGAAAATCTAAAGTGCCCTAATTTGGAAAGAATTCGTTTTTTTTTTATTTATTTAAAAAATATGTTTTTTCTAAGTGGTAAAACATTTTTCTTTATTATATATATTTTTATTATTTATATTTATTTATTTTTTATTTTTTCTATTTTTATTGTTTTTATTACTTATCCTTTTTTTTTGTTAAAATGTAAAATAACTAAATAAAAATTTTAAAAAATAAAATATTGCCTCTTCTCTTTTTTTTTTCTTTTTTCTTTTTTCTTCTTTTTTTCTTTTAGTTTTCTTCTTTTTTTATTTTCTCTTTTTTTCTCCTTCTTTTTTTTTTATTACAATAAACTACAATAATGAATTAAAATACAATAAATAAAAACAAGAACAACGAGGCCGGAGCCAAAGCAGCGAGGGTTAGAGTCGGATCGGATTTAGAGCGCAGGGGGTTAGATGCGGTCAGGGATCGGATTCGGAGTGCAAGTCGGATGCAATTCAAATTTGCTGGTGCGGTTAGTAGGTTTGTGAGTATAGGGGGTTTCGATTAGTTGAGAGAGAGGTTGAGGAGGGCGGTGTATGTATAGGTTTAGCCGAGGGTGACTCAGATGATAACGGCTGTAGGCTTTTAAGGTGGTCGATGATGTGAGAGTGGGTTCTCGGTATTGGTTTGTTGTTGTCGACTAAGAGTAGGTGTATGCATACGTCGTAGGTTTAATGGTGATATAGGAGTGGTGGTTATGGATGGTGTTAGGCTATCATAAGTTGACCGTATGTGTGTGGGGTCTTATGTTTAGGTCGAGAGAGTGAGGGAGTAGGTTAGTGTTGGTTGAGAGTGGAGGGTTGGAGAGAGAGAAAGAGACACCAAGAGTGAGAGAGAGAGCGATGAGAGAGAGAGATGGTGGAGAGAGAGAGAGACAATGAAGAGAGAGAGAGAGGAGTAATCAGAAAGTAGGTCCCCCTTCCTCTACTGTGTAATTTTTTTTTTAAATTTTCAATCCCCCTCCTCTACACCATGTGTCCTTTATTATTTTATTTTATTTTTTAAAACGAAATCCCCCTTTTTCGTGTCTGTATATATGTAGGTATTTATTTTTATTTCGCACCACAAACCACCCCCCCCCCCCCTTGTGCGTATGTGATGTGTTTAAAAAGAAAAGAAGGAGAAAGAATAAGGAAAGGGGAGGAAAAGTAGGAGGAAAGAAGTTTTGTTGTCTCAACAAATCACAACACGTCATGTGTTACAATTAGACATGTGGCCTAGTAATGTTTTGACATATGGCAATATGTAGATTTAAAAAGAAGAAAGAGATAAAAAAACCATCCTCATGCCTCTAGTGAGTTTCGAACCCTTATCCTTTAGCTTAATCCATGAGCTTAGTCCATATGTTTTACCATTAGGCTGTTGGCCTAGGCTAGATTTAAATCTAAGCTCAAGTCTAATAGTCCTTTATTTAAATTTGTTTAAATTACAATTCCATTCTATTTAAACAACCTAAAATTTTATTATTTTCTAAATTCTTTATTTTTTTCCATTTTTTGTAACTTATCAAGTTTCTTATGTATTTTCCTAACTTTTTCCGATTTTTTAAATAATTTTTCTAAATTTCTTCATTTTTTGGGGTTTTCTTTAATTTTCTATCTTTTTTTAATTTTTTCTAATTTAGGACCCTATAACCTAAATTGAAAAATAAAAAGGGGGTTGGGGGGTGCAAAAATTAAGTGTCTACAACTACTTCTCTTTGTGGTAAAATTTGAGGAAAACTTTGCCATAAAGATAAAACAGACACTATTTTTGCCCTCAGAATGGATTTTATCCTAAGAAGCGCTACAACTAACTATCTATCTTAGGTCCAATCCATTAGGGATTTGGTAAAGAGAAAGGTAGCACTCTAAGAGCTAACTGAAAGATGGAAAGAAGAATTGAAGTTTGATTGTGCTTTCACAAACCGAGGTAAAATAGGCAAAGTGCACCTAGAGCTGGCTAAGACCCTAAATTGAGGTGAGAAAACTTGGTCGTGCCCTAATGAGTTGTCTAAATAAGGCGAGCAAAGCACCCATAAAGCTGCTAAGACCCTAAATTGGATGAGATAGGTAAGCGCTCCTAAAGTTGGCTAAAACCCTAAAAGAATGAGAAAACTTGGTCATACCCTAATGAGCTGACAAACCAAGGTAGACAAAGCATTCCTAGAGCTGGCTAAGACCTTAAATTGAAACTTAGTAGTGCTCTACTATGCTAACTAGACTAGGTGAGTGCGTCTCTCGGGGACTAGCAACCTTAGAATTTGATCAATCTAAAATCCAATAATACTCATTTGAGTTGACTATCCTAGGTAGGAGCGTCTCTCAAGGACTAACAACCCTAAAATTTGATCAATCTAAACCCTAAAATTTGATCAATCTACAACCTGATAGTGCTTTTTTGAGCTGACTATCCTAGGTGGGAGCGTCTCTCGGGGACTAGCTATCCTAAACTAGGATCGATCTGAAAAACCTAGTAGTACTCCTTTGAGCGAACTAACCTAGGTTGGAGCGTCTCTCGGGGACTAGCAACTCTAAACTTTGATTAATCTAAAACCTAATCGTGTTCCTCTAAGCTGATTATCCTAGGCAGGAGCGCCTCTCGGGGACTAGCAACCCTAAATTATGATCGATCTAAAACTTGGTAGTACTCCTTTGAGTTGACTATCTTAGGCAGGAGTGTCTCTCAAGGACTAGTAACCCTAAAATTTATTTGATTTGAAACCTGGTAGTGCTCCTTTAAGATGACTATCCTAGGCGGGAGCATCTCTCGGCGACTAGCTACCCTAAACTAGGATTGATTTAAAAAACCTGGTAGCGCTCTTTTGAGCTGACTAACCTAAGCGATAGCATCACTTGGGGACTAGCTATCCTAAAATTTGATCGATCTAAAAAACTTGGTAGTGCTCTTTTGAGCTGACTATCTTAAGCGGGATAAGCGAAGCACTCTTAGAGCTAGTTAAGACCCTTAATTGAAAACAGATGAAGAGAAGTGCCCTTTGGGCTTGCCTGGGAGAATTTGATGAGAGAAGTGCCCTATGGGCTCACTAAGAGACAACTGATGTGGAGATGTACCCCGTGGGCTCGCTTGAGTAGATTTGATGAGAGAAGCGCCTTATGGGCTCGCTAAGAGATAGTTGAAAGAAAGTGCGCAATGGGCCTGCTAAGAAGATAAGTGCCCAACAGGCTCGCTAAGAGACAGTTGATGAATAGAAGCACCCTATAAGCTCGCTACGAGATTAGTGAAAGAGAAGCTCCCAACGGGCTCGCTAAAGATCCTATATGGAGTTGATGATGGAAGGTGTTGAAAGATGGTTAACAGCCTAGAAAGATAAGATGACACCCTAGAGGCTAATGAGATCCTTAAAATGAAAGATAGGATAATGCCCTAAAGGCTAGCTAAATCCCTAAGAAGAATAAAAGAGGAGTTAATGCTCTAAGAGCTTGCTAATACCTTAGAAAGACGAGACAATGCCCTAAAGGTTAATTGGAACCTTAAAAAAAATAAGAGAGGTTAGCGCTGTAAGAGCTAACTTGAACCCTGAGAGTGGACGAAACAGCATCCTAAAGGCTAGTTGGAACCCTGAAAAGAATAAGAGAGGGATCAACGTTCTAAGAGTTGGCTAGAACCATAAAAAGAAATAAAGGAAGGGTTAATGCTCTAAAAGCTAGCTAACACCTTAGAAAGACAAGATAGTGCCTTAAAGGCTAGTTAGAACCCTATAAAAGAATAGAAAAGGGGACAATGCTCTAAGAGCTAGCTTGAACCCTAAGATGAAAATGCTAAAGGATTGAAGAACTAAAGTAAGGCAAGCAACTAGTTTCAAAAGACCCTTTGACTTAGAAAAGCATTTACAGAGAGATTGTTAAAAAACTATTTATGAATAAGGAAAAGAGTTAGGATAGGCCCCTTGATTTGAAAAAAGAGTTTGAAGGATGTTTAAAAAAAAAACCATAATTGGGGAAAAATGACTTAAACTGAAGAATGATGACCCTGGAAAGGAAACGGATGACATGGATTAAAAGCTTGGCTATTAGAAAAAAAAATTTGTGACAAGCCTTTACTTTCTCTCTCTTCTTTTTTTCTTTTTCTCTTTCTTTTTTTTTTTTTTGAAAGCTTTTCCAACAATTATAAATTCTTATTAAGGAATAATCTTATAACCACCCCTATCCTTAGTAATCACGTGGAACTTCTTAATGCCCCTAACCCTAGGGCTTCTATTAGGGCTTTTGTGGTCTTAAGACATTCCTTTCTTAAGGAGGGGGTAACTTATAATTAGTTTAGTCAAAGAGGTCTTCCGTATTAGCTCACGGTCTAGATCCCACTCTTGACTTCAATTCCAAAAATTATAGTCCATTTTGTAAGTGATACTCCTTAATCAATCCGTTAGGCTTTTAGTTTAAGGGTTTCAAAAAGGATTAATGGAAAGGCTTATTTTGACGAAAATACTTTTATTAATCCTGGATGTACAAATCAAGAACCTTAGGGAAAAATTAAGGGTATGCTTGTCCTAGTTTCAAAAACAAATTTTATTAAAGATAAATTATTTTTCAAGATCGATCCCTTACATGTATAAGGGTAGTATTGTAGGTAGGGAGGCTTTACATGATTCTCTCAAGATAAGAGAGGCTTTAGAGCGTTAGTGTGGATATGGAAATTTAGCTTTCTAGGCTTAAGAGTGTGATTTAGGGCCTTGTGTTTTTTAAGGCTATTTGGGCACTGACTCCCGGCCCTTTGATTTGGTTTGGTTACCCTTGCTAAGATGTGAAATATTTCTTAAGGTTTTTTGTCCTACACTTTCGGGCTCAATTCTTTGGCCTCTTTTCTTCTCTTTTTTTTTTCTTTTTTAATTGCTTCACCCTACTATCTCTTACTATTCTCTCTTTTCTTTTGGCCTTAAGAGTGATCGTTTCCATTGTTGATTTTTTTTTAAAATGATTTAAAGCCCTAATTCCCTAGATTTCAAGTATATAGGCTTAAGGTGCTTGAAAAGGAAATTAGCTCTTCTTTATTTCAAAGAAAAATAATTTATCAGAAATAAAAGTTATTTTTGAATTAGTGTTACTTAAATAAGCATAAACCAATCTTACCTTTATCTTCAAATCAATGACCTTAACCTCCCGATTGCCCTATTGTGGGGTGGTTCTTGATAGGGTTTGAAATTAGAAATTCTCCAAAATAGGTCCAATGGGGTAAGCAATAGATGATTGTGTTTAGGATTTAGAAATGAATGCCTAACTTCACTTTAATCTATGTATTACATTCAAAGTGAATAGCCTTTGAGGAATGAGTCCAAAGTATCCTCACCATTATATCTCCTAACTCTCAAAGTATTTCGAAGGTTAGTATATAGGATATAGTTTGCCTCTTCTCATCCTAAACTTTTCAAAAAGTGAGTTATTGGTTTCTTAAGGAGTAGTTTGTTTTTTCATTTACCTAGGATTAGGTTTTGCCCCCCAATTTCTCAAATCATGCCCTAGTATTTTGACTTTGTGTTTTGGTTTGATTCATGATTAAGCTTAGCTTTCTAAACAAATCAAGGGTTTTAGCTTGGCTTGGTTATTTTTTTGGGGGTTGAAGATTGTACTTAGGTCAACTACCTTTATAAGCCGAGGTTTATGTTCGGATTGGCTGCCTGGCTTAGTAGCTTGTGTTTATAGGCCAGTTGGATAAGCCCAAGGTTTATGTTTAGGTTGAATGCCTTGCCAAGCGACCTATATTTGAGTAGGTTACCTAAATGGGCCTAAGGTTGGGGTTAGCCAAGTGGTTTGTGTTTAGATTAGATGGTGACAAAGGGCTCGTGTTGGTTTCTTTAATAGGTCTAGTGTGGGTTAAAAGCCAAATGTTTAGGTTGGTTGCTTGAGTAAGGTAAAGGGTTCGTACTTGTTAAATGAGCCAAAGGCTCGTATTGGGGTTGAATGGGCTAAGGAGCTCATGTTTGGTTTTCTTAATAGGTTCAGGGACCTTATGTAGTTTGAAAACCAAGTATTTAGGTTGGTTACTTGAGTGGTTTAGAGGCCTGACCTTGTGTTGTCTCCTTAAGCCTGTAAGGATTTACACCCATTAGCAACAAAATTTTCATTTTTTTGTTTTATTTTTCTTTTAAAAATTTTTTTAGAGAGAGAAAGGTAAAGTTTATTTTTAGAAAATAATTTACAAATAAGGATGGTGGTTTTTTTTTTTTTTTGGGTTTCTATCGACAAGTTTATGGATTTTATTTACATTTCCCTAAATGAGATCAAATAGTGGTTAGATAACTGTTTATTGAAAGACTATTCACAAAGATGGGAAAAGAATAAAGAACAATGAATTAAAGAGAGCTTTATTATTTTGAAAAAAAGATCAGAATACAAAAACAAAGGCAGAGAACCTAGCATTTATTCTGGAATTTTATTATAGGCTCTTTAGATCTGAACTGGAAAAACCCTACATTAAGTCCCGTATACAGGCCTAAAGTCCTCTATCATCTTGTAAGTATCCCCAATGATCTGTGCCAAAAGGGACCTTAAGGCCCAGTTGTGAGCTTCAGAACACTCAAGCTTTTCTTTCAAGTAGGCAATTTCATCTCTCAGCACTTGCTCTTGAAACCTAGAGGTTTCTAATGGCTTATTGCTCGCTTGATCATTCGCTTAGTTGTCTACCATTCTAAGTTTACACATTTTATGGACAAGAGTCAATTATCAATGTAATAAAAGAAAAATAAAAACGTAGAAATATGCAGATATTAGAGTCATTTTGGGTTAATATATTACTCCTTAAGTTGCAACCCTACTGCAATTTTCAAAAACTTGTTTGCATAAACTCTTGAATGATCAGTAAGGTTGCAATTTCTTAAGGGTAGTGTATTAACTCAAGTTTAGAGAGAAATATATGCAATCAGGGTGGATTCTAAAGGGTCCTTAAGCTTTGTGACCTAACTTATTTTTAGAAAACACTTTCATTTGTCATAATGAACTTAAGTGGGGTAGTCTAATTGGGCCCGAACGATGATTACCCCACTACGCTCGAAACTTATACAATGGCCCTCCCTCCTAGGGTCCTAAGATGGCTTAGGTTTGATCGCATTTACCCTACATCTTTGATGCAACAAATGAACCCCTCATGCCCTAATGTATGCTATTTGTAAAATAAATATACTAATCAAAACAAAAATACAGTCAATAACAATTAAACATATAGATATATGAATAAATAAATATACAAATAACTAACAACATGGGCAATTCAAAAAGTGATTTTAACTTTAGAATGTTTTTAAGTGGTTAACCTACTTGATGTCTCCAGTGGAGTTGCCAAGCTATCAAGCTTAGTTTTTCACCCTCTCAGTTCTTTTTATAAAATAGGCTTTCTTTAAACCGATAAATATTAAACCCTACCCATTTAATATTGATCCTCAACTAGGGTCTAAAGAGAACTATTTTTTCAATTTGAAAAGGTATTGGAGTCGCCACCCGACCGAAGTTGGGAAAAGAGTTAAGTTATAACCAATTAGGTACATTAGTTATAACTTAACTACCAATCTATTGATTAAAAAACCAATTTATAAAATGGCTTTTTAAAAAACTAAAGACTTAGGTCGAGGGCTAATTTATTAAACCCTAAATGGGTACTACTTTTTAACTTCTCAAATTTAATTTCACTTTTCAAATATACCCTTTTTTAGTTTCTAAAGCAACTAATTATGATATATGCAACTAAATTGATCAATTCAAACGAATATCTAAAAAGAAAAGAAGGAGAAAGAATAGGGAAAGGGAAGGAAAAATGGGGGAAAAGAAGTTTTGTTGTCGCAACAAATCACATTGCACCACTTGTTACAATTAGACACGTGGCCCCGTGATGTTTTGACATATGGTAATATGTGGATTTAAAAAAAGAAATAGATAAAAAAACTATCCTCATGCCTCTAGTGAGTTTTAAACCCTTATCCTTTAGCTTAATCCATGCGCTTAGTCCATATGTTTTACCATTAGGCTGTTAGCCTATGTCTTATTTATATGTGGAAAACTTAGGCTAGATTTAAATCTAAGCCTAGGTCTAACAGTACTTTATGCAAATTTGTTTAAATTACAATTCTATTTTATTTAAACAATCTAAAAATTTAAAAATTTATTATTTTCTAAATTCCTTTTTTTTTTCTATTTTTTGTGACTTTTCAAGTTTCTTATATATTTTCCTAAATTTTTCCAATTTTTTTAAATTTCTTCATTTTTTTGGGTTTTCTTTAATTTTCTATTTTTTTGAATTTTTTTCTAATTTAGGACCCTATAACCTAAATTGTAAAATAAAAAAGGAAGCAAAAATTAGGTGTCCATACCATTAACATAAGTAAAATAGATAGTCAAATGAGATTTTTGGGTGAAGGCTGATGTTTGATTCCAAATAACTATTAGAGATTTTAAAGCTTTGATTTAGGTAGACTTAATTTTGGATGACTTGTCTTGTTCGAGGTTGATCTAACATGTTTGTTGCCAAACCGACGTTGCTGTAGCCGACCTTGAATGGCCAGGCCGATCTGACATGGTAATGATCGATCTGAGGCCAACTTGACATAATAGTAGTTGACCTTGCATAGTCAAGCCGTTCTAATATGGTCATAGCTAACCTGTTTCGAGTTAACCAAGTAAATTAAGCAAAAATGGTTGAGTCGAGCTGGAAAGGCAGGATAGACCTGGGATAGCAAGGAAGGCCAAGTAGAATAGGGCACGGATAATAGGTTAGGATAGAACTTGCAGAGTATGTCGGATCTTTTACTATTGTTGGAGTTCATAGATAAGTCTTTGGGAGAGCTTGAACAGGACAAAGTAGGGCGTATATAGCATTGTAGAGCAAACCCAACAGAGTAGGACAGGCCGTTGCCGTTGAGCATTGGTAGAGCTTATAAACAGGCCATCCATTCGTACGGAGCTTCCAAACAAGCTTCCCATATAGTCTGGAACCTAACACATCATCGGGTCAGTATCTAGGGTCCTATCAAAGAGACACCCTAAGAATTTGGTTGAAAACTTTATATCGAATCTTCATCGATATATCACTATTTATAAAAATACACAATCTAGGATTTACTTATTATTACTAATAACTAATTTTCCCTCTAAAACAACTACTAAAAAACCACTATTTATAATCTACTAAATTGCTAGCTCCTAAAAATTGTACACTATTATTGATTTTTTTGCATTTATACCCTACTATATTCATAAAATGTAACACCCTTAATCTTATTACATGTCAAATCATTAACAAGATCCTTTTACATATATAAGATAATATAATCATGATGATAAATAGATACATTTCTATCAATAGTTTTAATATTGACTTAAGTAAGGTATGTTCGACCCCTCCAATTATATGATCTTAGGTCTATCCCTACTGAAAACTATGGATAAATGCAAACCTTTACACTATAAGCGTACTTTTACCTCTTAAAAACTTTAGTTTGGGCATCTTTCTGCATTATGGTTTTGTATGTGAGTCTTGTACTTGCTATGTTGTCCAAATTAGTAATAGAGGATTGATGACTGATATATTTGTTTACTAAGCATAAGTTGGTCAAATTAAAAAGGAAACAAATTGTAAACTTAATTTTCAATATTTATCAACATTTCTATTTAAGTTATTAATGTCTTTATGTTTTTTTATTTAAGTAGTCAATATTTTCTAATGAACTTATTATAGATTGATAATAGCTAATCTAGCAAAATGATATTATTAAATATATTTAACTAAATAATGTAATGATTATTCAAAAAAATGACATATAAAATTTGTAAAAATACTCTCTCACTTTATTATCTTCTTCCTGTTACTTCTCTTTCATGCAAACCAACCTAAAAGTTAAACGTGACATTACTATCTTATAACCTAAATTTTCTCAAGCTAAGATATTAATGCATAGAGCTATACAAGTGGGCTAAGCGAGCTAACTTACCCTACCCTGCATTATCTTGTGGATTAAACGAATAGGCTCTCTTTAGCCTACTTAATATGCATGTAGGAATTATTAGCCCAACCTACCCATTGTAGGTTAGTAGGTTAAATGGCCAATTTGCAACATTTATTATAGACCATTTACAACTAAGTATCTTGTCTTATAATGTTCAAACAATAATATCCAATGGAAATACAAATTTTGTCCACAGTCTTTTTCATTTTCTTCTAATAACTGGCTTATAATGAGTTTTCTTATATTGTTGTCTAACTTTAAATTTTTTTTTAAATAATGGCATTTTATGTTTTCATTTTATATTCAGATAACATACAATAAGAGCAAAATATAAGTTAATGCATAAGTAAAGAAAAACCTAGATAGTGATATTATAAGTAACAAGGAAAGAAACAAATAGTCCATAGATTGTGCTTTGGTGATGTAGATGGCCAAATGAAACAAGCATTGATTTGTTTCTAACATAGATTAGAATGAGATTCACATTTTGGAAGCTTACTTTCACTCCGTAAGTCATACGTACCTATATTCTATTGTTGTCATTGGACCAATGTGGTTGTGCTTATATAATACTTTTTAGTTTTTACTTATCAAATTATAATGACACTTAGATTTGAGAATAGACAGACCCATGCCATTTTTTTTTTTCATTTTCTTTTGTTTCATTTTAATTCTTATAGGTAGGTTATAGGTTTACTTGCTAATATGTTGTAAAAAACCCCCCATCAAATTCAATAAAAGGGAATTTATTAGCAAGGTTGATGGCAAAGGGGAAATTAAGTATTAAATAACTAGAGCTTATTGAGTATTCCATTTTTAAGTATATAAAACCAAAACCCTAGACTTTATTGTCATTCCTTTACACCCCTTTTGTTTCATCAATGGTATGAACCAACAAAAGCGTATATGATACACTAAGCACAAGTGAGTTCTTGTCTTTTTATGTTTCTATGGGTAGGCAACTGAGGTTCTCTTCTAATAAATGTTGTCTTTCTTTTTATGAAGGAAGAAAAAAAAAACTTGAAGGTGTAGGGATTTCTTATTAAAACTCTAAAATGGTAACTCTGTTTATCACATGAAACAAGACAATTTGATATGAAAGTCTATTTAGATTGGTGTTTTTATTTGAAAGTCTTTTGCAAGAAGTAAGGTACAAGTTCCATTAGAGCTTATTAATGGATTTGAAACAAGAAATCAATTAAGGTAATTTCTTTCTTATCTCCCATCACTGATGTTTTTGATTTTGTTGTTTTAGGAAAGTACTCCTGAATGTTTTCTATTGTTAAGGATTTGTAAGTTTTGATAGAATTAGGAAGGATGGATTTTAGATTTCATAGTGTGATAGGACTAATCTTCTAAAGCGATAATGGATCTTGGTGAGGATAGGTGTTGAAATAGGTAAATGAATTGGTGATAAAAAAAAAAAAAGAAGGAAAAAAGAGAAATGAAAGGTATACATTACATGTACTTGATGTAAACAACATGTAAATGGATAAGGGGAGCACACAAGCAAGGGTGGTGAGTAAAAACATGTTGTACACGTCATGTGTTGTGTAAGTCATGTAAAGTATACACTATGTTTTATTTTGGATTCCGTATCATTTTCATATTTTTATATATTAAATATATTCCTTCTATTTCTTCTTTTCTTAAATAATCTTAAATTAATAATAAGTAAATATAAGATTATTTTGATAATTACACACAATAAAAGATAGTTAAGAATTTCTCAAATAGCCATAGTGTATATTATTAGGAGTAAAGTAAAGAAGCATAGTTGAGAATATGCTAATAGAATTTTGATATTAGAATAGGTTACTAAAAATAATTATCTTTATATGATTACTTAATGAGTAGGGGTTGGTTCAAGAACCATTTATATTATTGTTGAACTAGGTATGGAATACTTGTTTGTTGCTTGTGATTGCTAAGCTTAGTTATTGTAACAAGACATAATGAACCATATGGAATTAATTTTGTGTGCCATATGTGCTTGGTTGGGCCTAAGAGGCCGAGAGGATCAATGATCTTAAGGTTGCACCCTAATAATCTATATGTGATGTTGTCCTAAGTAGGATCTGCTTGGAAATGATTTAGATAGTTAGGATGACTCTTAGTTTATAAGATGTTGAGGATGACCCAATACCTAGACTTATGCAAGGGCTGGTTCCAAACCATGAACTAGCCAATAGACCTTTAAATCGACCCTAGCTCGAATGGGAACGGGCTTCAACTAGGTGAAACCACTGAGCCTTTGAACCAGTAGGATGACCCGTCAGTTAGGGTATGCTTGAACTTCAATTTTTTTTTTTTTTAAAAAAACAAACATCATCACATTTATACAATCCAAATCAATTATTTCATAATGGAAAAAATTTTCAACCAAAAATGAGAGTGAACCATTCATGCATCACTATATGTTTATATAAAATATTAAAATTATTAAAATTATTTAGGTTTAAAAATAGAATATGTGAGTTGAGACAAATTATTAATAGTAATCGACGAAAATGTGAAAAATTAAATTTAATAAAAATGAAAAAGGACACAATTCAAGGGCCTTCAATCAAGCCCTTGAATTGTTAGTTCATGTAAATTGGCTCGAAACTATAGCCTTAAGGGCCAAGCCTAATTCAACTATTCATCGGCCTGTGAATTAACAATTCTAGACCGGTTTGGCTTGGAGCGCACCTCTACTAATACCGATACTATATAATACATTATATATATATATATATATATGTACAAGGTCGTAAGCACCTATATAGTGCTTATTGGATTAAAATAAAGATGATAAGTGGATGATTATTGCATTGTTGCATATGCTCTTATGTATGTATATGATTTGTAGATTATATGTTCATGTGCATATATATGCTGTACTTTGTCTCACTCTTTACTATTTTTCAGGTATAGGTATTTACATGGGCATTACAAAAATTATTGAATTTGGAGACTATTACCAAGATTACCGGGTTTAGGAACGATGATTAGTTTAACCATTATGAAGATGACTTCTAAAATAGGCTAGTTAGAATTTTATTTATGATAAGTGTTTCTTACTCTAAGATTTAAGAGATTTATTTAGTTTTGTTTAGAGATTGATTAGAGAATTAGATTTTATGAAATTATTTATAGGTTAAAATGTAATTGTTCAGAGATTTTAATTAGAAGTTTATACCTAATGTATTAGTAGATACTAAGGACACATAGTGGGTTATAACATTTCAAGTTTTGGAATGTTATAGGCAAAATGATATCTACTAGAAACTTAAGCAACTAATCCATAAGAGAGTGAGATATGAAGAGAGTGGATAGCATAAGGGCTAATTTTAGAATCCTAAGAGTAGTGAGGGTTGTTGGGGTTGGATAATATTCTTGGTGCTAATAAGAAATATTTGTTTCTATTTTTATTTCCCTTATAGGATTATACTATTTTATGATTTCATACTATTTTCTTTCATTTTAGTCTTGCTATTCATCTTTATTCTTCTATTGTTATTACCTACTTTTTGTCATCAATTTTTTTTTTTTTTCTGTTTTTGGTAGTAAGCCTAGAAAAAGGACTTATAGCAAGTTTTATTGGAAAATAAGAAGAAAGTTATAAAACTTCGTCCCCTTGGTAGGCTCATTAGTTATTAAGACATATGTTAACCTAAGATTTGATATAATTTACTTAAGACAAAAACAATAATAATAACAACAAAAAAAAAGAATCAGGTAAGAGAGAGAAAAAGAGAAGATACTTAATGCAATAAAAATCACACCAAAATATTATCATATATTTTTCCTCTCACATGTGATCAACAATGTTTAACAATTCAATTAGTTCACGATTGATGAAATAGAAGAGTATGATAAAATTAGTAAATAAATAGACAAGTAATAAAATAACTTCAATCCTTGTAAAAAGAAAATTTAAAAAAATCTATAATTAGAACTAAATGAAAAAACAAGAACCAAATAGCAAAAGTACACACTCTATAGATTCAAAAACAAAAGTACATAACATGTACATTCCAAAAGTGAACTTACATGCCATGCCATGTATATTCAATAATCATGTACTTGCCATGTATTTGTTGAAAACATGTAATACACACTATGTATCCTAAAGTTTAATTGAATACATACCCTTATATGGAATACATATCACGCACTTTTCTTTTTGCCAAATTACATTTAGTAAATAGAAACACGCTAACAAAGCAAGGATGACAAACTTACAAAAAAAAATTATATGTTATAAAAACGTCTAGCAAACAACAATAGCAATAACAATAAATGTAAATCATAATTATATGCATTATTTGACATTTGTACATTTGTATTGGGACTAATGGATTTCCTTTCCTATGTTTAAACTATGCCATGGCATATCATGTCGAGTTATGTCCATTGTTTAGTAGTGTAATGTTGAGTTCATCTTGAAGAGTCAAGCCAAGTCATCATTCACATTTGTGTCAAGTTAAGTTTTGGTCCTGTTACTATCTATCAACCTCACTTAAATATAGTTGCAGACGGTTATACTAGGTGTAAAATTCCTAAATAACTAAATGATGATTAAAATAACAATCACAACCCTTAGACCAAAGTTAGAATAAGTGTAATAACTAAGTAGTTAGTATATAGAAAATAATTAATTATTGAACATAATGAAAAACGACCATAATAATTTAGATAATGAGATAAACTTAAAGAAAAACTAATTGAACAAGATAAAATATACGTAAAACATTAAGAGAAAAAAAGTTATAGCAATCAATATAACAACCACAACATAACTTGTAGACATAATAATTGAATTCATACGTTGACATAGGAATATATAAGCAAAATAATGACATTAATAACTACTTAATGATAATAATGAGCTTAGGACAAGTAAAAACAAAATAAGTAGCTCGAGACTGAAGTGCAATAGTAGTATAATATAAGAACACAAGAACTTTAGGAGTTATGTGGTTAAAGATGGTAAGTAAGAAAGACATGAAGAAGGGTATGCTCCAATTTTAGAGTAGTAGAGTTATTTAAGAACCTGCAAGATTTAATAGATGATTTTCCTTGATGGTGAAATGTGCTACTAATTTGTTAAGGTGTAAGATTAGTAATATGATGGAAGTTACTGAAAGGATGTTATTGTTAGTTATAGTGCTATATTATGGTAATAAAAGGTTGAAAATTATGATGATGGAGTGAAATGTATCAAGGTTTGGTTACTAAAGTAGAGATAAATAGTGTTGTAATTGAGTTGTAAATGGATTAGAAGTGGAATAAATAAAAATTGTGAAAATGAATATGAGAATACTTTAATGTAATAGAGAGAAGCAAGTAATTTTGATGAAAGTGGATGCAAACTGGTAAGCTAAGTTGTCATCAAAATGTATACATATATATATGTATGTATGCATGCATGGAAAGAGTTTAATTTTAAGAATTTAATTCCAAGGAAAATTTTGAAAGTAGTTGTGGAGAAAAATCTAGGGATTTTAATTGGAGATATGAGATAGTAAAGTGAAGAAAATTGGAGACTTAAATTTTAAATTAAAGGATTACAACATAAATGGCATGCGGAGAATAAAAGAAAAAAAAATGTGAATAGAAGTTAGACGTAAACAAGTTTATAAATTTTATTTTGAAAGATGTTAGTTTGATCACAACAAGAAGATGATCCAAATAACTTTAAGTTCCATAAGTATAGTGGAGCAATGATGAATGAGGTGTAATATGATTCAATTAAGGAAAAGTTATGGGAATTGTTGAGACTTAGAAGAGTCGATTAGAAATAAATTTGGAAAGTTACGAATAATATTATGGATAACTCAAAGGTATGCATTTGGGAGATTTTATGGATTATATGGTATTATGTAGTAAAACATAGACCAAAGATAAGGAGTGATCTTATAACGAGACAAATTCAAATAGTTCAATAAGAAATGGTGATCTTAAGATACGATCAAAGGAATTAAGTTCTAGAGAAGCAATTTACATTAAAGTCAAGAAAGATTGTAGAAGTAAGCTTACAAAATTACTCCAAGGATCAAGAGCTTTCTAGGATGAAAGTTCTTTAAAGGGGGGAGAAGTAAAACCTCATCAAATTCAATAAAAAGAAATTTACTAGCAAAATTGATGACAAAGGAGGAACTTAAGTATTGAATAATGAGGGAATATTAGGCAATCTATTTTTAAGTATATAAACCCAAAATCCTAAACTTTACCCCCACTCTTTTATGCCTCTTCTGTTTCATCAATGGCATAAATAATAAGTGTATACAAGATATAGTAAGCGTAAGTGAGTTCTTATCTTTATAGATCCATGGGGAGGCAATTGAGGTTCCCTTCTAATAAATACTAAAAGGTGCAGGGGTTTCTTGTCAAGGACTCTAAAATGGTAATTGTGTTTATCACATGAAATGAGAGAATTTGTTTTAGAATTCTAATTAGATCAATGTTTCTATTTAAAGGTCTTGTAGGAGAAGCAAAGTACCAGTTCCATTAGAGCTTATTAATGGATTTGAAACAAGAATCAATTAAGGTAATTTCTTTATTATCTCCCATCACTGATATTGTTTTTGGTTTTGTTGTTTTGAGAAAACGTACTTAATTGTTTCCCAAGGATTTATAAGTTATGATATAAAGGGTACATTTTGGATTTGATAATGTGATAGGACTAATTTTATGAAGTGATAATGGATCTAGGTGAGGATTGACATCGGGAAGACCCAACACTAAGGCTATGTAGCAAATAATATATATATATATATATATATATATTTGTGTGTGTATGTGTATGTTGGGTTTGTGAGCACTCTTATGTTGCTTGCTAGATTAAAATAAAGGTAATAAGTGGATGATTGTTGCATTTACATTCGTATGTGTGTGATTCGAAGATTGTATGTTCATGCGTATGTGTATGCCATATTCCATATTAGGCTTTGGCTCACTCTTTAATATTTTTCAAGTGCAGGTATTTAAGTGAGAATTACATAAAGTCAATAAATTTGGAGACTATTACCGAGATTACTAGGTTAGGGAGTGACGATTAGTTTTACTGTCATAAAGATGACTTTTTAAATAGGTTAGTTAGAATTTTATTTACAATAAATGTTTCTTGTTCAAAGATATAAAAGATTCATTTAGTTTTGTTCAAAGATTGATTAGAAAATTAAATTTTATGAAATTATTTGAGGGTTAAAACATAATTGTTTAGAGATTTTTAGTTAAAAGTTTATGCTAACATATTAATAGATGCTAGAGACATGTGATAAGCTGTAACATTTTAGATTCTACGATGGGTGGTAAGCCTACTTTAACCGTAGGTTAAGCGAAGTGAGCTAAATAAGCCCGCATTTAAGTAGGTCAGAATTATTAAGCTTAGCCTCCTTTCTTTTTTAATTTAATTTTTTTTTTGAGTTAAACAAGTTGACCTGCATAACGTACCTTACTTCCATGACTCCATTAACGTGACATCATATTACTCCTTATATGAGAGGGATAGGCTTAAATGAGGGTGGCTAACCTTCTATGCTAAAGCTTCAATTGAGATGTTTTACGAAATAATGAAGGAAGTTAGGAAGTGCTTCTAAAAAATTATGAAATTTATGACATAATTACTACAATTTGAGTAAAAGTATAAAATTTGAATGAAATTAGAAAACTACATAATCTTGTGAAAAGTATTGTGCTTTTGTAAAGTTTTATCATTGTAAGAGTAGTGAGATGTTCATAACAGTAGTAAGTTATTAAAGCTTAAGTGAAGCAATTCCTTTTTAAGTGGTTTTATGAAATTAGGTGATATTATAAAGTTCATGCAATATTACAAATTATGACTAGAAGTAAAATTAAATTGTCAAAAACAGTTGCAAAAAGATAAAAGTCAAAGAAAGATAAAGCTAAGAAAAAAGAGAAGAGAGAGAGAAAAGAAAAGGGAGAATAAGTGATTGAGTAAAATGAGATGGTTTTCTCCTTAATCAACGCATAGAAAAATATTATAAATTGGCATGAATCAATTGTCTACATCATTAAAAAAGAGAATAGAGTTAGTGTTATGTAATGCTCAATTATTTTTATAATAAAATACTTCTACCTTACTTGTGATTTTTTTACCCTAAATTATTCAGGGCTTTTTCTATGTAAAATATTTGTGTTGATCATCTTCTTATTCTCATATTTATCATCTATGATTTGCTTTATCTTATCATATTTAAAGCAAATATTTGTAGCAATGGTATCAAAGCTAAATTAGGATATATATATATTTACTTATTATATGCTTTGTGGTTACCATTAAAAGTAGATCCACTACACAAAAAAATATAATGAGTTAAATATTATTTATCCTTGGAAGATATCGAGTACTATTCATATATACGATAATAATACATGGGAAATAGTAGGAGTTGTTTTTGTAGCTCAAAGTAATTATATAGAAGCAATAGCAACAAAATTTAAGATTGATAAATTTGATGGGAATAATTTCTCATTATGGAAATTGAAGACAGAGGTAATTTTGCATAAAGATGATTGCCTAGCAACTATTAGTGAAAGGTCAACAAATTTCACAAATGAAGCTAAGCGGAATAAAATAGATGGAAATACTATTGCAAATCTTCATTTGGGACTAGCAAATGATGTACTATCATGTATAGAGAAGAAGAATACTATAAAGGAGATTTGTGATCATCTAACTAAATTATTTAAGGCCAAATCACTCTAAAATAAAATTTTTCTTAAGTGGAAATTATATAGTTTTTGAATGTCAAAATCCATTTTAATGATAAAGCACATCAATTCTCTAAACACTTAATTTTCTCAACTCACATCATTAGGTTACAAAATAGAGTTGAATGAGCGTGCTAAAATTTTACTTCAAAATCTACCTTATTCATATGATTTGCTCATCATTAACTTGATAACAAACAACATTGTATTCAATGGTATTGTAGCCGCTATTCTAGAAGAAAGTCAGTGCAAAAAACAAAGAAGGCAAGCAAATAAGTGCACAACAAGTAGAAGCTTTAATGGTGATGCAAGGAATATCAATGGAATGTGGCTCAAGTGGGAGCCAAAGTTGTGGTAGATTAAAGTCGAGAAACAAAAGGAATTTAAAATGCTACAACTATGGCAAGAAAGGTCACTTGAAAAAGGACTGTTAGAATTTAAATAAGAATAGTTTCAAGTCTTAAGGAAACAAGGCAACCACTTCAAATGAAAAAAATGCTTTATCTTATGAAGCAACAAAGACAATTAAAAGCAAGAAAAGATTGACTGACATTTGGCTCTTTGATTTTGGAGGTATTTTTCATGTGACCTCTTGGAGAGAATAGATCTATCACTATGAACTTATCTCAAGAGGAACTGTATACAACTATAATGACCATGCTTTAAAAATTGTCAGTATTAGGAGCATAAAATTGAAAACATATGACTTTCCATTTGCACTATTCAAGAAGTCAAGCATGTAGAGGGCCTAAAGAAAAAATTTTTGTCTTTAAGAAAACTAGATGATTTTGGATATAAAGTTGAAATTAAGAACAATATCACAAAATTAGTTAAAGGAGAGCTTATACTTATGAAGGGAGAAAAAATAATTGCAAATTTGTACATGTTGAAGGGAAAGACTCTACAAGAAGTAGTAAGATTTGTTTCTTCAAGTAGTTTAAGTGAAAGATCTACAATGAGATAGCAACAAAAACTTGGATACAAATCTTTAAAAACTTACTTCTTGATTTCACAAAAGTTTCACTACCTTTTTGTGAGTACTATGCTATTAGTAAGTAGCATGGCTTAACATTTAACATATTGAATTCTAGAAGCAAAATTATTCTATAATTGATTTACTCTAATATTTGACAAGCACCAGTCCCATCCTTAGAGGAGCAAAGTATTTTGTATCCTTCATTAATGATTATTCTAGGAGATGTTGGGTATATCCTATTAAGATGAAAGAAAACAGTATTTCCAGTCTTTAATGTTTTCAAAGCATGAGTTGAACTTGAATTTGGAAACAAAATAAGTGTTTGAAGATAGATAATGGAGGAGAATACACAAGTGTTGAATTTGATAAATTTTGTAAGCAGGAAGGTATCTAAAGATAGTTTACTACAGCATTCACTCCTCAACAAAATGGAGTCACAGAGTGGATGTATGGGACTTTATTAAAAAGAACAAGAGCAATGTTAAGGGCTTTAAACTTAAACAAATCGTTTTGAGTATAAGTAGTTTATATCACATGTTATGTTGTAAATTAGGTTTAATCAACAATAATTGAGTTGAAGCCACCGATGGAGATGTAGACTAGAAAACCAGTTGATTATACAAACCTTCATATATTTGTAAGTCTAATGTACATGATGTATAATACCCAAGAAATTACACAGTTAGATCCACAATCTAAGAAATGTTTATTCTCAGGGTATGCTAATAAAGTAAAGGGGTATCACCTATAGGATCCCACTACCCATAAGGTTATAATCAGTAGGAATGTCATCTTTACAGAAGATAAGCTACAGGGTACAAAAGAAGAGGATAGTACTTAAAGGAAAATTTAGAGACTATAACCTTATAGGTGGAGAAGGAATTTAAACAAAATAATTCTTTTGAAGTAATACTAGAGCACGAGGAACATGATGCAAATAATCTTGAAGCTCTAAAAATATAGAGGTCAAATCAATCAAGGAAAGTAGCAAGTTGGCATTCTAATTATGTTATCAGAAGCAATGTTACATATTGTGTTCTAATTGAGGATGAAGCACTGTCAACTTTCTAAGAACCAATGAGTAGTTCAAACATGATGTGTTAGGCGAGTACCCCTATCAAATTATAGTAAAGTGGATTATGAGTTCGAATGTTAATCCCTCAGAGACAATGATTACTAGTACTTGCTAAGTCTCTATTATTTAACCTCAAGGACCTCATGAATCCTTTCTCACATATCGATATGTGTCTATCCCTTGCAGATAATAAGTAAAATAAAACATAAATGTAACTCATATAACATTCAGAATATATTAAAAAGGAGTCCAATTACAAAAGAGTGACAAAGGTCTAACAATATAAACAATAAAATAAGTCTCTATGATAAAGCATTTCCTTTAAATAAGGAGATGGACCTAAGAAAGAATAGAACACTCTCAATCTCCTATAAGTAATCCAAAACTTTAGTCTCCTTAAATCATCTAGGGTGATCCTCAACTAGTGTTCTATTAATGAGGTCCTTGCAAAGGATGTCAACTATAGGGTATAAGAAATAGCTTAGCTTACCAAGGTATCTCTCATATCATGTGACAAGGGAAAAAAACAAATAAGTTGTTAATCATTATATGCAATGCATGCATCAATTATATGCAATTCAACACTATATGTAACCAACGGAAACTATGTACAATTTGGATTTAACTCCCTTGAGAATGACAACCAACTTGTTAGCTTTATGTTCCAATCATTTTGAACTTGCACAATGCCAATAAATGATGGTGATGATGATAATTTATATTTTCAAAGTAACATGTCTAGTTCATGTAGACATAGGGAGTACCTAAAATCTTCACACCCCTAAGTGGTGTACCCATAATTTAAAGGATCGCCATTGCTTGTACCTTCATACTTTATAGAGGCCAAAGACTATGTAAGTAGAATCAACTCCTTACGGTCTCTCCAAATCATCATGTGATGCTGATGTCCTTCTCCATGTGTTTATGTATGTCCCATTATATTTTAAGTCATTTTGTTAATAAAGTTTATTTATAAAGTAGTCAGCTGTAAGCCTCATACTTTTGCAATTAGGTTTTAGGCGAATGATTTAGGGCGTTCGAGAAGATAATCTAGTTAGACTAGAAATTTATGAGTGAATTAATGATATTAGTCTAGGAAACCTTATAGGGTTAGATTTAAAAAATATAATAAAATATTAAAAATACAGCTAAAATAGTAAAATTTTATTATATTATTACATATATATACTAAAAATGAGCGAATTAAGCATCGTTAGTTAATGAATATGTAGAGATAAATTATATGACTAATAAAATTATTAATAGACATAAAATAATATGTAGAAGACAAGTATATATATTGGATATAATTATTATATAAATATATGTATACATAACTACTAAAAATACACGAATATATGAAAAATTTACTAAATTGATAAAAGAAAATAAGGAGAAATTATTAAAAAAATTGCATGGCATCCAGACAAATTTCCTATGATGCATGGCAAATCAAGAGGTCAACTAAAGTAGGTTATTGAATTTAGAAACACCAACTTTGGACACCTGATTCTAGTAACACATGTTGGCAAGGGTAAAAAGCTAAATCACCTTCTAAACCCCACTATAAAAATATAAAGTCCCTCTCTTCTAAAATATTTGTCATTTAGAAGTTTGAAAAATTAGTGGGAGAGAGTTTAAGAGAGAGAAAACAAGAAAGGAAATTATGTGAAGAAAATAGTGTAATTTTGGGCATTTTGGAGTTTCCATGCTTGGACAATTTTTGGAAGCAAACAAGGATTATGGTTTGAAGGAAAACCCCACACCGTGCTAACTAGATAAACTCTCATCCCTCAATGGTGGTTAGATGTAGTGTTTCGGTGAGTGTTCAGTTTTCTCCTTTCTAACTAAAATTTACTAAAAATTGTAAACAACTTTAAAAAATTTTGAAACTTGATTTTCCTAAGCATTTTTAGATGAGCAATTGAAATATCAAATCAAATTATCAAAATTTCGAGTGTTAATATAAAGTCTTTAAGAAAAACGTCCTAATAATTGATTTTCAATCACATTTTAGTTTTAGCTTGAATTTTATCAGTAAACTCCTAAACAGTTACACTTTGATGCTATGTGGTGGGATTTTCAAAATTAAGTAGTTGGATTTCGAAAAAAAATTGGTTTTCTACAAAACAGTGTACTGAAAATGAGTTTTCCTAAAAGAGCTTTACTTGGATTATTACAAAACCATGTTTTATTCTGTATTCATCAACATGCAGCAACTAAAAGTACGTAATTTGAAGTTCTAAGTTAGTATTTTTTAGTTTACGTTGGAATTTGGTAACATATAAGCTTAATTTTAAAGTTTTTTTTTAAGGAACTTATATATATTTGAAGTTTAGATGAAGAAGTGTAATAGGTAGCTATAGGAATTGAGTTGTTGTTATGTTGTAATTAAAAGTTTGTTATAGTTTTATAACTCAAGATTAATTGAATCTAAGTGTAAGGTAATAAAGTATAGAAGTAACAATAAGGTTAGAAACTCTATCATAAATTAGATCATAATGTAGTTTGGTATTGAATATTTTGATCGCTCTAAGAATCGAATAGTAGGTTAGAAAGGCGGGTTATATATGGATTCCATACCGTTACTAGAGTTAGAATTTAGGCTAGAAACTTTTTAAACAATAACTATGTCAAAATGTTATGTCAAAACCTTAGTTAGAAACTTGATTAGAACTTACCACACTTAACTAAAACATAGTAAATGGTTAAGGAAACTTATCCAAATCAAATTAAAGCATGCTTAATATTGAAAATGGACTCTTATTTCGTATGGTAATTAACACTAAAATCATGTATTAAATTTTATGGATCATTAATGAAGATACATACAATGCATAAGGATAACGTAACACTACATCAAGGTAAGTTAAGATCAAAGCTTCGCAACTTGTTGGGATACTATATCAAAATATCTGGAGACTTAAGAGTGCATTTATTTATGGTTGAAATTTAGCTATTTGTGTACATGCTATATGTATGATTGAGATTTTGATTTGTGGTGGGAGTTGAACTCTTAAAAGTGTTATGTTGCATGATTTCATGTTGTTTGGTTTGTTTGAAACTTGCTTAGCCACCGTTAAGTGAAAATAATCAAAATCCAACCTCTAATCTAACTAGACATGCATAAGAACCCATTAGGGGGAAAGATTAAGTGTATTGAACCAAATACTGACCATTTTCGATAAGGATAGCTAAAATGGTCATTTCTTACCCTTAGTCGAACTAAGTGATAAGGGAAGAGGGTATGGCAAGGTTTAGGACAAGGAAACAAAGGTAGTCTTTGGAGAAGGACATTCTCTATTGCGAAACATAAACAAGAACAGACAAGGCCAGTCATTGGATGGGTCCAAGCTTAGAAAATGCTTAAAAAGGATTAATAGGGACAAACGAAGAATGAAACAGTAAGCAAAACCCATGAACAGCTCTAAAGGATATAACGCACCAATAGAACTTCCGAGGACTTATGACACAATTCGATATGATGCATGAATTGGTCCGGTGAGGTAACTCACCACCTAACCTTACTTAAGGGAAAGGATAAGAGCGATGTCAAGAGTAAACAAATAGTGTTTACGTAAGGAAGAAAAGTACTCAAAGAGTACGTGAAGAATGATCTGATGTTCTCACAGTTGCAAGTCAAGGGTATTTATACCTATAAGTTAGGGCAACCCGCCTAAAAAGGAAAAGACTAAAAGGGTATTTCCTAAGAAAGTAATGTATAAGATACAAAAGGGTGAAAATGAATATATAAGAAAAATAATCATTGGTGCAACAGATTCTGCATATGATACTGTATCTGTAGCGATGCTTCATTAGCAAGGTCATTAGAAGATGCGGACAAAAAGTACAGATAGATGGACTTGTCTGAGTAGGGATGGCTTAGTCCAGACTCTCTCTCTTGGCTTCTCGGTAAGGAGGTTGCCGAGTAATTGGTCAGCTTGGCGTTAAAGAGTAATCATCAACTCGGCATACTGCAAAAAAATAGGCAGTCATATAGTACGACATGAAGGGTGACTCGACAAGAAAGTACTTGGCCTCGATAAGGGGTAGTTAAAACAGAAGGATTCGTCATACCGCCCCCTCTAGTCCTCAGGCTCAACTATAGGTCAGAGGTCTAATAGCCTGATTCTGATTGTTCTTCATTGCACAAGCTTGGGTTTGGTTTGATTTGAGTTATACTGAAACTCCTTAATCCAAGTTAGAGCGGATGCAATTTCTTTAACCTCATAATGGATTGGATAACATTATATGATGTTTCATATGACTATTTGCATTGCAATTCATTAAAAATTGATGACCTTACTTGTGTATATAGTATACTCTTTTGTTTTCATCTCGCTTACTAAGTTAGTTGTGCTCACATCTTAATAGATTCTATTGTAAGTACTAACTAAAGAATAAAGATGCAGTGATACACCCGATCATAGGTTAGTACATATGTGTCTGAACCTATGGCTTTAGAAAATTTTCTTTGAAAATGAAGTCTTTTAACATAAACATTGTCATGTAAATATAAATCAAGTACTAAAATGTATATTTTAGGTTTTGTTGTATAAATATTTTGAAGGAAATACCATAAGCTCCACTCATGATAGGCACCTTACTGGATGCTTTAAGCTGAATGAATCGTATTCACCTTATGTAGGTTTTATCTACAATAACGGCTGTAAAATCAGCTTCTATTTTAAATTAATTTACATGGTGAGACTGTTGCAACTCCATTTGTTTAGGACATGACATTAGCTGTATAGCAGACACTCCAAATGCCCAATTCCAATGCATCATAACGTTGCAACCAATTAATCAATTACTATTTCATGAAAAATTATAGTATCTTATTGCAACTATAACACCTAGCCAAGCACATGCATAATTCTAGAAATCCCCATGCATGATCTATATTAAGTTATTACCATACAAATATGCAACTATAATTACAAGTATGGAACAATATAATTGTTATAGAGATGCTTAATCAAACATGATGAGAATCAATCATAGTAATTTATTGATAGGTCATAGAAATACTCTGAATCACCTAATAATATAAAATAATAAAATAAGTAAATTGCTAATACTAGTGAAACTACTAGTTAAAAGTTCCAACTAGTGTTCTACTTTTCTCGATTATAACCCTTTTTTATTAATTTACTCATATTTTCTTTGTTTTAAGTTATTTTCTATATTTTTATAATCAGTACAAAGCCAACAAAGTGTACTTTCATGTAGGTTTATGAGATAGTTCCAATTTTACCCTTCTTTATGGATGACTGTGGATAAAGCATCAATTATCTAAAATATATGTTTATATTAACAAAAATAAAAGTTTTATTTAAAAGATTTTCATAATAAACATGTTGATGATGCATATTCATATTTTAATGATCATAGGACTACTACTATTTAGTTATCTTATAAATATATTTCAAATTTGTAACTTTATAAAATATTGGAAATCCTTACATTAAATAACACAATACTTACAAATAGTCATACTTTTTCAAATTATGTAAGAATTGTATCATATCAAGAGTTGTGTCCTTTTGTATTAAGTTATGAGGAGGTTGTAACTCCACTATTAGTATCATACTTTATGTCAACAGATGTACATTTATGATATGTGTGCAAAAATTTAATATAGTAGTATGATAAAATTTTAACATAACACAATTATTTAGTCAAACTATATATACGACCTATGGTTTGAGAAAAAGTTACCATTATATATATTATTTGTGCAATTGTCCTTAATTATAATTTTTATAAACTTCATATTATACAATGTATGGAGATGTACGAGGTAGGAGTGAGTAGGAAACTCTATTGTATAGGGTAGCACCTATAATTTACTTGATTGGGTAGGTTCCAAGTAAGTATTAAGGGTTATAGGCTAGGTTTCAAATAACGATTTTTCATAATCTACTATAAGCGGGGATGGTAAAGTATGATGTCTTCATACCTTATACCTAACCTAGAACTCATACTCTAGTATTTATATAGGTTCCATGATATTCTCTACCAACCTTTAAAATAATCAAATAATAAAATCTATATCAATGAATGAGAAAAGAACCTTATTTAATTGCTTAAACTTAACATAAACTCTAAATCTAAGTTAATAATTGAAATCCAAAAATAGCTAGTAACTTTAAACATAAATAGGTAATATTTGTTGTCAGATGTAAAGAACTTATATCTTTTCTTTTTTTTTTCTTTTTATGCATGTATCTTCACTCAATTACCAATTAATTACTTTATTGATAGAAATATCCATGTTCCATACAATGTTTTGAAAGTAATCTTTTTTTATGGAAAAGAAAAAATATAACTAAAGTTTGCTATAAAAGGAGTATGAAGATGAAATTTATGGAAATATAGAAGAAATTATACATTTTATAAGGTACCTTGTATAAGATGAGTTTTACAGGGTAGAGGTTTCGAGGTTTTTCTATGGTACTATAATGGAGGTTTCAATTCCACAAGATTGGGAACATATACCTATAAGATAGGGTATGAGTGGAATCCCATAGTTTCTCCACTTTATATCCACTCACGGATAGTATATGGTGTTTTGGTTAAATAGTATAGAACATATCGATATAAGAATAAAATTAATATATAAATTAGCAATTACATAATTAGATATGTCATCAAGGTGTGAAAATAAAATTTCATATCATATAATATAAATTTCAACAACCACAACCAAAAAATTGGACCACTACTCTTGATTACTCTTGACTCCATTTTGCTATATTTAAGGATGGAGAGGTCTAAGGGGGTTCAACATGTGTCTATCACTCTTTTAAAAAAAGACTATATAAATATGAATTAGATAAAAAAAAAAAAAACCAAATACAAAGCCTAAATTGCAAGTTTGAAATGTGACATCCAATTTAATAAAGAACTTACATCTTTAAGATGCAATTTCATGTTTCTTGTGCCATGAGATTTTATTAAGTTATTTATTATGTGTGTTAAATAAAGACAATGTTTTAGTTTAGTCATTGAGCTGCATGTTAGGAACCAAAAAATTATAAGTTTGAATTTTAGTGGAAGCATTGTTTATTTTTTATTTTTATTTTTTGTAGGCTTATGTCACATTTATTATATGTAATATTGTTATGGTATTTAAGTAATTAATTTGATGTAATTAGTATTTATGCAATATTTATTTATTTTAATAGTAAACATGTAAATTTATTTGGTTTAGAGAGCTAATAGATAGATGGTTTTTAGTGGTATTGATTTGTAATGGAGAATAGGAAAGTTAGTGAAAGATAATTATAATGGAGAAGAAGGAAATTATGTTATGCTAATATTCTCATATATGTTGGTTGATTTTGTGATATCATATCCAAAATATTATTTTTTACATGTAAGATACCTAAGTGGGTTCTTCCACTTTAATATTATAGATATAGATGAAAATTATGTTTCTTGAATGATAAGAAGGTTCATGCAATGATAATGATAGGTACAATTAATTAAAAGATATTATTAAGAAAAACTATAGATAACAATATTACTAAGAAGTTTCAAATGACACGAACTTTCAAAACCATATATATGAAACTATAAGATTTGAAAAGAATTTCATGTATAATCTAAAATTCAAGAGATAGAAAAACAAGGATAACTTATGGGTGAGTCTTCAATTTTTAGTCTCTATTGATACGCTACATTGGGTGAGGCTTAACTTGAATGGAAGCCCTTTAAGGCTCATTAACAGTCAGGTAACCAAACACCTTGCCTTATCCAAGTGCTCCACTATACTCAAGTGCTAAGCTTACTTACAAGCACCTTGGAGGCCCACTTTTTAAGCATTAGATCCCCGAAAGCCTGGCTGCCTATTTAAGCGTATTCGAGCTGTGAGGGCCTACTCGACCTTTGAGCCCACTTCTACTACTCAAGGACATCCCCTCTTCCGTATGCTCTCCCCATGAGTTTAGCTTACAACTAACGGGATGTCTAGACCCTCTCTCCTTTGCCCTCAAAGACATTTGTCTTTAGGTCCTATACCTCTCTTCTCCTCACTAATTACGCTTGACATCTACAGAATGACCAATACATCCAACATCATCTGAGGATGATAGAGCTCCAAGTTACAAACATAGTTACCAGTGTGGTCGTAGCTGATTAATATACAAAGCTATACTATTAGCCTCCAGCATATATCCTCTACCAACAGGTAAGGGGACTCGGACTCTCAAAATCTTGAAGCTTTCATTATCAATGAAGAACTTAGCATTACGTCACTCAAGCACCTCCCTTCATAAGCCAAAAATGCTTAGACACTTCTTTATTCCCCTTCCTCCTCCTCTCCCTTATCGACTTAAGCATGGAAGGCCCTCATAAACAAACCCACTGAAGGCTTTTTGCAAGTACCTTGAAGCAAGGAGCCTACTTAACGTTAAGGCCCATCAACACACTCAAAGGATTTAAGCCCAATCTACCCTATTGTACTTAGTTGATTCTCTACATTCAACTTTTTGGCGCCAACCATTTTAGGCAAATCCACTCTAGATGGCAAAAAGCAAAAACAACAATCTTTAAGCTTCAAACTTAGGTGACAATAATAGGTGGCCTTTGTTGTGACGTTCACCAACACCCCCTACTCTAAGCACTCCAACCTATGAAATGTAACAAATCAAGATACTTATACAATAAATACTTAAGGATAATTGAAAGATTCAAGAGTCTAATGTCGCCCTCCAAAGGGTTGTAGCTCTCTTAAAAAATGCATCTTAAATATGCCCTGAAGAAGAAGCAACAATCAACTTGTCTATCTAATCATGTAGATTAGATGAACTATGCATTGACCACCTAGCACATTTACACGATCAGGCTTAGTATGATCAACAAGCCCCTAAGGACCTATGTGATTGATTGAACTATAACTATAGTAAAACACACTCGTAAGGAGAATGGTTTGAGATAGGTAGACCCACTGATGACTTATCCCCAAGACAATCCTTAAAAACGCTCGATGACAAGAATGTCTAGGAGCCAAATGAACATACTTGTCATGCATTCATTATGCATGACTAGAAGAAGGTCGAATTATCGGCTAAGCATCATGCTTAACAACAACAAAGAGCCTATTCCTACCACTTATTCTCTAGGAAACACTACCCCAAGGTGCAATTCTCCCTTACCTCAACACTTATAATGGAATAGAAGACCTAGACGACCACCTGGTGCACTTCCATATCGATGAGCCTCCACAATTTTACAAACACCATCATGTGTAAAGTGTTTCCCAACACATTGGCAAAGGCAGCCTTACTATGGTTTAACACCTTACTTGATGGCTTAATTACCTCCTTTGATGACTTGGCTAGTATGTTTCAATGGCATTTTCTTAACTCTAAGGTCCTACTATGGACTCCTCAATGCTTTATAACTTTAGACAGTGCCTTAACAAGTCCTTACATGCATACTTAGAGCACTTTAACAGTGTGAAGCTCCAAGTCTTTAAACTTAATACTGGAACAGCCTTATAGGCCCTAATCACAAGAATAGACCCTAATGGGAGGCTTTTTGATGCAGTCTCCTTTAATAAGGCGAACTCCTTAGATGAATTCATGTGAGTAGCTGAGAAGTACGTCACCCAAGAGGATGCCATCAAGGTAAGATTCAAGGTTGATAACAATACTTGTAGTTCGGTCAAAGATTAGTTAAGGCCAAGAGAGACTAACCATCTTCTTCAAAGGATAGGTAGGATAGGCAAAAACAGAGATTTGCTCATTACCCATCTTATATGCCTCTCAATTTCCCCCTTGGAGAGATTATGTATAGGTTGGGGAAAAACTTCCTTGACCACCTTATGTTAGAGAGATACTCAAAGTACCCAAATGGAACAAATATTGCAATTATCATTAGGTGCATGACCATAATACTAATGAGTGTCATTACCTCAAAAGTTCAATCAAAGGCCTTTTTTTCCAAGGGCTACATTGACCACCTCATTACCAATGAATGAAATTAACCCTAGCAACTAACCCAACATCATTGAGTCAAGCAACCACAACAGTAGCAACACCAACAACAAGATGCTGCTGATGATCAAAATTGCCACATCAAATGGAGATGGGTGAATACAATCTTTGGAGACCCTAGCCTTACAAGAGACATTGCCTCCATATCCACCAAGTACGAGGTATACTTGATCAAAACTATGAAGCCTAAGATGAATACCACTATCGGCATCACTTTGGAGGAAGAGCATAGAATCAACTACTTGCATAGCGATGCGTTAATAATTAATGCCTAGATTAGGTACTTTGATATCCCAAAGATGTTTGTCGATAGCAATAGTTCAGCTGATATCCTCTTCTACAATTCCCATAATCAAATGAAGGACCAACTTGATGACCCTTACAACCCTACAAACATAGCCATACTAGCTTTGGAGGCAGCAGACTTATGTTCACCAAAGGGCTCATCACCTTACTAGTACAACTGGGCGATGGTGCATACATCACCATACAATCAATTGACTTGTTATAGTTGACCATTAGTCACCATACAACACTATTATAATAAGGTTGAGTGTAAGGAAATTCAATACGCTCATTAGTCAAAGATGCTTAAAAGCCAAGTTCCTAATAAGAATTGATGAAGCGTAAGGAGATCAATAGTTATCCAGGTCTATTTATCCCAAAGCCCAAACATGACAACATCATGAATATCGAATCCAATGTAGATGAAAAACTAACCCTACGAGGAGAACCAAAAAAAAAAAAAAACTGAGGAAATTAAACTTGGAAGACTTTAGGGTTGACCACACGAATTGGAATTGCCTTACCCAAAGAAGAAAAGATTGAGCTTGTTGATTTCCTTTGGTTAAACATAGATGTCTTTATGTTTGTACTCGAAGATATACTTGGTATAATCAACATCCTTAAAGCAACCCATCACCTCAACATCAACCCCAACATACAACCAATGAAGCAAAAGAGAAGACACTTTACACTTAAGCGATAGGCCATAATTTAACAAGAGGTCTAGAAGTTACTGCAAGTTATATTCATTAGGCAAGAAAAATATTTGACATGGTTCATGAATATAGTCCGCATAAAGAAGGCCAATGAGAAATGAAGAATGTGTATCGACTATATCAACCTTAACAAACCTTGCCCTAAAGATTGTTTCCCTCTTCTTTGCATAGATCGGCACGTTGACTCGACATCAAGTCATGCTCTCCTCAGTTTCATGGATGCATACTTTAGTTATAATCAAATTCATATGGCACCCGAAGATGAGGTCCACTCCTCATTTATTATAAACTTCAACACCTACTGTTATATGGTCATACCTTTTAGCTTAGAGAACGCTGGAGCAATGTATTAAAGACTTGTCACCACTACCTTCAAGCTATAGATTGGCAAGAACCTCGAAGTTAATGTGGATCACATGATTGTGAAAAGTAGAGAGAGGAAAGGTCACATCAAGGACCTTCGAGAAACATTTAAAACCCTCCGCTATTACTGGATGAAACTTTACCCTTAGAAGTGTATTTTTAAGGTAGCATTAGGAAAATTTCTTAGCTTTATGGTCACCGAACGAAGACTAGAGGCTAACCCGGACAAAATACAAGCAATTCATGATATGATAACCTCTAAAACAATGAAAAAATTCAGCACCTCAAAAGGAGAGTTGTTGCCCTTGACTGCATCGTCTTTAGAAGCACCGATAATTACTTAGAATTCTTTAAGCTCTTGAAGAACCCCTCCATGTTCAAGTGGATGACTTAGTGTCAATAAGCATTTAACGGTTTGAAGAAGTTCCTGGAGTACCTACCTATTCTCTCAATACCCATCTTAGGTGAAGAACTATACATGTACCTTGTCATCAATGATAAAGCACTATCTTCGGAACTTGTTTGTATAGATGGATGAAAGCATAAGTGATCCATCTTCGAGATCATACACATGGAGGCTGCACTAAAATAAGCCCCAATAAAGGAAAAACAAAAGGGTTTAGCAAAGCCTAAGCAATTACCAACTGGATATGATGCGCCAACTGATCTTACTTAGTCTAACCTTCATTTGATATGACATATAAGTGAGGATTAGGGTCACTCGCCACTACTCTTTGCTAAAGGGAATAGATAAGAGTTAAGGAAATAGAAGACATGGTTAGGTGCTCTCGAAGGTTAAAATTATGTATTCAATAATGAAGTAAAATATGATGTTTGCTTACACATAAATGGGGTTTATATACTAGTCCCACTAGGGCTGCATGCGTATAAGGAAAAAATGAAAGAGTAAATTACTAATGTAATACCTAAGCCATGCTAAATAGGATAAAAAGGACAAATGTTATACAGCGTATAGAAGAAAGAAATATTCTAAAATGTCATGTCAGAAGACAAGTATCAATCTGGTATTTATGATTTGGTATTTGGCTGCTCTTATAAGAGTAAGCTCTCTAATAGCTCGACATTTGCTGGAATTAGCTTGGAAGAGGTTGGAAAGGAAATAGAAAACTTAGTCAACTTGATCTAAGGCAAATCGAAGCTCAAATATAAGGTATTGATGGAAGTCTCTTCAGGTTAAGTGACTAGATAGCTTGGCTCTAGTCAAGCACCTGAATAGCTTGGCTCAAAAAGAATCCTGGTATTCAGTAGCTAGGGTAATGCTTTAAACATGGTTAAAGCTCAGCACTCAGGTAGGATAAAGTGAAGCAATCCTTGGTTAGTAATGGAATCTTCATCCTTGATTGGTTGTTAAGCTAATACTAATCAGGTAAATCCTAATAGTCCTTTAGCTCGGATGCAGGTGATAGGTCCGAAGGGTTGATTCCTATCATCTTCTTAGGGGTCAAAGAGATTTGACCTCTTATATGTAGGGTCTTCTCTAGGTAGGCTTGCTTCATCTAGATGGTAGGGAATTATGTTGGATACATTGAATGTGAAAGAGATACCATAATCATTTAGTAGCTTGATTTGGTAAGTGTTGTAGTTGATCTTTTGTAGGATCTTAAATGGACCATCAGCTTTAGGTGATAACTTACTCTTCTTGAGACGGGGAAATCTCTCTCGATTGAGGTAGATCCAAACTAAGTCTCCTGGATTAAAAGAAACGGCTCGACGGCCTTGGCTACCAATCTCATGCTACCATTCATTGAACTTAGTGATCTTCCTCATTACTTGCCGGTGCAGTTTGTGCAGTTTATGAGCTTAGTCAACTTTAGCATGGTTTTCTTTAGGAGCTACATAGGTACCGATCATGTTTAGTGGGATGGTTGGGTTAAGGCTGTAGATAACCTTAAAGGGAGTCTTTTTAGTAGTACTAGAGGCAGTTCAGTTGTAGGCAAACTTCACAATAGGTAAGTGTAGATTCCAATGCTTTAAATTCTTCCCGACTATAGCTTGGAGCAAAGTTCCTAGCGTTTTGTTCACTACTTCAATTTAGCCATTAGTTTATGGGTGGCTACTTAAACTGAACACAAGTTTAATGCCAAGTCTCTTCCATAGGGTCTTCTAAAAGTAGCTTAGAAAATTAGTTTCTCAATCTGAAATAATGGACTTCAAAACTCCTTGTAGGCAGACAATTTCTTACAAAAACAAATCAATAATATACAAAACATTGTTAATTCGGTAGTATAGAATGAAGTGTGCCATTTTGATGAATCGGTCTACCATTACAGGGATTAAATCCTTGCCTTTGGGTGCTTAGGGCAACCCCAAGACAAAGTCCATGTAGAGGTTAACCCAAGGTGAGTTCAGCATGGGTAAGGGCATGTATTCCCGATATAGCTCCTTTCTCCCTTTCGCCCTTCTACATACATCACATCTATTAACGACCTTATGGACAACCTTGATTAGGCCAGGCTAATAAAAGTTCTCTTAGTCTTGGTCTCACTAAATGCCTAAATAAACGACCACTATGAGCTTCCCTAACCAACAACTCACATGCAGAACAACTAGGTATGCATAATCTCCCCTCCTTAAATAGATATCTAACCTTTAAGTAGTATCCGCTAATAGCAACTCCATTTTGACATTTCTCTAGTATAGGATCGAAGTGTGGGTCTTAAGCATACTACTCAGCAATAAGGGAAGTCCTAACAACTTTGTCTACAGGGTAGTTAGTAAGACATGCTAAAGTAACAGAGTGTTAGTGACCACATTAACACTACTTTTGTTACGCTTGATCACATAAGAGAATCCTTCCATAAACTCTAATCATTTAGCTTACCTTTTCGAAAGTTTTTTTTCTTGTACTACCCAAATGCTCCAAGGGCTCATAGTCCATGTAAATGACAAACTCTTGAGGTAATAAATAATGCTCCCACACTATAACGACTCAGAAAAGTGAATATAGCTCCTTCTCATACATAGAATAATTAAAGGGCATCACCATTAAGCTTCTCACTATGGTAAGTAATAGGTCAGCATTGTTGTATCAAAATTGCTTTAATGCAAATCCCCAATGCATCACATTCTTACTCAAATGGCTTATCAAAGTCGGGTAGGCTAAGACAGGTGTGGTGGTAACTTTCTCCTTAATCTCCTTAAATCTCTTCTCACCTTAAGTAGTTTACTAAAATCCATCACCCTTCTTTGTCAATTCAGTCAAGGGGGCTGCAATGGTATTGAAGTTCTTGATGAATCTCTTATAGAAAGAAGCATGACTATGGAAACTTTGAACTTCAGTAACATTCTTAGGTGTAGACCAGTCTAAGATAGCTAAGACCTTCTTGTCATTGGCTTAGATTCCTTCTCTAGACACCACATACCTAAGAAAGACAACTTCACTTTGGTAAAATGTACATTTCTTCAAGTTTTCAAACAGTTTCTTGGCACGAAGTATGTAAAAAATAGCTTAGTGATGTTTCAGGTGACTGGCCAAGTTGGCGCTGTATATTAGGATATCATCAAAGTACATGACTACACATCTTCTAATGAAAGGGTATATTACTTGGTTCATGAGCCTCGTAAAAGTGCTCAACGCATTAGTGTGCTTGAATGACATAATCAACCATCCGTAAAGACTATACCCTATGTTAAATGAGGTCTTCTATTTGTCACTAAGTCTCATGCGAATTTAATGATAACCACTTCACAAATTAATCTTTGAAAACACTTTGGTGCCATGAAGCTCCTCTAATAAGTTATCGAGCTTTGATATAAGATATCTATACTAGATAGTAATTTGGTTGATAGCTTAGCTATCAATGTATATACATGTGCCAAGAACCATCTTTCTTTGGGACAAGCAGAGTAGGTATGACATGAGGGCTTGTGCTCTCTCTCATATAACCTCACTCAATAAGCTTGTCCACTTGTCTTTTCAACTTGGTAACCTGCTTAGGGTTCATTCTATAAGTAGGTCTGTTCGGTAGAGCTGTACCTAGCTGTTGATTAATGTAATGCTTAATACCTCAGATTGGGGGTAGTCCTTTAGATAACTCATTTGGGAACAGGTTAAAAAACCAATATATTAATTTCTAAACCTCTTCTGGTACATCTTCCAAGTCCTTTAGCTTTAACAACCTTCTAATTAATAGAAACATAGGCGCTTTGGCTTTTTCAACAGCTTAGAGTTCTCATTCACTAAGCATTAGGGCCTTCTTTTTTCTAACTTAAGTGAGTTGATTATGAGTCTCATTCACTTAGCTTAGCATCATAGGTTATATCACAATTTTCTTACCATCCTTTGTAAAGGCATAGGTGTTTTTGAATCCATCGTGGATGACATGTCAGTCAAAAAACCAAAGCCATCCCAACAATATATATGAAGCTTCTATGGGGACAACATTACAGACCACTTCATCTCTGTGCACATTTCCCATATAAAATGGTATAGTTACTTGTTTGGTTACTTGTAAAGCTCCTTTATCATGCAACCAATGTAGCCTATAGCATCAGGGTTAATTAGAAGTCACCAAACCTAACTTCTGCACAAGGGATTGGATAACAATATTAGTACAACTGCCACCACCTACTATGATCATGTACACTTGTCCCTTGATAGTACACTTAGTGTGGAACAAATTTTCCCTTTAGTCTTCCTCATTGCTCAGTATTAAGTTCAATACACATCTCAATACTAAGGTCATCACTTCTCCTTAGTTAGCATAAACAAATGTCTCTTCCTCATCCTTCTCTTCTTCAATGCCTCTAACATTCTTATCTTCCTTCTCAAGCTTACTATCATTTGTACTGTCCACATCATCACCTTGGAGGACCATAACATGTGGTTAGGACACTTAGTAGCCATATGCCCACAACCTAAGCACTTGAAACATTTTATCTCACTTGTCTCACAACCTAAAGTTTGTCTCCTCTCACATAACTTTAAAGCTACCCCATCATCAACTTGGCTCTTCAGGCTAACTCAACTATCATCAGGTCAGTCATTCATCTCTTTTACTCAGGAGGGTCTCCTCAGCTCATTGTAGGTAAGTCAACATAGAACAAAAGTTCATGGAGAGCTCGGACTAGGTCAAATCGGGGTATTTCTCCTCTACTTATAAACCCTTTGTGCTATTTTATTAGCTTTCTCAAGTATGTGAAACCTTTGTACTTCAACAATATTTCGGATCTCATATCGGAGCCTTAAAATAAACCTTGATACAATGCGAGGTTCAAGCTCATCCATATTAGCTCAGATCATTAGCATCCAGAATTCCTTGACATAGTCATTAACAGCTTGGCTTCCCTGGTGAAGTTCTTGCAACTTTGCAAAGGTATCTTGCAAATAGGTCTTAGGTATAAATCTTCCTCTCAACAGCCTCTTTATATCATCCCAAGTACGCACTACTTGTTGTCCATCCCTTGCTCTAGCCTCATTTAAGTTTTTCTACCACAAAGGGACATACCTAGAGAACTCAAGGGCGGCAAGTTGAACTTTATTAACCTCGACATACCCATAACAACCAAACACTCTTTCAATTTCTCTTCCTACTTTGGGTACTTGTCAGCATTTCCACTTTTAGTAATGGTTGGAATCTAAACTTTGACATTTTTAAGTCCTTAAGGAGGTCGACATCTTCGTTCCCCTACCTTGTCATATCCTTTGTCCTCTCCTTCCTCTCCATCAACTTCTTCATCTTCTTCTTCAATCTCTTCCACTTTAAGTCTTCATCTAGCAGGTCAGTTTACTACTCCTCTAACTTTGTGGGGTCGAGCTAAGATTGAGATCTGCTAGCATGGTCATATCTCCTCTCTCACATCTCTTTTGCTTGACCATGATTAAGAACTCCTTAGAGCTATTGCTTCTTTTCTTGCATAGCTGGGACTGGACTCTCAATAAGGTCGATGAGTCTATTAAGCTTGTCATCTACTAACCTTAGTGTATTACTGCCATGTTGACTACAGCTAACATGAGCGCTATTGTCTTGGTCACCAATTGATAAGAATTGGCTTGCGACCATCTCCAAGTCATAGCAAACCTATTCCAAGCCAAGGCCAACCTGCTTTACTCAAGGTTGAGAAGGGAAAGAAAGATAGCTTGATAACAGCTTTGTCAGTTGTGAAGAAGACAATGGATCAAACAATCGAGGTCTTAGTCTTAAAGACTAGCTTGGCATAACATAAAGGATCTAGTACCAACCAATCCTAGAGCTCAACAACTATGGGCTAACTTTACATATAGCTCAGCTAAGCATTGCAAGACTTCAGCCACCCTGACTTAAACTAAGGCATCCAACTACTAACCTCAACTAGTTCAGATCCTACTCATTCTAAGATAGCTCAATGACCCACATGTTGACCTTCCTGCTAAAACGCATAGTTTTGTGCATTTGTAAATATTTTCTTTATTTTAATCGTATCCCTAATCTTTAGGGCTTAAGGCCTTATACACTATTTACATTTTTGTCACTAGGGTTTTAAGATGCACTATAAATAGTAACTTTTGCAAGTGGTAGTTGACTTTATCATCAATTATTAAGACTATTCTTAGAGGATTGCTTTATCATCAATTATAAAGAATATTCTTAGAGGATTTCCTCTCGTGAAGCGTACTTAAGCTAGTTTCCTTTTTGAGCTTATCAAGTGCATTGTTACTCTTTAATTTACCTAAGTTCTTATCAATCTCCTTCTTCAGATTGTGGCAAACTCCCTCATTTGAGTAAGTTAGTGAGTCACATCTAACCCTAATTTGAAACGTTGAGCATTGATTTGGCTTTCGTAAGTCGTATCAAGACCCATTTCAAGCTCAAACCCGATTGTGTTTGTGTATCAGTGCATAATATCCTTTCACATTCACATTCAAAACCCTCATTTACAAATTTCCCTACTAATGACTCTTATGTTTGAATACCCATCAAGAGTTAGAGTTTGCTGCGTAGTTCGATCCGTATCACCAATAGTACCTTGCATACTCAAATCCGATATTATGTAACAGTACTCGTTATTACTTTCTTAAACAAGAATAACTTTAACAACATAAACTCAACAAAACCATACTACCCACTACTACCTAACAACACTTTTAAACCACCACTCTACTCATAAACCAGAATCATGCTAGCATACTCTAACCACTTCGTTACTTAACACAAAACAATGTAGTATAGAAATTGAACGTGCTCTGTTTTCATAGATAGAAAAAAGAGTAAAACAGAGCATCATAAGTTACCACACTTACCTCTTACAAACCATTACTCCATAGCTCACAACTTCAAAACCTATATCTATAACTTGACCAAAAGTCTAACATACTCAAGAATAACACTGTAGTAGCTATGAAAGAATATAATAGCTACTAATAGCAACATGAACAAAACTTCACTGTAACTTCACGTACTCCCTCACGGAACTATGCTGTGATACTAGTAAAGCTAATGCCTCTCTAAGGTCGTACATATTGAGATAACACCACAACAAATCCCAATAAATCAAAAACAAAAGAGTTTACCAAAGCTCAAGTAGCTACTGACTGGGTATGATGCACTAATTGATCCTACTTAGCCTAACCTCTACTTGATATGACATACAAGTGAGGATTAGGCTCACTTGTTGCTATTCTTTGCCAAAGAGAATAGATAAGAGTGAAGGAAAGCAAAGATACGGTTAAGTGCTCTTAAAGGTTAAAATTCTATATTCAATAATGAAGTAATATATGATGTTTTCTTATACATAAATGGGGTTTATATACTAGCCCCACTAAGATTATATGCATACAAGGAAAAGACAAAAGGTTAAATTACTAATGTAATACTTAAGACATACTAAAAAGGGTAAAAAGGACAAATGATATACAATGTATTGAAGAGATAAATATTCTAGAGTATTGTATCAAACTACACATGTCAATTTAGTGTTAATGATTTATTGTTTAACTATTCTTGTAGGTTTAAGCTCTCTAATAGCTTGTCATTTGCTGGAATTAGCTTGGATGAGGTTGGAAAGTAAGCAAAAAACTTACCCGACTTGATCTGGGGCAGATTGAAGCTCGAATGCAGGGTGTTGATGGAAGTCTCTTCAAGTTGGGCAACTAGACAACTCAGCTCTGGTCAGCTGCCTAAATAGCTTGGCTTAGAAAGAATCCCAATATTCAGCCGTTCAAGTTTTGCTTTGAATACGGTTAATCCTTAACACTCAGGTCAGATAAAGTAAAGCAATCCTTGGTTGGTAGTGGAATCTTCACCTTTGATTGGTTAGGTAAACTTAATAGTCCTTTAGCTCAGCTACGGGTGATGGGTCAAAGCATTTGATTCCTATCAATAAACCTATATAATATGAAAGCCACATCCTCCAAGGACCAAAAACCAGATACACCAAGATCGAGAAGTTCGTTCTCGTAGTAGTTATTGCTACATGTATACTCAAGCCATATTTCTAAGCCTACCCAATCAATATATTGACTGACTAGCTACTTTGAGCCATCTTACAAAGGCTAGATGCCTTAGAACGATGGTTAAGTATGCCTTCGAGCTTAGTACTCATGGTGTTTAGTTTCGGCTAAGACAAGCGATCAAGGCATAAGTCTTCATAGACTTCATTGCAGAGTACACAAGAGAGGAGGAAGCATACTAAGACATCGATATACCAGTGTAGACTCTCCATGTTGATAACTCCACTACTTGAGAGTAAGGGGGAAGTGGGGCTAACATAACCCTACAAGGCTTATACGAAATGAAGGTACTATACGCCATAAAGTTTAGATTCCCGATGAGCTAAAAAGAGGCTAAGCATGAAGTGATTATCTTCGAACCAAAAAATAGCTAAAGACATTAAGGTAGAGAAGCTAGACATCTATTCAGACTCCATGTTAGTAGTCTAGTAACTAAAGGGAGAATATAAGATAGAGGGAAAGACGATGGTCAAATACCACCAAACAATCCAAGCACTCCTCTTAGATTTAACTTCCTAGAAGATTAAAAAAATCCCTTGAGCAAAGAATTTTGAAGTAGATAAGTTGTCTAAGGTGGCTTCTGCCATTCTCCCAACATAACATGATGACAATAAGTCCTCATTTATTCAGTACCTCCTAAAGCACAATACAAAGTTGTCGAGCCTAGTTTTTCACCCTTTCGATTCTTTTTATAAAATTAGGTCTTCTTTAAACCGATCAGTACTAAATCCTACCCATTTAATATTGACCCTCGACTAGGGTATAAAGAAGATTTTTTCCAACTTGAAAAAATTTGGAGTCGCCACTCGATCGGAGTCGAGAAAAGGGGTTAAGTTATAACCAATTAGGTGGATTGGTTATAACTTAGCTATTAGTCTATCGATTGAAAAACCAATTTGTAAAATGGCTTTTTTGAAAACCAAAGATTTAGGTCTGGGGGCTAATTTATTAAACCCTAAACGAGTACCACTTTTTAACTTTCCGAATTTAACTTCGCTTTTCAAATATACCCTTTTTAATTTCTAAAAACATCTAATTATGATACATGTGACTAAATTGATTAATTTACATAAATATCTAAAAATTGAAAAAAAAAATTTCCATATTTTAAGTCACCTTGTACTTACGTACGGGTGCCTACATACCCACTATTAGGGATCAGACTTCCATAATTTGCTTATAAAAAAACTTTAGTGGGTGGTTTGATTTTAATTTTTGAAGAAGGGTCGTATTTACGTTTTTACTCAATTCAATTTATCTAAGGAAATTCTTTTAAAAGGGTCCTAATTTGTGTTTTATTTTTGAAAACTCTAAAATAGTCTTAATTTGGAAAAATGTCTATTTATTTTCATTTATTTTTAGAAAACTTAATTTTTCTAAGTGTGAGAACGATTTTTTTTTCTAACCTATTTATTTATTTTTATTTTTATTATATTATCTTTTTTATTTTATACTTAATCTATCTATTTCTATTAAAATAAATAAATAGACTACTTCTTTTCTTTTCTTTTTTCTCTTTTTGTTTTTTCTTCTCTTTCTTTTTGTTCACTCTTTTTTTCTCTTTTTTTTTTTCTCATTTATAACATGTACAAATAAAAAAATGAATAAATAAATAAAAAAGAAAAAAAAAATCGGGTCGACTCGGATTGGCTCGAATTAGCTCACTTCGGCTCGCTTTCGCTTGAATCGACTCATTTCGGCTTGGATCAACTCGGTCAACTCACTTCGACTTGGATCAGCTCACTTCGACTTGGATCGGTTCAATCGGCTCACTTCGGCTTAGATCGACTAAGTTAGCTCACTTCGACTTGAGTCGGCTTACTTCGGCTTAGATAGGCTTGGTTAGCTTGAGTTGGCTTACTTCGGCTTGGAGTTGGCTTAGTCAGCTCGAGAAATCTGATGGTAGTGGTTTTCGTAAAAACACCATAGGAAATGTTATGCTAGAGAGAGAGGAAACTTTGATTTTTGTTTTTCTAAAGTGTTTCAAAGTTTTTGTTATGTTTTGAAAATGAAGAGTAGACCGCTATTTATAGGTGTCAATGTCGTGCTAAGGATGAAAAAAATTAAATGCAATATAATTTTCTTCCATTTTTGGATTAGACGAACCTGGACAATATGTGGTGGCAAATACATAACTGCACATATATGAATATGCCTGAATGTGTCGAAGTGTGTCAGAGTGTGTCTACCACACTTAGAAGTGAGTTAGCAAATGACGTGGCGATGACGTGGCTCGTGATGTGGCAATGACATGGTGATAAAGTGAGAAAAGAAAATAAAAGATACATTTTGCACCTTTCATGGATTGAACTCAGGATCTTCAAGTCATATGCAATGTCAAGTTTAAGTGCTTATCCAACTAAGCTATTGGTTTTTCCTTATTCATATGTGTAATTAATTATACATATGGACTAGGTCAGCTTTGGCTAAATTTAAATCTAAGCTTAGACTCAACAACCTTTTATTCAAAACTATTTAAATTAAAATTCTATTTAAATAACCTAAAAATTTATTATTTTCTAAATTCCCTATTTCAAATTTCTTATTTTTTTTGTATTTTTTCTAAATTTCTTATTTTTTGTGTTTTTTCCTATTTTCCTATTTTTTAATATTTTTCTAGAATTCCTATTTTTTCTAACATTCATCATTTTTTTTTGGGATTTCTTTAATTTTCTATTTTTTTTTATTTTTCTAATTTAGGACCCAATAACCTAATTTGAAAAATAAAGAGAGAGGGGGGGGGGGGGGAGGGTGTAAAATTAGGTGTCTATAGAAGTGATAAGAGTAAGAATTCCTCAAGATATGACCAATGAGCTCCTAACCTTACTAGATGGACCCTATAGTGGAACACCTAAGGATTGGAGCACTACCAAAAGACTAAACTAAGGCAAGGAGGTTAGCTTATGCCTTTACCAACTATATATTCATTGATGGCGTACTGTACCATAGAAGCTAAAGCATATTACTCCTTAAGTACCTTAGACCTAAGGAAGGCATTTGAGCCTTAAAAGAGCTCCATGCCAGTGTATGTAATGATTACATTCAATCGTAGGCCTTGTACATCCAAGCCCTCTGATTAAGCTATTATTAGCCAATCATGAAGGAGGAAGTGAAGGCCTTAGTCCAAAAATGCCATAAGTGCTAAAAGCATGCCCCAATCTCTTATATGCTAAACTCCATCCTCCATCCTGTAGTAAGCCCATGGTCGTTTAACTAATAGGGGTTGGACGTGCTCTGTCCCTTTCTAAAGGCATTTGCAAGTCGATTGTTCATGACTATTTTACAAAATGGGTAGAAGCGCAAGCAGTAGCAACCTTCACTGCTCGAGCTACTGAAGTCTTTATCCTTACATACATCCTCTCTTATTTTGGAATCCCTTACGCACTGAACATAAACAATGGCAAGCAATTTGATAGAAATAAGTTCCAGCAGTTTTGTAATAAATACAATATATAAGGCTTCGCTACACTTCGATCGCTTACCCTGAACCAACGATTAGGTCGAGGCAATCAACAAGATCATCCTTGGCAACCTAAAGAAAAGGGTAGAACATGCTAAGGACAGGTAAGTAGATGAGCTCCCTAACATTCTCTAAGGATATCACACAACTCATAGAATGTCCATAAGAGAGATACCATTTTACTTGCCTTCAAATCAGAAGTCATTCTCCCTATCAAGCTCGAGTTACCTATAAGCAAGGTCTAGAACTTCAATGTGAACACAAACCACATGGCCCTCCAACTAAGCCTTGACATGATCAAGAACATAGTGAAAGCTTAGGTGGCAGCTTATCGACAGTAGGTGGCTCGATACTACAATAAGAAAGTAAAGCACAAAGTTTTTCACCTAGCGACTTAATGTACAGAACATTAGAGGCCACAGGCTTACAGGAGGGGCAAAGGAAACTCATCCCCAATTAGGAGGACCTAGTACGTGTAAAAGAGGATGCAAGCAACGGGGTATAAAGGCTTGAGACCCTTTACTTATAGCCCATCCCTAAAACCTAGATTGCAAATAGCCTAAGGCTATATTTCACCTAAGTCTTGCAATTTGGTTGTAGCATTTGTAAAAACTTATCATGTGAATGAAACGATGAGTTCCCTACACTTTTTTAACTATTTTCTCTTTTTGCTAGCTTACACCTCATACCCTTATCCTTAGGTTGATTCTCATCCCTCAAGGCATACCCCAAGTTAGTACCTACACTAACACCATTAGCTTATGTACTCCCTCTCATTGTTGATTTTCGCTATGTACCCTTGTCTTCAAGTTGATTCTCATCCCCGAGCCTATACCACAAGTTATTATTTACACTAGCACCATAGGGACTAAGGCCATGACTACCATCAGGATAAGTTCCCCCAACAAGGTTCGAGTAATGGCATAGTTCTTGAGACTGAGAGTGTACATGCCACTTAAGTAAATGGACCAACACGGTTGCATACATTAATCACCATAATGGTCCTCACACCTAAGGGTTACAGTCAAGCCGCAAGTATACTAACCTAGTTGGTACATTTATCTGATTAGTTGTTAAATACGTTCGCAAACAACTACTATAATGATCAAAGGTTTTAAGTAAGTGACTTGGGGCAACAAAACGAGTCGAACAAGAAATAGACATAAGCACATATAAGAGGAAAAACTAGAATGTTATTAATTGAAAGATCGTTACAAGGCTTTAAGGTCAGCATCTCGATCTTGAGTACATATAGAAACAACAAGAAAAAAGATTACAAGTAAATATACAAGGCTAATTCCTAATCTACTACTCAACACCAACTCTTGATGTCCGTTCACAACTTCAGTTAACTTGCCTGAAGAAGATTCCTACTCAGGCTAGTCTACTCACAACTTTAACTCAGCTTACTCATGACCTCATCTCGAGGATCCATGACTAGTCCCTCGACCTCGGGTGAACTAATAGAGATGGCCATTGTAGCCTTAGTAGCTTTAAGGTAAGCCCTACACCAACCAAATGAGCTAACCTTCCACATTAGTGACTTAAAGTGGGTTAAACTAGTTGATTTGCCTAACCCATCGATGGCACACGCCAAATAGTAAGCAGGGCTTGAGATTGTCCTAATACACCCCCTGCATTGTCCTTGATAGAAAACCTTAAGATCTAGAGAGAGGCCTCCTTTGCCATTGTAGTTACTACCGAGGCCCTACTTGCACGAGCACTTGAGAGGCAATGCTTGAAGGCCTTACAAGTAACCTTATGCAGACAAGCAACCTTATCAATGAAGCTACCTTAGTTCCATCATTGTGTAAACATTCTTAGCTCGAAGGTAAATTTGATTGAGAGGTCTACATACATCCTTCATCGGTACTCAAGAGCTATCCCCTACTATCGAGTCACTCTTTACACCCTACGATTAGCAATTAATCAAGGGCCTTAGAAGAGCTAGGGCCCTCTTCTCAAGTTCATATAGACTCTCGATGACCCTAATTTTCCTCCACTTGCTCATCTCACGACAAAGGGGAACAACTTAAGGACAATCAGCTCTCAAGTATGGATAGTATTAGAATATTAGAACGCATTTGAATGAGGGAACAAAGGCCCTACGAGTCCTTTATATAGGGGGCCCATGCAACCCTAGCCGTCTACATATCCCACCTCTCAACGACTTTGATTAGCATTCGAACCAACCTTCGGGAAACATAAAGGCATTGTACTAATATTAAATGCCTTTTGGAAGGCACATTTCCCAAGATGCTACCAATGTCAGGTGGGTTATCTGCCTAATAAAGCATGATGTCAAGACTTGTGCACTATACAATAAGAATCACCAAAGCTTACCTAAAGACTTACAAGAAGTACCCTACAAAAACAAGTAAGGATGAGTCGAGCAAGTGGTGCTTGGTTAGCACTATGGTTGAGTAGGTCAAAAAAACTTTGCACAAGCAAAGAAATTCAAATATCTACACTAGATGACAACTCAATGAAACAAATGAAGACGACAAAGTGTAAGTAGGGAAAATAAAAGGCAAGTGCGAGGTGACAAAATAACTTCATTTAGCATTAGTTCTCTATGCAGCAATTAGAAGGGGTCGGCATCTCGACCCTACACAACAAAATAGAGAATACACATGGTTATTTGTAAACCCATAAAATTTTTAACCTAATACCCAAAGTAGACCCTAGTGTGCTTGAAGACTCTAAGAGTTAATAAAGTTAGTTAAGATCAAAACCTTAAGACAATAATTGAAGATTTAATCGCATAGAAAACTTTTGTACCCTAAATATATATAAACACTAAAGATTGAGCTCGAAAGTGATAAAACGCTAAAATTATAACTTTAAAGACATGAAAGTACTAATTCACTATAATTTACCCTAAAACCCTAGTTGATAATACATCCTTAGTATCTTACCAAATCATTAATAAAAGATCAAAGATAACTTTCAATCATTCATACATACATATAAAACTAAAGTAATCCACTAGAAACTAAGATATTGCATTATAGATCACATCTATCTTCTAATCATATAACTAAGTTAGTATTTTATAGAGTTAAGTGTATAATTGATGATTATACTACATGTAGTTAATATTAACATACTAAATGGCATATTTCATGATAGTTACTCTAAGTACTATACTAAATAATGTATATAGGAAATAAATACTTAGAGGGAGATCTCATTAACTATTCTTATTAATCATTTCAATAAACTTCATATTTCCTTAATTTTCTTCCTAATTTTTTTAATTACCTCATTATGTACACACAAATTACCTTTAATTTCAAAAGGTTGACTAAGTCAACATTTGACCAAATCAAAGTTTGACTAAGTTAACATGTTGACAAAGTCAACAAATGTCACTATCAAACTAGAATCTTCCATTTCTTTCTATTGAATTATTTCCTTTTCTTTTGGATTTTTTTTCCTTTCCTTTTCCTTATCTTGCCGTCTACTCTAGAGAACACTCTAGACCCTACTTGTCCCACTTATAAAACACAAAATCAAGACATAAGAAACCCTTTCTTTTTCCCAATCAAAACCATAAACCCCCTTTCCTTTTTATCTCCAACACTTTCTCAATTTCATTTTCACAACTTCAACTACCACCACAAATTACTATACCATATATACTTACTTTCCTTTTCATATTACAAGGAGAAAAAGGTACAATTTTATTTGAATTTCTAGTTTAATAGTTAGTTAGTATCAACCTTATGTTAGTGTAGAAAGTTTATGTAACATGTACTCATGTGTTGTTGAAGATAGGAATCCTTATACCATGCTTAGAAGTGTAGAAATACTTAGGTATATAGGTAGAAATGCATATGTATATATAACAAGTGAGTACATGTAAAGGGTATATATAAGGATTTTAGTGAAATATTTAGTATAAGTATAAGAATCTCTAGATAAGTGGAGAAGGAACACGTGTACATATGCTTAAGTATGTGTATACAAGGATATTCTTGATGTACATGTTTATGGATACTCTTATACATAAGTATTTTTTATGTACATAACCAAAAAGGAAGAGTATACTAACTATACATACATATAACTTGCTAAATAAGCCTATAAGGTGCAAAAATATGGATTACAAGAAAGATTTCTTAACAAAGTATAAAAGGCATATGAAAATACATATACCACCGTATGTATATATGGGTATATGTATGAGTATAGATACGGTATATGTACAAGTATACTAGTATACATACAAGTGTATTAGAAGTATATATATACATAACATAAGTATAAGATACATAAGTACTTAAGTGTAATAATTATACATAAATAATTTATAACATAATTATTTAAAATACTATAAGATAGTATAGTAAAATAATAAACTATACAATATGTACAAATGTATACATATATGGGCTGAAATCACTTTAAGCCCATAACATAAATCTCAAATTGAATTAGTCTTATTTGTGCACATAAAATAGTAATAACAATGTAAAATTATCTAAGTGTAAGAACCAAATGACTAATTAAATCATTAAGTACTAAAATATGGTATAAAACTAAACAATATGAATCTTCAAGCTTCAACAATTAAAATTTTAGTAAATTTAATTCATATCATAAAACACGGGTCTTAACATCCAAAATGGATATCACCGTGTGAACATAATTCGAAAACGATGAAAAACGATTATAAGTTCGTAAATATCGGAAATAGAATGAAAAAGTTACATATGATTAGCAATTAGGTTTAATCGAATAAAAACTGATATTAATCTAAGTAAAATTAGGTAGATAGATATCTAGAATCATTAGTTAATTCAATTATTTATTATCCTTATTATCTCGTAATGATCAGATGATCCTGATGAAGGCAAGGATCTTCCGATCGATTATTACACTAGAGTGAGTCATCATAGTTAAGTGAATACTCCCAATGACTCTATACTTCTTTTGTGTTTGTAGTTAGTGCACTTAAATTAAATAATAATAACTTAATGTGTAAGGATTTAGGATATGCATGTCCTTGATACTAATTGCTTACTGTGAAAAATATTGTTTAATACAATAATTGAGGATTTGATTGTTACATGATTTGGATGGTTTGCGGATATTGATTGATCACCACATAATTTGACTTAATTATATTTGGCTTATCTTAAATTAAAAGAGTCATGCATTATCTATGCATTGAATTACTTATTCCAGCCATCACTTCATAGGGAGGTAAAGAGAGGCCTTGCGGGGGTTATTTATATATATTAAAGTGTTTTTGTATGGTACGTTCATACAACATGACCTTACTCGAATCTACAGGCTTACTAGGTGATGGAGACGCTAACTATATGGCTGAGGGTTCAGTTTAGAGATCTCTTCTAGAGGGTGTGGGTGTAGATTGCGAGGGCCACCTCACCGCTAAGCTTAGGATTTTATATACTATTGAATTTTCAGAAATGAAAATGTATTTTATGAATTACGGAATTTAAAGTTATGGTTAAAAACCCAGGTCTTAGAGCCCGGTCATGATTGGTGCCAATGTATCCCTAACCCTTATCTTAAAGGGCGTTAAAATCCAATATTATATGCAGCACCAATCAACTACATATATTGTTTGGCATACTACGTGTGCATATTGTTTGTTAACTTGTTTGTCAATATAATATGAGTAATAACTCATTAAGCTCTTGTAACTTACTTCCTAATATTTTTGTTTTTGTAGGTTGATAGGTAATCAGACATGGGTTAAGAGTTGAATGTTGAGTATAAGTATTGGAATGTTTTAAAGTTTAGAATTAACGGAAGATTGTATAGTTCATTTGAGACTTTAAAGTAACTATCACTTTTATATTTAGATTTTAGTAACTTTAATAAGTTTGAATTTTAAGTTTATGCTATTTGATCTTATCATTTGGTAGGGGATACCGATTTTCTATGGTTTTGAAGAACTGTGGGATATCGGACATCTATAGTGATTTATATTTATGTTTTACAATAAATAAATTAGTTAAAAATCAGTAATCTTAGTGATTTATCATTTAAAGTCTTGCAATCTCTAACTTGTAAAGTAATTTCCATATCAAGAGTGCACATGTGATATGGAAATTTTCAGGCAATCCTACTAGGCTTCATTTGGGGTCCTGACATTATCTACCACCGAATATAACAAAATACAAAAAAAACAAAAACAAAAGCATAAAGTCAATCTGACCTAGTCAACTTTAACATTCCCCTCATCCTTCTCCTCCCCTCCTTCACTTGACCCTTCTCCATTGCCAACTTCCCCAGTGCTCTCTTCTGCAGATTCCTCCTCCTCCGTTAACCTACCATGTGACATCGAAGCTTGCAACACTATTAGCCCCCTAAAGCTCGGGAACATCCAAGGACTCAAGGAATAACTATCATTTGACTCCTACGACCAGCCCTACTCTTTAAGAAGCTTAGCTTCCTTCTAGGCAAAACATGCTCGAGCATCTTTTAACTAATACGATCTACACTAAAGATTAATAAAGCCTCCGTAAGAAGTGGGTCTAAGCATGTAGAAAGCTTGAAGAACAAGGATGAAAATGTACGAGAACAAAGAAATAAACAAGCAAAACTCGATTCTCTCTAAGGAAATTATGCACTAGGAAACTATTGAGGACTCACAGAGTGAACTGGATATGACTTACGAGCTAACTCAATGAAGGTACTCGCCATCTAGCCTTACTTAAAGGTTGGAATAAAAGTGAAGTAAGCAAGCAAATAGAGAGCAATGCCCATGAAAAGAGAAGTATATTCAATATCAGATGATGTTGGGGTTACATTTACAATGAATATTTATACTTGAAATGCTAGGGCAATTGCTACAAATGGAAAAGACTGAAAGGGTAATGTCCAAAATTAGTATGATATAGGGAATGTTCGAAGGAAATAAATGAAAAATTAACAAAAGTAGGTGTTCTGTATAGAAGATTCTATCATTAGAGATGCTCGAGCATATGGTAGATGATTAATAGTTATACACCTAGCAAATAGACAAATTGTATGGCTATCTTGGCTGTTATCGAGTAATGATGCCAATTCGAGCCGATAGTTTAGCATTTTCAAGCTGAATAAGCAACTCCTTCGAGGTGAATTTAGATCAAACGTACTCAGTATAGCTCAAATTTAGGTTAATTGGGTAGATGGTCAAGTGAGTCAAGCTGCCATCTAAGTGTACCTTTAGTTAGCAACTAGAGACTATTGACAAGAACAAGAAGGTTTGGCTTGGATAGGGTAACAGGTCAATAGACTACAGTAACTTGGACTCTTCAGTTATGGGGCATAAACAAAGAACTTGCTTGGCTATGCTTTCTAATCCTCGGCCTTGAGTTTAGGTTAGAGGTCTAGTAGCCTAATTCCTATCATCCTCGCCTAGTTGATTGGGATCTAGGATCAAATATGGTTAGTCCTCATCCAAGTCCTCCTCAAGTCAGTAAGGGTTAAGGTTGGCAACAGTAAACATGCTAGGCACTCCAAAGTCTTCTGGTAGTTCTAGGTGGTATATATTGTTGTTTATCTTCTAGAGTATCTTGAATGGTCCTTTAGCTCTAGTAGACAGCTTGTTCTTCTTATTATTAGGAAACCTTTCCTTGCTCAAGTGTAGCCACACTTAGTGACCATGCTGAAAGTACTTAGTCTTCCTTCCTTTACCTTTCTCTCTTAGCTTCTTAGCAGCATAGTCAATATGCTAGGCTATTCATTGGTAAATCTATTAGATGGATTGAGCTTTGGTTCTTGCTTCTTGATCTTCTTGGTCAGGGGATGACATTAAGGTATGATCAAAGGGTAGTTCGAGATTGAAATTGTAGATAACCTCAAATGGGGCATGTCCAGTGATGGTGTATGTCATTCTGTTGTAATTAAATTTTACCGTAGATAGATAGACGTCCCAATCAACTAAGTTTTTTCCTACTATAGCTCAGAGTAATGATCTTAGGGTGTAGTTGACAACCTTTGTCTAGTCAGGGGTTTGGGAATGACAAGAAGTATTAAATAGTAATTTGGTTCCCATTTGACACTAGAGAGTTCTCTAGAAATGATTTAAGAATTTTAGGTCTCTATCTAACATCACACTCCTTGGCACTTCATGCAAATGAATTATTTCCTACAAAAACAAAGAAGCAATAGTCGAAACATCATTAGTCTTAGTATAAGGCACAAATTGTGCCATTTTATTGAACCTATCCACGACAAACATCAAAGAGTCTTTGGCTTAGCTAGTTCAAGGCAGTTCAAAGACAAAATCCATATTCAGGTCAACTCATGGTCTGGTTAGAACAAGTAGAGGCATTGCCTTCCCTTGTTTAGCTTAGCTTTTTGCTTTATTATAAATGGCGCATCCCTTAATCACATGATGTACATCACGCTTCATTTTAGGCCAAATAAACCTTGTGTTCAATAGTTTAAGTGTTCTCTTTTCCCCAAAATGTCCAAATAGCCCTCCACCATGAGCTTCTCTTACTAGAAATTCCTTCATAAAGCAGGTCAGCATACATAATTTGCTACCTTGGAACAGATAGTCATCTTCCAGATGGTATTCATCCATTGTTCTTCCTTCTCTACAGTACCTATATGTAGGTCTAAAATGAGAATCATACTGATACTGTTCTTTAATGCTTGCAAAACCTAATAGTCAAGTCTACAATTTAGTAAGAAGAATTTGTCTCCTTGACAGGACATCAGCAACTACATTACTCTTACCTTATTTATATTTGTTGATGAAATTAAACCCTTCTAAAAACTTAATCTAAAGAGCTTGGCATTTAAAAAGCTTTGATTGGCTCTACAAGTACCTCAAGGACTCATGATCTGTGTATATAACAAATTCCTTTAGTAGTAGATAATGTTTCCACACATGAAGAGCCCTAATTATTGACAAGAGTTTTTTGTCATATACAAAATAATTCAATTGTGCTCCTCTAAGCTTTTTACTATGATAAGTGATAGATCAACCTTCTTACATCAATATATGATTCCAACACCGAACGCATTGCATTCAAGTTAAAACACTTTATCAAATTCTATTAGAGCCAAAACTGGGGTAAAGGTTAACCTTGCTTTCACCATGGTAAAACTCCTCTCTTCTTTCTCTTTGCACTTGAGCTTTACATTCTTCTTTGTTAGCTCAGTCAAGGGTGCAAATATAGTATTGAATCCTTGAATAAAGCATCAATAGAAGGAGACCTATCCACGAAAACCCCTCACCTCTATGTATAAAGTTGGGGTTAGCCACTCAACAATAGCTCAAACTTTCTCTCCATCAACTCTTAATTGTCCTTCACTAACTACTTAACCTAGGAAGATCACCTCTTCCTGATAGAAACAACATGTCTTCATGTTTCTAAACAATTTCTCTACTTAGAAGACAACAAAAATAGCTTGGAGATGGTTAAGCTGACTTGTTAAGTTGGTATTATGTATGAGGATGCCATCAAAGTAGAAAACAAAAAAATTCTTGATCAAATTTCTTATAACATGGTTCATTAACTGCATAAAAGTGCTTAGGGCATTTAACAAACCAAAAGGCATGACCATCCACTCGTACATGCCATATCAGGTCTTAAAAGCAATTTTCTATTCATCCCCTTGCCTCATTTGAATCTAGTGGTATCCTGACTTAAAGTTGATCTTACTAAACACTCTCACATCACTCAATTTATCTAACATATCATCTAACCTCAGAATAGGGTAACTGTACTTGATTATGGTATTTTTCATAGCTTTACTATCCATACACATTCGCCCAGTACAATCCATCTTTAGCATAAGCAATGTTAGTACAGCATAGGGGTTAAAACTTTCTCTTACATATCATTTTTCTAGCAATTCATTGGCTTGTCTTTAGAGCTCGATAGCTTGTTTTGGGTTCATCAAATAAGATTGCTCCTTAATCTCTTGATGCATCTCTAGGATCATACATATGAAGAAACACCACAACAAAAGGGATCAAAAGAAAAGGAAAAGGAATAGCTAATCCAAGAAGCTATCAATTAGATATGAAATACCGATTGATCTTACTCGACCAACAATTCATCAGATATGACTTACTGCTCTAAACTATAGGATCACTCACCACTACTTTTTGCTAAAAGGGAATAGATAAGAGTTAGAGGGATAATGAGAACATTAGGTTATGCGGAAAGGAAATTTGTAATATTCAATAATGTGGTGTGTTAATTTCTATACATAACAAATGGGGGTTTATTTACTCGTTCCACTAAGGTTACAATACATATATGAAAAGACAAAAGGATAATTTACAAATAAAATACTTAAAACATACTAAAAGGGATAAAAGAGACAAAGAATATTCGGTACAAAAAAGTAAATAATCCTTTTGGAATGTTGTGCCAAAAGACACATTTCGAATGGTGGTTGGCGGTCTAGAATATAATACAATTTGGATGAAGTGAAGAAAAGAGTCAATAGTTGATAAGGATCGAAGCAGCAAATCTCAGAAAACCCAAAATTTGTTAAATGGGTTTGACGGATAGGAAGTGAGATGGTTAGTTTCAATGGTCAATGTGAATGTATATCTCGCACCAAGACACAAACACAATCGGGAGTTTGAGCTTAAAATAAGGTTCGACACAACTCAGAACACTAAATGTTGCTTGGCATTCAAATGAAGGTTAGATGCAACTCACTAACCAGTTCAAATGAAGGGGTTCATCACAATCTTAAGGTCAAGATTGATAAGAATACAAGAGAGATTAAAAAGCTTAATCTATACTCAACAATCTAGCAAATGCTAGCTCAAGAGTAGCCTTACTCAAAAAGGGAAAAGATTCCAAATGTTGGAATATACTTTTTTGTCTATTTTCGTATATAATGTAGTATATCTTTGTGATGTTTACAGATGTTGCTATTTATAGCAAGTCTTAAACCCTAGTAGCAAAACTGTAAATAATGTACAAGGCCTTAAACCCTAAAGAATTGAGCCCATAAATAAAATAAAAGAAAACGTGTACAAGAATACATAACTGTACGTTTTACAAGAGAAGTTGGCATGTAGTTACTCGAGACACCAAAAAGTTTGGCCCATAATTGCCGAGTTCTAAGATCAGTCAGCACGAGTCTGTTAGTATGTGCCGAGTTGTTCTTTGGTCTCAAATACTCAGCTTTGTGGTATCTCATCTTATCAATAAACGATAGACTTACTGCTAAGTGGCTCCTTTTCTTCCCCATGGTCTTCTATCATTTGCTCGGCCTTGGCAAAAGTTGTTCGGCCTTAACCTTGAATTGTTCTACCTCATATTAGAATAGGTCGACATCTTCTTCTAGAGGGTCAGCATCGACTTCAGACAGGTCAGCTTCGACTTAGAAGTAATTGAAGGCTAATTCCCATCATTATCGTAGGTCTGAAAGGAAGTCTTCCTCAACGTTAAGCATTGAGCATAGGCCGGGATGCCAAATAAGCTCCTTCTCCCTTTGTATTATACCATAGGTATCGAATGTCTCTAGATTTCCTTAATGCTCATAAGGGTTAAGAGATAGCTCTTCCTATCGTTCTGAAAAGTGTAAGTGTTGAAGAATCCATCATGGATCACTTTCCAATCAAATTCCCATAGTCAACCAAGAAGTAGATTCATAGCATTCATAAACACTATGTCGAAGTCAATCTCACCCTCATACTGCCCTGCCTTGAATGCGATCCGTACTCTTTTATGCTCATGGACCATACCCTTGTCATTAAACCATTTCAACCCATAAGGATAAGGGTGTAGATAGGTTGGCAATTTCATCTTTTCTACTAACTCAGCAAAAATGATGTTAGTGCAACTACCTCCATTGATAACTAAGGAATAGGCCTTCCCATTCACTAGGCACTGCATGTGAAATAAATTTTCCCTTTGTTCGGGATCTACCTTCAGGTCAACTCATATTGCCTTAGCTAGGAGTTTATCTAGGTCCTTAAGATAGACATCGTCTTCCATCATCTGGTCTTCTAAACTCCTATCACTCTGACTTTTTACTTAGGCATTGGGTCCTTTGCCTTTCAAGACCATGACCCTCTTATTTAAACATTAAGAAGCAATGTGTCCATAGCCTAGGCATTCGAAGCACTTCACTCCTCGGGCCTTATTGCTAGGTGCCTTATCTTTCTCGGCATGAACTAGTCGGCTAGGCTCTCCTTTCTCCATCCTCCTTTCTAGTCCTTTTCTCTTAACATACCTCTTAGGCTAAGGGCTACCTTATTAAGGTCGGCTACTTGGCTTCTGATACCTCCTTCTCCTCTATCTCTCTACTCTTGATGCTAAATTAATTAGCTCATCCAAAGAGTTAAATGGTTGCAATTCAACTATGTCAGCTATATCATCTCAGAGTCCACTTAGGAATCTAGCAATGGTGCAGTATTATAGCTGAAAAATCTCTCATCTCATCATTAGGGTTTCAAACTCTTGTAAGTACTCCTCAACAGTGCTTCGACCTTATCTAAGGTGTTGGAAAGCATGGAGCATCTCCTGCTTAAAGTAAGTCAACATGAAATGCTGATTCATTAAACATTTCATAAGCCTCCAAGTTCTAATCAGCTCCTCTCCTTTAGCATTTCGCTTGGTAACTAATTTAGCCTACTAAAGGCTTGCATATTTAACAAGGGATAATGAAGGCGACTTAACCTTTGTTCAATCATCACACTCGTAACACTTGAACAACTTCTCAACTTAGGGAACCCAGTCAAGGAACTCTTTAGGCCGGCTACTTCCACTGAAGGTTGGCAACTTAAACTTTATATTGTCAAGTTCTCGGCTAGGTGCTCAGCTCGACAACTTCTATTAGAGCTCTTCCTGGCCATATCCCTTCTCGGCTTCAGCTCTCTTCTCCGAGCTCCTTGATTTGTTTCATAATCAACACTCCTTTCATTTCTTCTTCATGGCTTGGGTCAGTTTTCTCTCCTTCTTGGCTCAATAGCTCTCATCCACTATCGATCATCACGATCAAGTTCATTTGAACCACTTCTACTTGTGGGTGTTCTCTCCCTTCTTTCCTCTTAGCTATCCCATTTATAGCCTCTAACTAATCCAGTAAGTTCTTAGATAGAGTCAGTGAGATTCTGAACCTGATACTCCAAGTTATCAACACATCATTTCAAACTTCCATGAAGGTTATCACCAATGTTGTTGACATTATTTTTGTCCGTACAATAATTTTCTAAAAAATTGACCAAACAGCAAAACACAATTACAGTAGGCTAAAAACAACCACTACTTAGCTTCTGCAACTATCACTACTGATAATCACTTTTATAATAACTAAAATCAACTACTGAAACTAATGTTACTGGACTCAATTGCAGCATAATACCACAACTACTAAAAATACGAACAATGTACTAATTATGGAACGACGATTATCAGAAATGTTCAATCCACGAATCAACTTTGAAGAACACTAGCACGCATGTCTTCCTAAATCTCTGATACTAATATGATAAGGATTGAAGCAGCAAATCTCAAAAAACCTAAAATGGGTCTAATGGGTTTGACAGACAAGTGAGATGGTTGGTTTCAATGATGAATGTAAATGGATGTTACGGACCAAGATGCAAACACAATCAAGGGTTTGAGCTCGAAATAAGGTTCGATACAACTCACGAACACTAAATATTGCTAAGGATTCAAATGAAGGTTAGATGCAACTCACTAACCGGTTTAAATGAAGGGGTTTACCACAATCTTAAGGTTAAGATCAATAAGAACACGAGAGAGATTAAAGAGCTTAATCTATACTCAATAATCCGGCAAATGCTAGCTTAGGAGTAGCCTTGCTAAAAAAGGGAAGTGATTCCAAACACAGGAATGTACTTTTCTATCTATTTTCGTATATATTGTCATATATCTTCATGATGTTTACAAAAGTTACTATTTATAGCAAGTCTTAAACCCTAATGACAAAACTGTAACTAATGTACATGACCTTAAACTCTAAAGAATTGGGCCCATAAATAAAATAAAGGAAAACATGTACAAGAATACAAAATTGTACATTTTACAAGGGAAGTCGACATGTAGTTACTCGACATGTCCTAAAAGGAGTAGTATCTAAACCGGACGGGATCGGCAATTGGATGTATGGGTTGGAGAAAGAGTCCCTAAAGTCTTGCAATCTTTAGCCGAGACACCAGAAAGGTCGACCCATAATTGCTAAGTTCTAGGATCAGTCGACATGAGTCTCTTAGTGTTGCACCGAGTGATTCTTTGATCTCAAGTACTCGGCCTTATGGTATCTCGTCTTCTCAGTAAATGACAAACTTATTGCCGAGTAGCTCCTTTTCTTCCCCTTGGTCTTCTATCATTTGTTTGGCCTCAGTGAAAGCTGTTGAACCTCGGCCTTGAACTGTTCGGCCTCAGGTTAGAACAGACTAGCATCTTCTTTTGGAGAGTCAGCGTCAACTTCGAATAGGTTAACTTTGGCTTTGAAGTAATCGGAAGCTGATTCCTAGCAATAGTTAGTGCAAACTTAATCTGGTTTATGTCAGAGCTTAGTCACTCAAGGATGTTCAGATCCATTCCAAGTCGGGCATCTCATAGCTTGGCTCGAATAGAGTCTGACTTTGGTTGGCTAAGGAGCTTGGCTCGAACTAAGGTTAGATACTGATCGGCTCAGGAGGTTGGAATTGGTACTTGCACTAGTGAAGGCTCAACACTTGGGTCAGCAGTAGTACAAAAGATAGAGATCGAAATAGGAATTCTCGTCTTCAATAGGGGTTTAAGCTAGTATCCTTGGTGTAAGTCCTTGCAGTCCTTTATCTCAACTGTCTGTGATTAGTTCGAAGGGATGATTCCTATCATCTACTTAGGGGTCAGACGGATTTCTCCTCTAATCTAATGTGGTCTCTAGCTATCATTTTGTCATAGTTTCTATAGGCTCTGTCTCTAGCCGGTAGGGAAATAGGTTAAATATATTGAAGGTAGAGGAAACACTATAGTTCTTAAGCAATTCAATTTGGTAAGTATTACAGTTGATCCTATTCGAAACTCTAAATAGACCATTAGCTCATAAAGATAACTTGCTCTGTCACAAGTGTGGTAATCTCTCTCTACTCAAGTGAATCCATACTAAGTCTCCTAGTCTCAAAGAAACAGTTCGACAGCCACGACTGCCGATCTCTCATTGTCTCCGGTTAAACTTGGCAATCTTCTTTGTTATAGACTGATGTAGCTCTTATAATTCTTAGGCTCGATTGACTCTAGATTAATTATCTTTAGCGGTTGTAAGGGTATCGATCAGATCTAGGGGAGTAGTAGGATTAAGGCCATATACGACCTCAAATGGTGTCTTCTAAGTAGTGCTGTAGACAATTTGGTTGTATGCGAACTGTACTACTAGTAAACATAGATCCTAATCTCCTAAGTTCTTTCCTACGATAACTTTAAGTAAATTGCCTAACATCTTGTTCACCACTTCAATCTAGCTATTAGTCTAAGGGTGGCTACTAAAGTTAAACATAAATTTAGTTCCAAGTCTTCTCCATAGAGTCTTCTAAAAATGGCTTAAGAATTTTATGTCTCGATTTGAGACAATGGTCTTCGGCACTCCATGCAGTCGAACAACTTCTTGTAATAACAAATCAATAGTATATAAAGCATTGTTAGTTCGATGGCATGGGTTGAAGTGTACCATTTTACTGAAGTGGTCCACTACAACAAAGATTGAATCTTTTCCTCTAGATGTATGGGAAAACCCTAAGATAAAGTCCATACTGAGGATAGCTCAAGGTAAGGTCGGTATAGGTAAAGGCATGTAGTCTCCATAAGGTTCTCTCTTTCCCTTAACCCTTTTATACACTTCGGAACTATCAACTGCCTTATGGACATCCTTGCCTAAACTAAGCTAGTAAAATTTTTCTTTCAATAAATTGGTCGTTTTGGTGTCTCAAAAATGATTACATAGCCACCACTATCAGCTTCCTTAACCAACAACTCGCATGTGGAACAGCTAAGTATGTACAGCCTTCTTTCTTTTAATAGATAACCATCCTTAATATAATATCCCCTAACAACAACTCCTTCTCTACATTGCTCAAGGATAGGAACAAAATGGGGGTTATGAGCATATTGCTTAGTGATAAGTGAAAATCCAAGAATTTCGTCTGCAAGGTGGTTGGTAAGGTTTATCGACATGACAAGGCATTTGTAATCACATTGGCACTACCCTTCTTGTGTTAGATCACATAAGAAAAACTTTCCATAAATTCTAGTCATTTGACTTACCTCTTCAAAAGTTTGTTTTGACTATCAAGATGTTTTAATGACTCATGGTTAGTGTAAATTACAAACTCTTGTGGTAAGAAATAGTGTTGCTAGATAATTGATGGATTACTAACTTTTGACCCACTCATTTGTACACCCCTAAGAGGCCTCTAATCCTTCGCCAGAAGAATTCTCTCTCATTAACCTACCAAGGATTAGAAATATTACACAACATAATGGTGGTTGAACTCCTTGAGAGCTCCGAGTGGGAACAACCTGCTCTGCTCTAACCCTTGTACCGACGTTAACTACTCTCTTGCCAACAACTCTTTGCCAAATGATGAGGGCCTTAGCCTTGTACACTAAGTCTTGCTCGAACCTTCAATTGCCGAGAGCTTCATGTCGAGTACTGAGACATAGGCTCTTATTGGCTAAGTACTTCTCTTTCAGCCTAATACTACTACTTACGGCATTCCTCACCCGTCTCAACAACCTAATGTCACTATGTCATGATCCAGCTCAGCTACTATGCCTAAAGATTCCTCAGTATGAGACCATTGACTAGCTACCACCTATCCTTTTCACATGACTCTATACTATTTTCCCTTTTTGTCATTTGTCCTATTTTTCCTTTTTCATATGTACTAAGAATCCCCTTTTTATGTATGCCTTTTTATAATTTTCCTTAATTGTAATGTTGCCCTAAGGACTTACTATAAATAGTCCCTTCTCTTTATAGCCGAAACATCTTACATTCCTTATAGATATTGAATATTCTTGGTCCTTGCAAGATATACCTCTCCAAGCCCCTTTCATACACTCTTATCTAGTCTTACTGAGTAGCTAAAGATTAGTAGCAGGTGGGCCTTAGCATTAGCTTGTACGTTACATCAAGTGAAGTGCTAAGTCTTATTGTGTTTGTAGGTGAATCATATCCTTGGAGCAACTTCATGTCAACTACTATATTCAGTTCACCAACCTTCCATTTTATTTACTTTGATGCTTTGAAGGACCCATTTGGTTCTCATCCCCAACAGTAGGCCCTAATGATAACTGAGCTCTTAGGTACATTATATAATTCCTAGTATTAAAGCTTGAGGTTGAGACCGAGAGCTATGTTGCGATAGTTCCTACTATTTCGCTATTTGTTATACTCTGTTTTCATCTAAAAGAACAAAGCAAGTCCGCAGTCCTCTATTCAATTGGTAATTTTTGTGTGTGGGGGAATTTCTTATGTAAAGAGTATTTTTCTAAAGCTTTGTTGTGAGAATGTTGAATCCTAGTGTCTAAGGAGAGACTAACGATGCCGAGAGTGATGCTTATGGTCGTAATCATGTTACCTAACAAACACTACATATTAATGATGAGCAAATATAAGACCTCGTTGCCATTGTAGCCAATTTAGCTATCTCAATGCAAAGAGTCTTAGAGATTAGGCTAAGAGAGGGTTGTCATTGAATAGGGCTGAGAAATGAGAGATAGGCCAAGATGACAAAAGAATGAGCAATAAGCCCCAGAACCCATTTCTTTGAACCAAGCACTAACCCATTGTATCAATAGAGGTGCGAGAAGGAGACTTGAGCTAGATGAGATCAAGTAGTTTGATAAGGAGGAATAATATGATGATGTTGAGGAACGTGACCTTAGGGTACCCCAAGGAGCAGAGTATCTTAAAGTGCAGATTCCAAGCTTTAATGGATCTAGTAATGCTGATGACTACTTAGATTAAGATGAAAAGATCGAAAAAATATTTGACTTCTATGACTATGAGGATGTTATTCATATTAGAGTAGCTGCATTAGAGTTTTATGGATATGTAGCAATGTGGTAGAAAAAGTTACAAAATGTACGCAAGAGAGTATGCCGAGAGATTCAGATGTAGAATGAAATGAAGAGAGTTCTAAGAAATTGGTTTGTTCCAAAGTACTATGAATAAGACACCTTCTAACGCCTCCAAGATTTGAAGTAAGCGAGCAAGTCAGTAAATGATTATGTATAGGAATTCCAATTGATGATGATTTAATGTGATGTCAAAGAACCCGAAACTCGAACCATAGTTCGATTCATTTTTAGGTTTAAGACTGAAGTTAGTCATATTGTAAGCTGTAAAGACTTGGGAGTCCAAATGAGGCCATTAAAGTAGCATAAAGGGTTGAGAGGCAGAGGTGGAGCCAGATTAGTCGACCAAGATTGTCGAACAGAAATAGTAGGCCGAGTCGATTAGACTATGGCTGAGCATAGAATAGTTCCGAGGTAGATCGCTGAGGACAAGTGCCAAGCCAACCTGAAGAAGGCCAAGGAACTTGAGGTCTAAACAAACCAAGGTCAAAGCTTAGGAAAGAAAACCTAAGAGATCGAGTGCTTTAAATGTCTCGGCTATAGACATATGGCTAGTCAATATCTGAACCAATGTATCATGACGATCAAGGGAGATAGGCCTCAATTCAAGGTAGAGAGTACTGGTGAAGGAGAGGAGGAAGTGGAAGTTAGACCAACACTAGAGGAGTTTTAAGAAGAGCCTAATGCCCTTATACCTCCTAAAGTAAGAGGCGAGTACTATTTAGTTGTGTGATAATCTCTTAGCACTTTTGTAGCCGATGAGAATACATAAAGGGAGAATCTCTTCTACACAAATTATTGAGCGAATGGCAAGTTGCGTGCCTTGATCATTGATGGAGGAAACTGTACCAATGTTATAGCATAGGGAGTAGTTAAGGCCATGAAGTCGTTGACCCTTCTATACCCTAAGCCATATAAGATTCACTAGTCAAACAAGAAAGGAGGTTTACCCATTGCTAAGCAGGTTAAAGTACCGATTACTATTAGCGATAAGTATAAGGACAAGGTGTTGTGTGATGTCCTTCTTATGTACGCTTTGTACATCTTACTCAACCGACCCTGGCTGTTTGACTTGAGGGTATTATACGATGGTTATAGGAACACCTACATGTTCCAAAAGGATAGGAAGAAGGTTATACTGACCCTTATGATTCCTAAGGAATTGCAGGAGGTACAAGACAAGGTTGCCAGATCACTATAGCAGAAGTCCTTAGTGATTTCTCAAGCTTAATTTGCCTAAGAAGTCAAGGCCGAGAAGTGTGTACTCCTTGTAGTTAGGAAACTCTTAAAGTTGAGAGAAGCCGAGAGCTTACCTACCCAAGTGTAGATAATACTACAAGAGTATGCCGAACTATTCCTTGCCAAGATGCCAAAAGGCTTACCAACTTTAAGAGGCATTCAACATTTCATTGACCTTTAATTAAGAGCTATGCTACCAAACCAACCTACCTATAGGCTTAATCCCGAGCAGGTAGCCGAGTTGAAAAAACAAGTGGATAAGTTAGTAGATCGTAGATATGTTCATGAGAATATAAGCCCCTATGTCATACCAACTATACTAATGCCGAAAAAGGATGGGTCATGGAGAATGTACATTGACAGTCAAGCAATTAATAAGGTTACTATTAAATACCGATACACGATCCTATGACTTGATGACATGCTTGATGAGTTACATGGTGCTCGTATCTTATCTAAGATTAACCTAAAGAGTGGCTACCACCAAATATGAATGAGACCTAAAGATGAATGGAAGATGACCTTTAAGACAAGAGATGGACTGTTTAAATTAATGATGATGGCGTTTGGTATGACGAATGTGTCGAATACTTTTAGGCAACTCATGAATCATGTGCTAAGGTCACTGATTGGCAAATGTGTTGTGGTTTATTTCGATGACATTTTAGTCTACGATGTCAATGTCATTGCCCATGTTGAGTATTTAAGATCAGTATTCAGCATTCTCCATACTAAGAGGTTATTCGATAATTTGAAAAATGTATGTTCTGCCAAAACAAGGTTATATTGCTCAGGTATGTTATTTCAGAGGGAGGAGTCTACATTGATGACGAGAAAGTCAAAGCTATTCTCGAGTGGCCCATGCCGACTAATGCTGCTGAGGTTAAGAGCTTCCATAGTCTAGCTTTGTTGCATTGAAGATTCATTCAAAACTTCAATTCCATAACAATGCTACTAACCAAACTGACCAGGAAGAACTTTGAGTTTAAATGGTTAGTAGTAGAGTTTTAAAGAGATAAAGTCTAAATTGACATCTACTCCAATACTCACCCTACCAAATTTCAAGAAAGTTTTTGAGGTTGAATGTGACGCATCTAGAATCGACATTGGTGTTGTCCTTATGTAGGAACGTCGACCTATACCTATTTCAACGAGAAACTTAGAGGAGCTACCTTGAATTACTTAGCATATGACAAAATGTTCTATGCCCTCATCCAAACTTTGCAAAATTGGTAGCATTACTTATTGCCGTGAGAATTCATTATCTACTCAAATCATGGATCTCTCAAACACTTTCTAAGGCAACAAAAACTTTCTCAGCATCATTCCCAATGGGTCAAGTTATTGGAGTCTTTCTACTATGTCATCTAATATCAAAAGGGGAGCACAAACATTATGGCTAACATTTTTTCTCACCCTCATACCCTCATTACTACAATGTAAGCAAAGGTACTTAGATTTGGAACCCTGCCCGATTAGTATGAGCATGATTCGTATTTTAGGCCTTTAGTAGCCAAACGCAACATGGGAGGAGTTATAGATGGCTTATACTTAAGTCAGGGGTTCCTGATCAAGGGCAAGCAAGTTTGTATGCTGAGTAGTTCAACTAGGGAGCTACTCATCTGAGAGGCTCATGCTGGAGGCTTAGCTGGCCATTTTAGATAAGAGAGGACAGTTGAAATATTGAATGGACATTTCTAGTAGCTTAGGATAATGAAGGATGTGTGTCGAGTTCCTAAAAGATGCGAGGTGTGTAAACATGCAAAAGGAAAGAGAGAGCCGTATGGAGACTACACACACCTACCTATACCCGAGCTGTTGTGGATCGACATAAGCATAGATTTCATGCTCATCCTTCCTCGAATGCCAAGAAGACATGACTCAATTATGATGGTGGTCAATTGTTTCAGCAAGATGAGCCACTTCATTCCCTGCCATAGAACTAATGATGCTTTATTTGTCACTAACCTCTTTTTACAGGAAATTGCATGACTGCATGGAGTGCCAAAAAGTATTGTGTCTGATCGTGACTCAAGGTTCATGAGCTTCTTTTAGAGGATCTTATTGAAGAAGCTCAGCACTAAGCTTATGTTCAGTAATTCTTGCTACCCCCAGACTAATGGCCAGACCAAAGTTGTGAATAGGATAGTTGGTAACCTCCTATGAGCCGCTGTGGGGAAGAATTTACATGGCTGAGATCTATGCTTAGCTGTCATTGAGTTCTCTTACAACCGCTCAACTCACAGCTTGATAGGAAGGTCACCGTTTGAGCTCGTTTATGGACTTAACCTGAATTTACCTTTAGATCTATTTATTAGCCTAACTACTCAAGAAGAAAGCTAATCCGGCTTGTAGTAAGCTAAAGAGTTCCACAAGTTGCATCAAAAGGTTACCGAACATCTGGCCAAGACTATAGTTCAACAAAAAGAACAAGGAAGCTGAGGAATGAGGTGAGTCGTTTATACTCCTAAAGATCTTGTTTGGATCTACCTAAGTAAAAAATGTTTCCCTAAAAAGAGGACAAACAAACTATCCCCTAAAGTAGATGGACCTTACAAGATCCTTAGGCATATCAATGACAACACTTATGAGATTAAGCTATACGAAGGGTACGATGTATCTGCCACCTTCAATGTCATTAACCTAACACCTTATATGCTTGACAAAGAAGAAGACCAGATTTGAGAGAAAATCTTCAACAACCTCAGGGAGCTGATGGATTACCAATTTATGACCCACTTACTCACATACGCCTAAGAGGCCTCTAGTCCTTCACCAAAAGAATTCTCTCTCATCAACCTGCCGAGGATGAGAAACAGTACACAGCAAAATGGTAGTTGAACTCCCTGAGAGCTCTAGGTGGGAACACCCTACTCTACTTTAACCCTTATACCGACGTCGAATACTCTCTTGCCAAGAACCCTTTCTTAAATGATAAAGGCTCGAACCCTATACACCAAGTTATGCTCGGACCTTCAACTGTTGAGAGCTACCTACCGAGTGCTGAGACATAGGCTCCTACTAGCCAAGTACTTCTCTTTCAGCCTACTATTAATATTTACAGCATTCCTTACCCGTCTCGATAACCTAGTACCACCACGTCATGATCCAACTCAGCTACTACACCCAAAGATTCCTTAATATAAGACCATTGACGAGCTACCACCTATCCTTTTCACCTGACTCTACTATTTTCCCTTTTTGTCATTTGTCCCATTTATCCTTTTTCATATGTACTAAGAATCCCCTTTTTATGTATGCTTTTTTGTAATTTTCTTTAATTGTAATGTTACCCTAGGAACTTACTATAAATATTCCTTCTCTGTGTAGCCAAAACATCTTACATTCCTTACAGATATTGAGTATTCTTGATCCTTACAAGATATCCCTCTTAAAGCCCCTTTTATACACTCTTATCTAGTCTTGTCGAGTAGCTGAAGATTAGTAGCGGGTGTACCTTGGCATTAGCTTATACGTTACATCAAGTGAAGTATCACGTCATGTTATGCCCGTAGGTGAGTCATATCCTTCAAACAGCTTCACATTAGCTATTATATTCAATTCACCAACCTTCCCATTCTATTTTCTTCGATACTTTGAAGGACCCATTTGGTTCTCATCCCCTACAGTAAGCCCTAATGATAACTGAGCTCCTAGGTACATCAACAGTAAGAGCTCGAAAAAGAGAGTAAAACTCTTTCTCATATATAGAGTAGTTCAATGCAACACCACTAAGCTTCTTACTGTGATAAGTAGCTGAGTGTCATTCTTGCATTAGGATGGCACTAATTTTAATGCCTAATGCATCACATTCCAATTCAAACCGCTTGTCAAAATCTGGTTGGGATAATACAAGGGTAATAGTGAGCTTCTCTTTAATCTCCCTAAATCTTTGTTTAGCTTGGTCATTCCATCAGAACCCTTCAATCTTCTTTGTTAGCACGGTTAAGGGGGCTACAATTATACTGAAGTTTTTAATGAATCTTCTATAAAATGAAATAAGGCTATGGAAACTTCATACTTTATTGACATTCTTCAACGTCGACCACTCTAAAATAACTTAGATCTTTTCCTCATCTTCACAAATTGCCTCTCCAAGTATTGGATACCCTAAGAAGAAAACTTCACATTGACAATTCATGCATGTATTCAAGTTCCCATATAGCTTCTCAACTCGTAAAATGTAAAAATAGCTTGGATATTTTGAACATGGTTTTTTTGGTCGACATTGCATACCAACATGTCATCAAAGTAAACGACCATAGTTCTTCCGATTACGAGGTGCATCACATGGTTCATCAGTCTCATAAGTATGCTTGACACATTTATAAGTCCAAATGGCATAATTAGCCATTTGTATAGACTATGCCTCCTTTTGAAGGCAATCTTCCATTCATCACCTAATCTTATGCAAATTTGGTAATAGCCACTTCACAAATCAATATTTGAAAATATCTTGGTGCCATGAAGCTCATATGACATGTCATCAAGCTTTTGTATTGGGTCTCTGTATTTGATAGTGATATGGTTAATGTCATGGTTGTCAATGCACATGTACTACGAGCCACCCTTCTTTAGGATGAGCAGTGTTGGTATAGCATAAGTACTCATGCTTTCCTTCACATAAGCTCTCTCTATGAGCTCTTTTACTTACCTTTTCAACTCGGTAGCCTACATAAGATTTATTCTGTAGGTAGATTGGTTCGGGAAGGATGCACTTAGCTGCAGATCAATATAATGTTCTACGCCTCGGATTAGGGGCAGTCCCTTAAATAACTCTATAGGAAACAAGTTAGAGAATTCAACAATCAACCTTTGAATCTCATTAGGTATATCTTCCAGATCTCTTATCTCCAATAACCTTCTAATCAATAGAAACATAGGCTCATTAGCCTTCTCAACAGTGGGAAGCTCTCTTCACCTATCACTAAAGCTTTCTTCTTACTAGCTCAGGTAAGTTGGTTATGAGTCTTATTCACTTAGGTTAGTGTCATGGGTTATAGTACGATCTTTTTTCTATCCTTGACAAAGGCATAAATATTCTTATATTCATCATAAGTAACACATCGGTTGAAATACTGTAGTCATCCAAGTAATAGATGTGAAGCTCTTATGGGGACAACATCAAATACAACTTCATCCTTGTATTCCCAACACTAAAAGGCACAGTTATTTGTTTTGTTACATGTAAAGCACCTTCATCATGAAACTAGTGTAGTTTGTAAAGTCAAAGATATTTAAAGGTTGGCCATTTAACCTTTGTACAAAGGAATGTACAACGAAGTTTGTATAGTTCCCTCCATCTATAATGTTGGTGCACAATTGTTCTTTAATGGTACACTTTGTATAGAATAAATTCTCTCTCCGATCTTCTTCAAAGCTCAAAGGGAACTCAGCACTCATCTCAGTACTATAGCTATTACCTCTCATTGGTCAACATAGACACAAGTCTCCTCTTCCTCCTTAGCTTCAATTTTCCTACCATTCTCCTCCTCTGACTCACTCTTATAAGTGTTATCCATAACATCTCCTTAGAACAACATAGCACGTCGATTCAGACACTCAGCAATTATATGTCTAAAACTCAAGTATTTGAAGCACTTCACCTTACTTGTCTTTCGTCCAGAGGTCTATCCCTTCTCATATGTCCTCAAGACTAGCCAATAATTAATTCAGCTCGGCTAACCTACTTGGCTATTATCCGATTGGTCATATCTCTATTTAGCTTAGAAGGGTCTCTTTAACTTAAGATGAGTAGGTCGATACGAAAAAGGGGAAGGGAAAGTGTCAACTTAGGTCAACTCGAAGCATTTCTTCTTTGCTTTTCAACCCTTTACGCTACTTTAATGGCTACTTCTAGTGTATAGAAACTCTATACGTCTACAATATTATGGACCTCATATTTAAGTCCAATAATGAACCTTGACACGATGCAAGCTTCAGGTTCATCTATGTTAGCTCAAATCATTAGCATTTGGAATTCTCTAACATAGTCATTGACAAATCGACTTCCTTAGTGAAGTTTCTACAACTTTGCAAACGTGTCTTACAAGTATGTCTTGAGTACAAATCTCCCTCTCAACAATCTTTTCATCCCTTCCTAACTCCGTATACCTCATCTTCCATCTCTTGATCTGGCTGAATTTAGATCTTTCTACCACATGGTAGCATATCTAGAAAATTCAAGTGTAGTAACTCATACTTTAATGACATCAGTATACTCATAATAATCAAACACCTTCTCTCTCCACTCTAAATATTCATCTGCATCTCCACTTCCATAAAGGGTAGAATTTGGACCTTAACATTGTCAAGTCATCGGGGCACTCAATGTCATCACTCTCGTGCTTAGTAGTATCTGACCTCATCTTCATCTTGTCAATCTCTACATCTTCCTCATCAACATCCCCTTTTATCTCCTCCAACTCCAATCATCATCGAGCAACTCAGTTTGCTACTCTTCCCTTAATGGGTCGAATTGGGTGATTGGCTCGGCTACCTTAGCCATAGCTTCCTTCTAGATTATTCTTAGGTGGGTTGTGATTTGGTACACCCTAAGGTTGTTGTTTGTTGACTTACATTGTAGTAACTAGACTCTCAACAAGATTAGTGAGCTATTAAGCTTATCATTGACTAACCTAGAAGTATTGCTACCATTATGACCTCGACTAGCATGAGCACCACTTCTTTGGTCACCAATTGTACCTTAAACACTTCAATCCAACATAGAGTATTACTTTTTAACAAAATAATAATACAGTACACAACAAACACTTCTACCTTACTACTCAAAACCTTACTAGCACACTTAACAACTTTAACACCCAACACTCACTCAAATACAATAAAAATGAACTTACTCTATTTTAGCAATGAAAAATAGAGTATAATAGAGTAACAATAGGAATTACACTTAACAACCCACAAACCTTCACTACACAACTTACAACTTTAAAACTTACTTCACACGAACATACTATAGTAGCTATAGAAGGAACATAGCAACCATTATCTACAAACATGAACCAAAACTTCACTGTAACTTCACACATTTCCTCTCAGAACCATGCTCTAATACCAATGAAGCTAATGCGTCTCTAAGGTCGTATATACAAACAAATACCACAACTGAAGGAACCAAAAGAAAAGGAAAAGGATTAGTAAATTCGGGTAGCTACCAATCGAATATGAAACATTGATTGATCCTACTTGGCCTATAATTTACCGAATGTAACCCATCGACTTGAACTATAGGGTCACTCGCTACTACTCCTTACTAAAGAGAATAGATAAGAGTTAGAGGGGAAATAAATGCTAGGTTGCTCGAAAAGGAAATTTGGAATGTTCGATAATGAGGTATGTTAATGTATGCATATAACAAATGGGGTTTATATACTCACCCACCGGAGTTACAATACGTACATGAAAAGACAAAAGGGTAATTTACAAATATAATACATAAAACATACTAAAAAGGATAAAAAAGACAGAATATTTGGTATGGGAAAATAAGGAATCCTTCTAGAATGTTATGTTAGAAGACACATGTTAAATGGTGGTTAGTAGTCTTGAATATAATACAATTTGGACAAAGTGAAGAAAAGAGTCAGTAGTTAAAGCATACTAAATCTAGTTCAAGTCAGAGCTCAGTTACTTAAGGATGTTCAGATCCATTTTAGGTCAAGCATCTCATAGCTCAACTTAGATAGAGTTTGACTCTAGTCAACTCGGGAGCTTAGCTTGGATTGAGGTCGGATGTTGATCAGCTCGAGAGCTTAGAATTGGTATTGGTACTAACGAAGGCTTGGCATTCTGTTGACAGTAGTTCAAAAGATAGAGATCAAAATAGGAATCTTTGTCCTAAATGGAGGTTCAAGTTAGTATCTTTCATATGAGTCCTTGCAATCTTCAAGCTCGACTACGTATGATTGGTTTGAGGGGTTAATTCCTATCATCTGCTTAGCGGTAAGAAGGATTTGTCCTCAAATCCGAAGTGGTCCTTGGCTCTTGTTCTATTACAGTTTCTATAGGCTCTATCTTTAGCAGTAAGGAATTAGGTTAGATACATTAAAGGTAAAGGAAAGACCATAAGTCTCAGGCAATTCAATCCAGTAGATGTTGTGTTTGATCTTCTTCAAGACTTTGAATAGACCATCAGCTCGTAGAGATAGCTTGCTCTGTCGCAGGTGTGGGAATTTCTCTGCTAAGGTGAATCCATACTAAGTTTCTTAGTTTAAAAGAAACGATTCAACGACAATGATTGCCAATCTCTTGTTGTCTCTAGTTGAACTTAGCGATCTTCCTCGTCTTGGATTGATGTAACTCTTGTAATTCTGAAGTTCGATCAACTCCAAATTGACTCTCTACAGTAGCTACGGGGGTACCAATTAGATCTAAGGGAATAATGGGATTAAAGCCATAGACGACCTCAACTAGGGTCTCCTAAGTGGTGATGTAGACAATTTGGTTGTATGCAAACTCTACTACTAATAGATACAGATCCTAATCTCTTAAGTTCTTTTCTATGATAGCTTTAAGTAAATTACCTAGCATCCTTTTCACTAATTTAGTCTGGCCATCAATCTAAGGGTAGCTATTAGAGCTAAACACAAGTTTAGTTCTAAGGCTTCTCCATAGAGTCTTCCAAAAATGGCTTAAGAATTTTGTGTCTTGATCTAAGACAATGGTCTTTGATACTCTATATAAAGCATCATTAGTTTGATGGTATGGGATGAAATGTACCATTTTATTCAAGCGACCTACTACAACAAAGATTGAATCTTTTCCTCCAGATGTCCAAGACAACCCTGAGACAAAGTTCATACTGAGGTCGGCTTAAGGTAAGGTCGATGTAGGTAATGATGCGACAAAATGGGTCTTCCAAGATATTAAAAAAAGGAAGGTGGGATTGGGTTTAGTGAATTCATGAGCTGCCAATGAGGATATGATGCACTAGATGAGTACTATACGACCTAATCTCTACTTTGATATTATGTACAAAGGATAAATTAGGGTTGCTCACCATAATCCCTGCTAAAGGGATTGATAAGAGCTAGATATGAGAGTTTTATAGAGAAATACTCAAATGGTTTTTCATTGAAAAGTCATAAGTGTGATAAGTCTCTAAGACCCTACAAGTATGGACTATTTATATATAATGGCAATTTCATAAATAAAATAAAGTAAAGGGTACCTTAGTAATAGTCCAGTAAATACAAAATAAAATAAAATATAAGGGTAATCTAGTAAAGAAAACATAAGTAAGTAATCCTAAAGTTTCACTATCCCAGATGAGTAGACCTAGTTGAGCCAACTTGAACTGGCTGAGCAAACATAACACAGTAGAGCAAGGTAAGTAGAATACAGTAGAAGAGAATAGTATAGCAGAGTGAGGAGAGTAGAGCAGTAAGGCAAAACAGTCAAAGTGGACAACATGAGAGTCATGCTTATTCAATTGATCTCCTGGAAACCATCATTGCCCCTCCCTTAAAAAAATTTCGACCCAAAACTTGGCATTCACTTACTTCAGGATCTACTTGAGTCAAATTCTAACTAATAAAAATTGAACATAGTGATATAGAGATAGCTCGAGCCCATGATCTATACTAACATAATCCTTAGCTCCTTCCACTCATCATAGGCATGGCCAACCAAACTCTTTATTGAAGCCCCTTCTTTCCCCTTATCATGTATCTGATCAATTATGTTCAAGTGACTCCAGCAACCATTAATCATAAGGAACAATACATTGTTTGGCTTAAGTATCAGGCTAGGAGCTTAGGGTGCTTGGACATGTAATGACTTAATTCATTCCTTTACCTCATCTACTTCCATCTCTTCAATTCTTCCTCTCTCTACCAATATAGTTCTAACGCTTCTAAACTAAGATTTCCGAGTAAGAGCACAACATAACCCCAATAAGAATATCCTTTACCATGACTACAATAAATACCAACAAGTAATCTATAATATCGCGTAGGCACAAGATTACTGCAACTCTCACCAATCCTAGATAACCCCATCAATGGATCAAGATAAGGAAGTCCAATAGGTAGGAGATAGATGTAGGAGATAGATATAGTAGTACCTGGGGTCATCCTTAGTAACATGTATGGTTAGTATTGGAATCACATCAAGAACATAAGCAATAGGTTGTGATTTAACCTGATCTTCCTAGGATGTCTTAGAAGGTAGTTTGGCTCTCTACCTTTGAGTGAAAATCTTAGTAGCTCTTAAACCTCCTTCAATTCTTGCTTATGGGTTGCAAGGCATCACAACTCGCCTCTTATCATAAAAGGAATAAGAATGTCATAATGGGAGATAACGCATACCGCGACTTAACGTCCATAGATTTGCTAAACATATATAGCAATCATCAATATGAACTATATCACATAAAACCTCATCTTAGAGTTTGTCAAAAGAGAATGCTATCTTTGCCTACTTGGTAACCTAAATTACCTTGTCATTATAGCAAAATTCATAAGGACTTAAGTGATTAGTAGTTGCATAACCAAATCTCCCAACCATAACTTTAAAGATAAAATTCATAAGATAATCACTAACCTAATTTAATATGATATTTTCTTAAAGTCTCCCATCAAAGTAACATTTCTTCATTGCCATATTTTCCTTACACTTTGCATAGACATATTTAGCTCAAAAGTTCCCCATGCAATTCTCCTCTTAACAATAGTTTAGCAACTTTTGGAGTTGCAAAAGGTTGGTCACACATGATCTTCAACTTCTCGACTCTTCAATTCGAAGGACGCAATAGTATAATACACACATTACAGCAACTCAATTCAGTTCGACAACTTGGATTGCAATAGCACGAAGAGCAAATCACTACTACACTTCAACTTAATACATGTAACACACAATTCTCTAGATAGTAGCACAATATACTTGTGACAAGAGATTGACAATACACTTTGACTTAAAATCCAACAACTTGAATCTAAAAGAAGTTAAGAGTTCAACACAGCTCAGATCAAATTCTATAAAGAAGCTCATGTACATACTTTAGCTTGGACAACAGTTGGTTTAACAACTCTAGGAAAATAACTGCTCAATATAGCTCTACGTCATAATGATACCTATTCAAAGTTCGGCATTAAAGCAACTCAGCAACTTGATAGTTCAGCTATATAATAGCTAACTCGATACTTCATTGTAGTTTAACAATCTCTAAATCAATCATGTTACTATCACACAACAATACATTTGCATTACAATTTGCCTACAGTTCATATATTGATGTGTAACAGCTTGGATTAACAATCATCTTAGAGGTTAGTCTTATACCACTTAGCTTGGCAATTTACTTCTTCAATTCGATACACTACTCAAGTTAACCTATGGCACTTTACACACTAAGTAAGTTCACTTCGATACTTTAAAGAAACTAGCTCAACATACTTTCAACTATACGTACTTAGACAATTTGGTGGACAACACAGCTATGCAATTTCATTAATAACTTGATCGAAATCTCAAAAAAGGATAGCTTACGGTATGGAATAAACAAAACAACGTGACTCTGTTTCAATAGTTAGGCACACACACAAAGTAGCTTTGAAGTTCGAATGATTTCATTAGTTAGCTTAGAAAATTAAGAGGATGGTACAACAATTAGCTTGGTAAGGATTTAATTGCAGTAATTTGGTGACACCTAAATAGAGCTCCAACCGAAAGTACGATGCACACATGGCTCAACCGCAATCATAAGCACCAGCACCAACCTACGACACACTATACAACCAGTTATGTAATACTTAATACAATCATCATGGTCACAATTATATTAGCAACCTTGGTCACTACCTATAATTTGAACATAGTTATCTATAGTGACCTAACTTAGTATACCACTACATTACTAAACCCTAACTATATTTACACAAAAGTATAACACGGTCACAAGTAATGGCACCACTGCACCATATAACCTACTAACTCAACTACGACACAACGGTGTACAACCACAATAGTCACTGTCGGTCACCACATAAAAGCCCTTGCTATATCTAATCGAGTGTCTACACTTGCAATTCTTGTCGCTTCCTTTGAGCTATGGATTGCCTACTTAAAAACCAACTAAGACTTGTTCCATTTCAATGCTTGTGTGCTATAGCTACCTTTTTACATCCACATGCAACCATAACTCAACCACCACTACACCAAGGAAAGCCATTACCACATGTCATAGAGCATAATGACTCTCAACACCTTGTCACAACACACTTTTGGGATCGAACACCAAGGCATTTGACAATATAGCCTACTATTCAATCTAGGTGCTATGATTGAATTCCTTCTAATTTCCACAGTTACACATATGTGACTTCAAGCCCTAAGCGAGTACCTTTTATTAAATCTCTCAAAGAAGGAGTTCTTAAATGGAATCCTTCCGTAAATCCATGTAACAAGCATATAACATGTCAAAATTCCTCCTTTTGGATATAATGTTCCATAAGTGAGAAAACCTCCACTTTCTTTTATTTTCAAATTACGAATAAATACAAGAATTGAACTTCGGTATATCAACACAAATAAATCAAAACCTCCTATTGCCGAACCTCCACCCTTAATACCAAGATTATATGATGTGCATAGAAGCTCAATAATCATTAAATCTTACAATAGTGGGCAAAATGGGTCCTCTAAGATATCAAAGAAAGGAAGATTAGATTGGGTTTAACGAATTCATGAGTTTCCCATAAGGATCTGACGCAATAAATGAACACTACACAACCTAATCTCTACTTTGATATTACACACAAAGTTTAAATTAGAGTTGCTCACCATAATCCTTGCTAAATGAATTGATAAGAGCGAGATAAGAGAGTTTTCATAAAGAAATATTCAAAGGGTTTTTCATTGAAAAGTCACAAGTGTGATAAGTCACTAAAACCCTACAAGCATGGAGTATTTATACATTATGGAAATTTCGTAAAAAAAGATAAAGTAAAGGGTACCTTAGTGGCAGTCTAGTAAATACAAAACAAAATAAAATATAAAGGTAATCTAGTAAAGAAAACGTAAGTAATCCAAAAGTTGCATTGTCCTAGATGAGTAGACCTGGTTAAGCTGACTTAACTTGGCCGAATAAACATAGCATAGTAGAGCAAGGCAAGGCAAGATATAGCAAAAGAGAATAGTAAAGTAAAGTGAGAGGAGGAAAGTAGCAAGGCAGAATAGTAATAGTAGATAACATGAGAGTCATGCTTGTTCAATTGATCTCCTAGAACCCATTAAGTAAAGGCATATACTCTCCATGAGGGTCCTTCTTTCCTTTGGCCCTCTTATACACTTCACAACTATCGAATACCTTATGGACATCCGTAGCCAAACTAGGCTAGTAAAAGTTTTCTCAATAGATTGGCTATATTAGTCTCTCTAAAATAATTAGATAACCCACCATTATGAGCATCCTAACCAATAGCTCACATGTGGAACAACTAGGTATGTATAGCCTTCTTTCTTTGAATAGATAGCCATCCTTGATATAATATCCTCCAACAGCAACTCTTTTTCTACACTACTCAAGGATAGGACCAAAATGGGGTTCATGAGCATACTGCTCGATGATAAGTGAAAATCCAAATAATTTCATCTATAAGGTGGTCAATAAGGTCAATTGACATGACAAGGTATCTGCAACCACATTAGCACTACCCTTTTTATGTTGGATCACATAAGAAAAACCTTCCATAAATTCTAGCATTTGGCTTGCCTCTTCATAAATTTGTTATGACTCTCAGGATATTTCAATAACTCATAGTCAAGGTAAATTACAAACTCTTGTGGTAATAAATAGTGTTGTCAAATTGTAAGAGCTCAAAAAAGAGGACGCAACTCTTTCTCATATACAAAGTAGTTCAATGCAACACCATTGAGCTTCTTTTTTGGTAAGCAACCAGGCGTCATTCTTGCATTAGGATGGCACCAATTCCAATGCATGATGCATCACATTCCAATTCAAACAGCTTGTCAAAATCTAGTAAGGATAAGGTAGAGGTAGTAGTGAGCTTCTCCTTGATCTCCCTGAACCTCTATTCAACTTAGTCATTCCATTGAAAATCTTCACTTTTCTTTGTTAGCTCTGTTAAGGAGGCTGCAATTGTGTAAAAGTTTTTAATTAATCTTCTATAGAAAGAAGCAAGGCTATGGAAACTTTGTACTTCGGTGACATTCTTTGAAGTCAGCTACTCCAAGACAACTTAGATCTTCTCCTTATCTATTTGGAGTCCCTCTCCAAATACTACATATCCTGAGAAGACAACTTCACATTGATAGAACATACACTTCTTTAAGTTCCAATACAGCTTCTCAGCTCGTAGAATGTCAAGAACAACTAAAAGATGTTGAACATGGTTGTTTAGGTCCTACTGTATACCAATACGTCATCAAAGTAAATGACCACACATCTTCCAATCAGGGGGTCGTATCACATGGTTCATCAGTCACATAAATGTGCTCAACATATTTAAGTTAGAATGGCGTAACCATCCATTCGTATAGACCATGCCTCGTTGTAAAGGCAATCTTTCATTCATCACTTGGTCTCATATGAATTTGGTGGTAGCCACTTCACAAATCAATATTTGAAAATATCCTAGTGCTATGAAGCTCATCTAACAAGTCATCACTTACTCGACCCTATTAACCAGCTTAGCTATTATCAGGTCGGTCATATCACTCTTCAACTCAGAAGGGTCTCCTTAACTTGGGATAAGTAGGTTAGCATGGAACAAGGGCTTACAAAAGTGTCGGCCCAAGTCGACTCAAAGCATTTCTTCTCTGCTTTTTGACCCTTTACGCTACTTTAATAGCCTCTTCCAGTGTATAGAATCCCTTGATGGATTGCCAACCTCTGGACTGTTAACTCATACTCGCCTTTGAGGCTTACAATCTATCATGAAGAGGGTACTCTCTTGTTAACCAACCAAGGCCAAGCTCTCGTATATGGAAGAGTTGTAGGTAAACTCTTTAAGGTCCTAACTCAGACACTTTAATCTCTTTGGATACTTATTTAGTCACCAACCACTCATATGTCGAAGCTAACTTGCCAAGTGCTAAGACCAACCTGCTAAGTGTTGAGACCGACCTACTGTATGCCAAGCCAAGGTCACCACACGCAAAACCTTACTCTTCCAATCTATAGAAATGACAAGTGCCGAAGCTAACCTACCAAGTACTGAGGCTAAGGCCATTGCACATTGAGCTCTACTCATTTAACCTAATGAACGGCAAAGTCCCTTATTCATCTCGGTAACTCTAAGTACCCTTCATTAGTAGTATCCCAAACCTCGATATAGCTCAACCATAGCATCCCAAGAAACTGAAGTGTAGACCCAATCATAGCATGCCACCTATCATTCCTTTTTTTGACATTATACTATATTTCTTTGTACTATTTATCCCTTTTACCCTTTTGGCAATGTATTAAGATAATATTATTGTGTTATCTTTTATTGTAATTACATTTATTTACTTGTTACCCTAAGAACTTTTATAGGCTTCGGGGTACCGACCCAACCTAACTGCTAAAGCTAAGATCATCTACTTGTCGACTCATTCTATTTGCCGAGCCGAATAACACTTTCTTGTAGATAGAGTGCCAAGAAGTGTAAGGCCAAGATAATAACCGATCCTCACCCATGCTTAACCAATCACTTACTCGACTTTACGCTTACCGATATGATGACAGATCACGTTACCAGAGGTAAATTCACTCAGTAAATTCTATTGTCGACTTAGTGCCTAGGAGCTTACACTACCGAAAGTTGGATCCACTCAAGGCTTTGGGGTACCAACCCAACCAGATTGCCAAAGCTGAGATCATTTGCTTACCGACTCATTCTATCTGCCGAGTTAAATAACACTTTCTTATAGATATAGTGCCGAAAAGTATAAGGCTGAGACAACAACTGATCCTCACCTATGCCTGACTAATCACTTACTCGACTTCACGCTTGCCAATATGACGAGAGATCACGTTACCAGGAGTGGATTCACTCGGTAAAGTCTATCATCGACTTAGTGGCTGAGAGCTTATGTTTCCAAGAGTTAGATCCACTCGGCATGGCCCGGAGAGACGATTGCCAATTGACTTCATAACTCAGCAATTATAGGCTGACCTCTCTGGTGTCTCAGCCAAGTACTGCGAGATTACTTTCAAGGCATGCTGAATGACTACATGTCGACTTCTCTCTATAAAACGTACAGTTTTATAATTTTTTGTACATATTTATCTTTATTTTTTAGCCCAATTCTTTAAGGTTTAAGCCCTTATATATTATTTACAGTTTTACCACTAGGGTTTAGGACGTACTATAAATAGCAACATTTATAACAATACAAGGATATATAGAAGATTAATGAAAAACCCCTTTTTAGTCTTTTCTCTCAAAAAGTTCTCTCCTTTACCAACTCTTATCAATCCCTTTAGCAAGGATCATAGCGGGCAACCCTATTATTTAGACTGGTGCGTCACATCCAATGAGTCTTAGGTCTGTGCAAAATCTAGCTGGTGCATCATATTTGATTAGGTGGCTCACAAATTCGCCAAAACCCTCACTAAACTTACTCTGTTTTTCGTTCCTTTGGTAAGATTAGATCCACCCCCAACGGTTAGCCTTATCTGCCCTTGGCCCGGTCTGTATCATCTTGGTATCAAAGCTCAAGGTTCTAGATAGGGTTGAGAATTTTAATTCTACATGTTGGGAACTTTTCTAATTAGCTTTTTCTACAATGTCTATTTAGTGTAGGGTTAGTGAAAACTTGGATTACAATTTCTTTACATTGTAAATCCCATATTAAATATATATATTAAAGAAAAAGTAGGGAATTCCAATTTGAGTTGTTTATCGAAATATGATTTTTTTAGTTGTTCAATGTGCTGTCCTACTTTCGTATTATGATAATGGCTGAGAAAGTACTATTGTATGTGTCGAAGTTTGCTGCTGCAACAAGCTGTTGTGACATGTTATTACTGTATGCTAGCCGTGCCATTGTGGCTAAGTACCGAACTACTATACTACTTTGAGCTGCTGTTTCTTAAGTATCGAGTTATTATACTCTAAACAAATGTCAAAGTTATCCGAACTCCTAGCGCGTAAGTGGCTAAGCTATGCTATTTGAAGGCTGTCAAATTGCAATTGTGGAATTTATCTAAGCTATGCAAGTATCCGAGCTTATGTATCCTTGAAATCACCATGTTGGATAGTTCTAGTCATTACCGATGAAACTGCTTGTAAGCCAAGCTAATCTACTAAATTAATACCTCCATTCAACATGGCTCATGACAATTGATGAAGATATAGTTATGACTATGACTATGAAGATATAAGGTTAAGAATACCCACATTTGATGGCTATGGACCCCTAGACGAATACTTAGATTGGGAATTCCAAGTCAATAAAGTCTTCGATAAGCACCTGTATCCTAAACGTGACAAGGAATATATCATAGAGGACCAACTTTAAGGTCTTGCTAGGACTTAGTTAAAGCATAATGTAAGGCGAAGGATCTTCAAAGGGGTAAGTTCTACATGGAGCTCAATGAGACCTATAATGAGAGAAAAATTTATACCCCCATCATATCAAGACGAGTTGTATGACAAGATATCTACCTTGAGGCAAGAACAACTAAGTGTCCAAGAATTTTCTAGGGAATACAAGGCACTCCTGCGGCGATGTGAATTGTATGAATCTCCCTCGTGTACTATCTTGCAATTCATGAGAGGCCTAAGACCAAAGATTGCCCAATGTGTTATCCCTTCAAGAGTGAGAAGCTTAAATGAAGCTATCCGACAAACCTTAAGGGTAAAGTCCATCCTTGATGCCGATCATTATGATGTACAAGAACAACTAGAAGGTATGCTTGATCAACCTGAGAAGCTTAGAGAGGAAACAAGACAATAAAGGGATATTCGACTAGGGAAGACCAACGAGAGAGAAGCCCAAGAAGAGGAAGTAAGAGAAGGAGAAGTGAAGGTTGTCGAAGAGATAAGCAGTAGAGGCAAGAAAGACCAAGATGAATTGTAGTTAAACCCTCATGTTCTTAAACTGATTCCATTACCCACTATAAGTGCCACAAATGGTAGCTCCAAGAATTATTACGTTTGCCTTCCTCATATCAAAATCCTATGTCCTACTCATCTGACAAGTTTACATAGAACTGATATGAGCAAATATAGCATCGTAACTATAAGCTATTATCAACTATGGATTGGAGTTTATCAAAGTCGAGGTGATGGATACATCATGTTAACTTTTAGGACTCTCTTGTTAGAAAGAGTTGAGGTGTGTAGATGGAAGAAGGAAGAGTCAAATTACGAGGAACTAGGGGGAATGCTGATTACAATTGATGAGGAAATCATGATGTTCGAGCTACCTGAGCTTGAAGAAGCGGAAGTAATTACCATTGAAGAGCCATCTTATGTCCCGCTAACACAAGATCTACGAGCCCCTAATTCTTTGTATGACCTCAATCACATATTGCTTCCCGTAATTGATAGTTGCTAGGACTACTAAGGTGTAGTTGATCAGATCCATGATGAGTAGAATGAAAGATCCAAGATAAAAGGTTTGATTAATAAAGCCCATGACAAGTAAAGGGAGCATTGACTGATGATGCCCTTGTTGCAAGAATTGTAATGTACTATGTTTATATTTAAATTTTATCAGTTAGTGTTTAACCCTAGAGGGATCTGGAGCAACCAACTTCCAAGTTTCGGGTCGAAACTCTTTGAAGAGGGAGGGAATGATAAGCTTCGAGGTATTGACTACCAAAGCCGATATCATCTACTTATCGACTCATTCTATCTGTTGAGTCAAATAACACTTTCTTCTAGATACAGTACCAAGAAATGTAAGGCCAAGACAACAACCAATCCTTACCCATGCCTAACCAATCACTTACTCGGCTTCACGCTTGTTGATATGATGAAGGATCACATTACCGAGAGTGGACTCAATCGACAAAGTCTGTTGTCGACTTAGTAGCTGAAAGCTCATGCTGCCAAGAGTTGGATCTACCTGGCATGGCCCGGAGAGACAATTGTCGATTGACTTCATAACTCAACAATTGTGGGCTAAACTCTCTGGTATCTTAGCCAAGCACTACGAAATTACTTTCAAGGCATGCTGAATGACCACATGCCAACTTCTCCCTATAAAAGGCACAGTTTTATATTTTTTTGCACATATTTGTCTTTATTTTTTAGCCCCATTCTTTAGGGTTTAAGGCCTTATACATTATTTACAGTTTTGCTACTAGGGTTTAGGACGTACTATAAATAGCAACGTTTGTAACAATACAAGGATACATAGAAGATTAATGAAAAATCCTCTTTGAGTCTTTTCTCTTGAAAAGTTCTCTCCCTTACCAACTCTTATCAATCTCTTTAGCAAGAATTGTAGAACCCTATTACCCAAACCGGTGCGTTACATTCGGCAAGTTTTAGGTTTGTGCAAAATCTAGCCAATGCATCCTATCCGGTTAGGTCGCTCATGGATTCACTAAAACCTTCACTAAACCCACCCTATTTTTCATTCCTTCAATAGGATCGAACCTACCCTGATGGCTGGCCTTGTTTATCCTTAGCTCAATCCATATCAAACTTACTATAAATAGTGCATCTTATAGCTAAAAGCATCACATGGCTTACACTTAATGAATATTCTTATTCTTGTTAAATGCCCCTCTTTGAGTATACTTTTATCTTACACTCTTATCTATTCTTGTCAAGTAGCTAAAGATTAGTGGTGAGTGGGCCTTAATATTAGCTTGTGAGTCATATCAAGCGAGTACTAAGTCGTATTGCATTCGTTAGTACGTCATGTCCTTCATGTAACTTCCTGTAAGCTACTGTGTGTTATCGACTAGTCTGTTCTCACTTTTTTTCAATATCTAGAAGGACCCATCTAGTGATAGTTCTATGGTAAGCCTTAGTGATCAACTCAGCTCCTAAGTACATCATATAATCCTAGTATCAAAGCTTGAGATTGTGACCGAAAGCTAAGTATTATAATATTTGTTCTTGTTGTAGTGTGTGTTCTTTTATACTCTGTTTTCCTAGTAGAAAAGAGAGTAAGTTCATAAGTCACTATGTGAAAGCGTATTTTCAAGGTTTATGAGAATCTTCTATTGAGTAGTAGATTTCTTGAAGTTTTGTTTTGAGAATGTCAAATCTTAATATTTAAGGAGAGATTAATGATGCTGAGAGTGATGCTCATGGTTGTAGTCGTACTACCCATTAGACTCCACAGACTACTGATGAGCAGTTAGATGACCTTACTGTTATTGTGAGAGATAAGCCAAGAAGTGAGAGTTGTTGAGAGAGGCTGAGAAGTGAGAGATAGGCAAAGAAGATAAGTAGGAGAGCATTGAGCACTCGAAGCTATGAATATGAACCCAACTCTACCCTAACATGTTGAGAGAATTGTGAGAAGGAGACTTGAGCTAGATGATGTTGAAGAGTATGGGGAGGAGGAAGAGTATGACAAATTCAACGAGCATATGCTTCATACCCCCAAAGGAGACAAGCATCTCAAATTATAGATTCCAAGTTTTAATATGTCTGGTAGTGGTGATAACTCTCTAGACTAAGAGAAAAAGATTGAAAAGATATTTGATTTTGATGTAATACTCAAGATTTTGAGCCAATACGATAACTTATGAATTGAGCTCCTAAATTTAGGGTGCCGGGCTATTTTATCTATTTTAGTTCAAACTTCACAATAAAATTAGAAAAGTTAGACGAAGTAATTCTAGTAAAGTTAATTTCTTAAAAGAAGCAATATAAAATGATTAATTTAAGAAAAATGTCAATTTATCGATAAAGCCGATAAATATCGAAAATATAAAATTTGAGCTTTTAGATATTGCGAGATATTAGAGATAAGTTAATTAACTTTCAAAAATAATAAATGAAGTTAAATTATACGTAATATACATGTATTTACATGTGATATGCATTATATGTATTAAATATATACATATAAAAATAAATTATCAAAAAAAGGGAAATCAATATAAAATAATTGAAAAATTAATAAAAATAAATAAATAGATAAGTCATCAAATGATGTGGCAGCTTAGAATTAATTGGAAAATATAAGTCAATACCTAATTAACTAGAGAATAGCACATAGTACTTAGGAAAATAGAAACTTGACATGTAGCATACACATATCCAATTTCTATTAAATTAAGAAAACTTGAAAAACTATAAATAGGACCAAAACACTCAATTACAATATTTTAGAACTCTGAAAATAAAATAACACAATTTAGAAAAATTTGAAAAAAATCAAATAAAAATAAAATAAGAAATAGAGTCATAATTGGTCTAAGGTGGTTCGTATACCAAACCACAATTTGACTTGGAGCGGCTTGAAAGTTAAATGGAAGGTAGTGCACCTGGTTGTTCCGATAAGGTGCAGTGGTTCGATGGTAGCCAGAGGCGGTTGGTTCATGTATACTAAAATTTCGCCTATAAATTATTTAATTTTCTAAAAATATTAACTATTGTAAATTAATTATAAAATTTGGTATTTTTGGGTTATTTTAGGTGTAGATTAATGTAATAATTTTATTTTTATTAAATAATGATTGGAAATATAGGGTCCTTAAAAAAATCTCATGTTTGGATGAAAATTGAATTAATTTTTTATAAATATTAGATGATATTCTTTTAATCTTAATTTTTGTATATAATACACCTAATATATAATTAATTTTGGTAACAAGAATTTCAAAATTAAGTATGTTTACTATTTTTTATAATTATTTTGAACAAAACTGCTAGTTTTACCGAATTGTTAGAATAAATAGTTTTTTACAAAATTAATGAATGAGCTCTACATTTCTTGACTTTTGGAAGTTTATAATGATATTTGGAACACTAAATTCTTATCTCACACATAAATTTGTTTATTTACCCTAATTTTCCATAATTTTAAGCTAAAACTGCTATTTTCATAAAAATAAATAATAGCTAGTTTAATATAATTCATGGTCAATAATTAAACTACATATTTTTATGAGTTTATAGGATTTTTCATGAAATTAATTGGGCTCATATACTATTTATTATGTATTTTCCTAATAAAAACCTATATATTAGCTTAATATGTAATATAGGAATTAATATTAGTAGATATTCATCAAATTCATGTAAAATGAACACTTTTGGATATAGTAAGGGTTGCTAGTCAAGTTTGGACAGTAGGATTGTTACGACTTCTAAATTAGAATCAAAGTCTATTTGAGTTAATTATAAAGTCACGATAACATCCTATCAAGTCGATAGTGAGAAAAAGGGTATTTTTGGACTTTGACAATATTGATAGACTTGATTCTTAAGATATCTTAGTAATACTTGAAATAACGATTGTGATGATATAAAGTTTAGTAAAATTGGGTAAGGAATGAGTAAGATACGATCAAATGAAGTTTAAAAACTTAGTAATGAAAGCTTACAAGAGTTTGGGTTCGGCTCATACTTGATTTGAAGACTATGTTATGTTTTTATAGGTATGATAAGAAAAAAAGGATCATGTCATGAAGTTTAGGATTTTGCACTATTATAAAGCCTAATTGAGTGGATCTAACCCATGCTTGGAGTAGATATATTGCTACTCAGAACACTACATGTTGTTTGATGCTGTATTGATAGGATATGGCTATATCTTGAGTGAACTGATATATTATTATAATAGATGTTGATATGGTGATTCTAAATGATGGTAACTATATCTCGATTAAATTGTTATACTGCTATATTGGGTATTGATTTGGTGCTTACAAATCATTATACTAACTTGGAGAGTTGAGGGATTGCTAACCCAATCTTCCAGTTATTTACATAAGTAAACCCTAAGTGAGATGCTAAAATTTTGCTAGGGAGAGTTCGAAAGCTAGAATCAAATAACTAAATTGAGCAAAACTTAAAGATCGATTGTATTGAATGATTTGCTTGAGTAATTATTGTATATCATGGCATGGCACGGTATTAAAAGGGACATATGATAAAGCTAATTTAACCCCTATTTTATTAGTGTCAATTCAACGATATCCTAAAGATTTATGTGCTTAATTGAGAGAATTGACACTTAATTAGTTAATATATTTGCCTCAGGTTAGTGCATTTGGAGCATGAAAACACAAAGGAATAAAAACTTTCTGCGAGCAAGGGAGGATCTACGACCGTGGCTAAAACAGCTAATGAATAATAGTGGAAATGAGACGATCAGTGGAGCTTATGACCTTGAACCACGACCATGTTGGTGGTGGTGACAACCATGGCTTTACACACAGCCGTGGTCCACCTAGTGTGCATGAAAAGAAAGAATTTTTATTGTATTTTTCGTGGGGATATATATATAGAAGAGAGGAGAGAGAAGGGAGACGGTTCATATAATTGATACTTTTCCTTTAGTTGTTTTGCTTCGATATTGAGAAGTTAGGGTTTAATATAATTGGAGAGATTACACTGTGAGATTTACGGAAGATTGAAAAACATTTGCTTGGATTTCAATTGAGAGTTTAGCTATTGGAATTTCTTGAGAAAAGTGCGCACAAACCAGTATTTTCATCTATATAAGGAATCGGTGAGATCGTTCGCATTTCTTGTTTATCATAGAGAATTGTGTTGCAATTGTAATTACATTGAATCATGAATTCCTTCATACATAATTATGTTGATGCTATGAATTCCATGGCTAACTAATTTATTAAATGGGAACGAGATAAACCCTAGAATGCTAAAATGATTGTGGTAATTATCTTATAGGAGTAATATAAATATGGCTTATTTCAGATTGCAGCTCTTTCTATTTCAATTATGACTTGTCTAAGTTATGATTGTTAGAGGTTATAGACATGGGAGTGTTTGTAAACTGATTAGGAGTTCTTGATTAAAGAATTCAGATAAATGCAGAAGCAATGTCTAATTGTTTAATCAGAGATTATTGGGAGATTAATGCAATATCTTAAACTAATTAATCATTAAGGAATTAGGATAATTGGGTTGAAGATATTAGATTATCATATCATTGGAAGATGTATGATAATACTCTAGAATCCACTATTGATTAGAAAGCGGAAGCGGACTAATTAGATTAGAGGTCGAATCCTTAATTTAAGGAATTATAATCTCAATGAAATAACCATACATATATTATTCTATATAACTCAATGGCAACTTGATTAGTATATCTAGGGTGGAATCTCGATTTCCCATCACTTTTTCATTGAGAAGTTTTTCAAATCATCTTTTGATCTCATTGTAATTGAGTTAAGTTAGTTTTAATTTTAGTATACAAAAAAAAAAAAAAAACATTCTTGATTTACCTAAATATTAACTAAAGCTAGCACAGGTTTAGTACTCTACTTAAGTCCTCGTGGGATTGACACTTGTTTTCAACATTATACTACTTGATACGATCCAGTATACTTGCTGGTATTGCGCTCATTTTTTCTAAACACCTTTTCAACGTATCACTTGCTCATAATGTTATGGAATAAACCTACTCCTTAGAACCCTCTTCATTTCATTCTACATTTGGATCTCATATGGCGCTCTTTAGCACACATTCTGTAGTTTCTTCCATCACATTACCACACATCCAAAAAATTCTAAAGCAACCACTTGAATACATACAAAGTCCTCATAATCATTAAATATCACATCCCAGCTAAGCACAGAATGCACCTTCACATAGGAATACCTGTTAAAAACTTAACTTAACCTGCTCATTCATCAAAAGATAACTTTGTTTACATGATAAAGGGCTTGCTACATCGAAGTTCATTTGGACATTTTGTTATAACTTATATATATAGCCTAATATTTGCATGAAAACATGAACCAGCCTTTTTCTTTTGTCATCTTCAAAATAGTAGGATTTCTGACTTAGTACAGGTTCCATCAAAAGCTGTTGACTCCGACTATGCTCTCAGTATACATTCCCCTTAGTGTTGGGCCCTTCAAGATGCTGTTAACCTAAAGATAAAACATTTTATCCCTTTAATTACTAAAGCTGAATGAGAGTGGATAATAAACAATACAATATAAACAATATCATAATTGAAACATTTCAATCATAACCAGTAAGTTCAGCTTCACATATGTATTAGCCTAACTAAGAATTTATTACTAGCAATGCAATATGCTATGCTCATGCATGTAGCGTGCATTGGTACCGATATCTTATACCTTTCCAATTTTCATTTGGTTAGTTGATATAGTCGGGCATCTAGATACAACATCCAGGAACCTATGGGTAATAAGGAGCTGCTTAAGAGTGGGACCCTTACCAAATTAGACTATACACTATAGTAGTCTATCAATATCAAAAAGTGCAACAAGGAGTTCCTTAGGAGTAAGACCCCTAACTTTGTTTTATGAACTTTAGACTACGCATGATGGTTCACCAAATCAAAGAGGCAATAAGGCCAAATTTGACTCTCAAAATTGTTAAGATGTTTGGGCAATGCGAATCTATATGTTTCTAAAAACTGAGTTCATAAAGCTATGATTTTTCTTAATCACTTAGAATCCTTATTTTGAAAATTCTGACCCGTATGTTGATATGCTGAAAAGGTGTTTAGAAAAAATGAGCACAATACCAGCAAGTATACTGGATCATATCAAGTAGTATAATGTTGAACACAAGTGTCGATCCCACGAGGACTTAAGTAGAGTACTAAACCTGTGCTAGCTTTAGTTAATATTTAGGTAAATCAAGAATGGTTTTTTTTTTTTTTCTGTATACTAAAATCAAAACTAACTTAACTTAATTACAATGAGATCAAAAGATGATTTGAAAAACCTATCAATGAAAAAATGATGGGAAATCGAGATTCCACCCTAGATATACTAATCAAGTTGCCATTGAGTTATATAGAATAATATATGTATGGTTATTTCATTGAGATTATAATTCCTTAAATTAAGGATTCGACCTCTAATCTAATTAGTCCGCTTCCGCTTTCTAATCAATAGTGGATTCTAGAGTATTATCATACATCTTCCAATGATATGATAATCTAATATCTTCAACCCAATTATCCTAATTCCTTAGTGATTAATTAGTTTAAGATATTGCCTTAATCTCCCAATAATCTCTGATTAAACAATTAGACATTGCTTCTGCATTTATCTGAATTCTTTAATCAAGAACTCCTAATCAGTTTACAAACACTCCCATGTCTATAACCTCTAACAATCATAACTTAGACAAGTCATAATTGAAATAGAAAGAGCTGCAATCTGAAATAAGCCATATTTATATTACTCTTATAAGATAATTACCACAATCATTTTAGCATTCTAGGGTTTATCTCGTTCCCATTTAATAAATTAGTTAGCCATGGAATTCATAGCATCAACATAATTATGTATGAAGGAATTCATGATTCAATGTAATTACAATTGCAACACAATTCTCTATGATAAACAAGAAATGCGAACGATCTCACCGATTCCTTATATAGATGAAAATACTAGTTTATGTGCACTTTTCTCAAGAAACTCCAATAGCTAAACTCTCAATTGAAATCCAAGCAAATTTTTTTCAATCTTCCGTAAATCTCACGATGTAATCTCTCCAATTATATTGAACCCTAACTTCTCAATATCGAAGTAAAACAACTAAAGGAAAAGTATCAATTATATGAACCATCTCCCTTCTCTCTCCTCTCTTCTATATATATATCCCCACGAAAAATACAATAAAAATTCTTTCTTTTCATGCACACCAGGTGGACCATGGCCGTGTGTAAAGCCGTAGTTGTCACCACCACCAACACGGCCGTGGTTTAAGGTCATAAGCTCCACTGATCATCTCATTTCCACTGCTATTCATCGGCTATTTTAGCCACGGTTGTGGATCCTCCCTTGCTTGCAGAAAGTCTTCATTCCTCTGTGTTTTCATGCTCCAAATGCACTCTTTCCAGCTCCTTTTCTCCCATTTGTACTGAATTAAACCTAAGGCAAATATATTAACTAGTTAAGTGTCAATTCTCTCAATTAAGCACATAAATCTTTAGGATATCGTTGAATTGCCACTAATAAAACAGGGGTTAAATTAGCTTTATCAGCAAGACACTTTTCGACACCTTTAAGAACTCAGGCAATGTAATCGATTAGTAGATAAGTATGTTAAAGAGTTCCAGTTACTAATTATTCAATGTGATGTTGAGGAGCCTAAAGCATAGACAATAGCACAATTCATTGCTAGACTAAGGTTTGAAATTGGTAATATAGTAGAGGTATAGAGACTTGGGGCTCTAGATGAGACCATCTAAGTAGCACAAAGGGCTAAAAGGTAAAGGCGCAATCAGATCAACTAAGTACCAAGCAACCAACTTAGCTTACCAAATAAAACTGGTATGCTAAGCCGACCTAGATATGACCGAGCTCACTATAGTTCTGAGGTAGACCACTGATGTCGAATGCCTAGCAGATCCAATGATGGTTAAGGCAAAACTAAGGGCAAGGAATCTGAGGTCAAGAAAGATTAAGGTTAGAGCTCAAGAAGGAAGACACTAGAGATAAAGTGCTTTAAATGTCTTGGTTTTGGACATGTAGCTAGTTAATGTCCCAATCGATGCATCGTGACCATTAAGGGAGAGAATCCCCAGTTTAAGGTAGAGAGTGATAGTAAAGGAAAGGAAGAAGAGGTAGATGTTAATCACTTGTTAGACAAGTTTTGGGAAGATACCGATACCCAAATCTGACCTAAAATGGGAGAATATTGTATGGTTATGTGGGATCTCTAAGTACCTTTACCTTTAACAAGAATGAATAGAGAGAAAACCTCTTCCATACAAACTACCGAATGAATGGTAAACTCTGTGCTTTGATCATTGATGAAGGGAGTTATGCCAATGTCATAACACAAGGAGTAGTCAAAGCTCTAAAGTTGCCGACTTACCCATACCTTGAGCCTTATAAGATTCACTAACTAAATGAGAAAGGGGGTCTACCTATTGCCAAACAAGTTAAGGTACTAATTACTGTTGGTAATAGATACAAGGACAAGGTGTTATGTGACATCCTACCCATGTGCACTTCATACATACTGCTAGGCTAACTATGGCTATTTGATTGCAAGGTACTCCATGATGAGTATAGGAACACTTATATGTTCCAGAATGGCAAGAAGAAGGTTATGTTGACCCCAATGAACTCCCGAGAGGTCTAAGAGTTGCAAGTGAAGATTTCCAAATCATCATAGAGGAAATCGTTAGTGATTTCCCGAGCTTAATTTTCCAAAGATATTAAGATGGAAGGATGTATTCTCCTGTTGGTTAGGCGACTTCTCGAGTTGAAAGAGATCGGAGCCTTACCTATCAAGGTGTAGACACTGCTTTAGGAATATGCCGACCTATTCCTTAACAAATTGCCGAAGGTTTACCACCTATAATAGTTATAAAGCATTGCATTGACCTTCAGCTTAGAGTCGCCTTACCCTATTAAGCTGCCTATAGGCTCAATCTTGAGCAGGTAGCTAAGCTAAAGAAATAAGTTGATGAGTTGATTAAATACGAATATGTTCGGGAGAGCAAAAGTCCCTGTATTGTATAGGCTATCTTGGTGCCAAAAAAGAATGGCTTGTGGAGAATGTACATTAATAGCTAAGCAATCAACAAAATCATTGTTAAGTATTAATATCCAATCCCTTAACTAAAGGATATGCTCAATGAGTTGCATAGTGTACAAGTATTTTTTAAGATTGATCTGAAGAGTAGCTACCACTAAATTCAAATGAGACCTAGAGATAAGTGGAAAATTGCTTTCAAAACAAAGGACAGTCTACTCAAGTGGATGGTAATGCTGTTTAGTCTCACTAACATGCCAAGCACCTTTATGTGGCTCATGAATCATGTATTGAGGACTTTGATTAGTAAATGTGTAGTAGTTTACTTTGATGATATTCTGGTCTATAGTTCCGACCTCACTTCTCATGTTAAGCACTTGAAATTTGTGTTTGATATCCTTTGTGCCGAGCAAGTATTCGGCAATTTAAAGGCATGTGCATTCTGTTAAAGTAAGGTAGTATTCCTTGGATGTGTTGTTTTTGTAGGAGGTATCAAAGTTGATGACAAGAAAGTTCGAGCTATTCTCAAGTGGTTGACATTGACTAGTGCTACTGAAGTAAGGAGTTTCCATGGTCTAGCTTCATTTTATCGAAGATCCATTAGAAACTTTAATTCCATAGCCACCTCACTGACCAAACTAACTAGAAAGAACTCTGAATTCAAATGGTTTGAGAAGGCTCAAAGTAGTTTTGATGAGATAAAGTCTAAGTTGACTTCCGCCCCAATACTTATCCTGCTTAACTTCAAGAAAGTTTTTTAACAAGAATGTGATGCATTTGGAGTTGGCATTAGAGCTATTCTAATGCAGGAGCGTCGACCAGTTGCTTATTTCAGCGAGAAGCTCAAAGGTACCACACTAAATTACTCAACATATGACAAAGAGTTCTATGCCCTTGTCTGTGCACTTTAGAGCTAGCAACACTACCCATTATTGAGAGAGTTCATTATCTATACAGACCATGAATCTCTTAAATATCTCAAAAGATAACAAAAACTTTCTTAATGTCATGTTAAATTGTTTAAGTTCTTGGAAACCTTTTGCTATGTCATTAAGTACAAAAAGGGAAACACCAACACCGTAGCCGATGCACTTTCTCATCGACATGTTCTTGTTACCACCTTACAAGCTAGGATACTTGAGTTCAACATCCTACCTAATCAGTATGAGCATGATCCATACTTTGGACCCTTAGTGGCCAAGTGCAATGTTGGAGGAGTTGTGGATGGATTCTATCAAAGCTGAGGGTTTCTAATGAAGGAAAGGTAAGTCTGTGTACCGAATGGTTCTACTAGGGACTTACTTGTCCAAGAAGCCTATGTTGAGAGTTTAGCCAACCATTTTAGTGAGATGAAGACTGCTAAGTTAGTAAAAGAACACTTTTACTAGCTCGGGATGATGAAAGATGTATGTAAAGTTCTTGAATGGTGCAAAGTGTACAAATGAGCCAAAGGAAGGAAGGAGCCATATGGAGAATATACATCTCTACCCTTACCTAAGTAACCATAGACCGATCTAAGCATAGATTTCATGCTCAACCTACCTAGAACACCTTAGAAACATGACTCTATCATGGTGGTGGTCAATCAGTTCAGCAAAATGAGCTACTTCATCCCTTGCCATAAAACTAATGATACATTGTTTATTACAGACCTCTTTCTATAAGAGATCATGTGGCTGCATGGAGTTTCAAGGAGTATTGTTTTTTATCGTGATTCTAAGTTCACAAGCTTCTTCTAGTGATTCTAAGTTCACAAGCACTATGGAAGAAGCTCAGCACTAAGCTCATGTTCAGTACTTGTTGCCATTTACAAACAGATGGTTAGATAGAAGTTATGAATAGAACATTAGGCAACCTTCTTCAAGCTACAGTTGGAAAGAATCTACATGATTAAGATCTCTACTTGCCCATCATCGAGTTTTCTTATAACCGCTCTGTACATAGCTTGAAAAGAAGGACATCTTTTAAGGTCATCTGTAGACTTAACCCAACTTACCCTTAGACATGGTTATCAACTTGACTTCCCAAGGAGAAAGTTAATTAGGCTTGCAACGTACTAAAGATTTTTAGAAATTGCATTAGAAGGTTACCGAGCAATTATCCAAGACTATAGCCCAATAGAGAGAACAACGAAGCCGAGGAAGGAGGCAAGTCATTTACAACCCAGGAGACTTTGTTTAGATCTACCTTAGCAAGGAGTGATTCTTAAGGAGGAAGACAAACAAGTTATCCCCACAGTCAAATGGCCCCTTCACAATCCTTTGCTGCATTAATGACAATGCCTATTAGCTAAAGCTACTTAAAGGATATGGCATGTCTCCCAAGTTCAATGTTGTTGACCCGATGCCCTATGTACTGGAAGGAGAAGAAGAATAAGATTTGGGGGCAAATCTTCAATAACCTTATGGAACTAATGGACTATCGACCTCCAAATCACTAACTCACACCCGCCTCTAAAGCCTACAATCTCTTATAAGGAAGGTGCTCTCTTGTCAACCTACTAAGGACGAGCTCTTGTATATGGAAGATTTATAGGTCAACTCTTTAAGGTCCTATCTTAGACACACTATACTCTGCTTAGATACTTATCCAGTCATCAACCACTTATATGTCAAGGTTAACTTACCAAGTACCGAGGCCGACCTACCATGTGTTAAGCCAAGGCTAAGGCCATTGCACACCAAGCTTTACTCATTCGACCTGACGAATAACAATGTCCCTTATTTATCTTGGCAACTCTAAGTACCCTTTGTCAACAGCATCCCCAACTTCAATATAGCTTAACCACATCATCTTAAGATCCTAAAGCAAGCCTAATCATGGCATGCTACCTATCATTCCTTTTTCTGACATTCTACTATATTTGTTTGTACTATTTGTCCCTTTTACCCTTTTGGCAATTAATAAGAGTAAATTACTCTACACTTTTGAGACATATATAGGCATAAATTGTTTATAATTGTGTTCATTTCTAAAGTTCTTGATACTTAATTATGTAATATATGAATTTCTGATCATTCAAGAGCAAGGAGATTACCTAAAAACAATGCAATTTAAGGTAATCACAACCATGAGGAGAAGAAAACATTGAAGGAAAACCAAGACACATTCCATCATGGGTACGATAATGAAAGATTTGAATGACTAGCACTTATCATACTCTTTATTACAGGTGTAATCAAGGAAGTTATTATAATCCCTCTATTGGTCATGCCTATGATTATATATCAAGAGGGTGATCACTCTCTCCATCACAAGCATGATGAGATGAAATATTTGCAACAAGGAGTTCACATCCATAGTCACAGTTGTGATTAGTATAAATTTTTATTTTCTAAGACTATCACACCTTAAGTCACGAGCATAATGAGAATGGACATGACTATTCTTCTTTAACTTTATCATACAAACCAGTGCATGGAACAAGTCTTAACACCAAGAGGTGTCTTAAAGTAATGTATTTCAAGCCCTTTGATGAGAAGAATATAAATATACCACAATTTTCAGATGAAAGAAGATCATCATAGTCAACATTATCTCGAACATCTCACCATAACACATTACATCACATCACCAACCCAAAACACACATATTCATTCATCTTATATCATTTTGTGTTTTGTTTAGTTGTTTTTTAGTACAATCATTAGTGTAAATTGTATTCTTTTTTAAAATTACTTGAGAGAGTTAACAGGACTTCATTGTTCATGTATTTGTGAGATTTTTATGATGGAATAAAAGGGGGTTTTACTTTTTACTTATTCCATTTCATTTCCTTTTAATTATAATTTCTATTAGTTTATGTCATTGTTTCATCGTGTGTAAGTAGAACATTAGGACTTACTATATCACTTAGTATGATTAAGTACATGGAATAGTAGTTTCCTGATTTTTGTTATTCCTGATAAACTGAACTTAATTAATCTAAGAATGGTATAGTGTACGACATTGACTTAAGCTAAATTCAATAAAATATATCGAGAGATAACTATATTGACAAATTAACATATCATTAATGCAATCCGAGTTAGTTGTTAATTCAAAAGAGATTCTAATAGACACAATTAGGATTAGACGTAAGTAATTCCGAGAAGAATGCTTACATCCTAGTAATTCCCTGCAAATAAAATCATTAAGATTAAATTAAGGGTGATATCATGCTATGTGGTGAAGCAAGTCTATATGTTAATTATTGTGTTAACAAGCGTTATTATAGCCATCAGTCCGGTGAGGTTACTCACCACCTAGTCTTACTCAAGGGTTAAGATAAGAGTGATGTTGAAGTAAACAAAGTGTTTACGTAAAGAAGAAAACACAAAAGTGTATTAATGGTAATTTGAATTCCCCCTTTCTAGCTACAAGTACAAAGGTATTTATACCCATAAGTTAGGGCAACTTGCCCAAAAGGGGAAAAGACAAAAAGAGCATTTCCTAAAGAAGTAATGTACAAGATACAAAGGGTAAAATTGAATATACAAGGAAAACAATCATTAGTGCAATGGATTCTACACATGACACTGTGTACATAGCGATGCTACATTGGTGTGGCTGTTATAAATGCGAACAAAAAGTATGGACAACTTACTTGTCCGAGTAAGGGTAGCTTAGTCAACCCAGAATCTCTTTATCTCGGCTTCTTAGCAAAGAAGATGCCAAGTCATTAAAGGGCTAAAGCGTGAGTGAATATTCTTCAATTTGGCATATTATAGAGGGATGGGTAGTCATTTGGCTCAATATAAAGGGTGACTCGGTAAGAAAGTACTAAGCCTCAAAAGGGGTTAGCTGGAACAAGAGGATTCGTCTTGCTAGTCCTTCTAGTCCTCGAGCTCGGCTATGGGTCAGTGGTCCAATAGCCTGATTCCTATCATTCCCTCCAGGTTGTTTTGGATTTGGGATCAAATTCGAATGGTCTTCGTTCAATTCTTCGTTAGGGTCATACAGACTGAGGTCAGCAATGTCAAAGGTATTAGAAACCCCATAGTCCTTTAGCAATTCCAATCTGTAGGCATTATCATTGATCTTCTAAAGGATTCTAAAAGGTCCTTTAACTCTTATAGATAATTTATTCCTCCTCTTATTTGAGAACCGTTCCTTATTGAGGTGCAGCCATACCAAGTCTCCTTGTTAGAATTATCTAGCTTTCTTACCATTTATCTTCTCTCATATTCTACTGGTTGCTTGGTCGATGCACCGAGTGACTTGGTCATAAATGTACTGAAGGGATTATGCTCTAGCCCTCACATCAAAGTCCTCTTATGTAGGTACAAGTGCAAGGGTATAATCAAGGGATAACTCGAGATTGAAACCATAGACCGCTTCGAAGGGAGTCCTCTTAGTAGTGTCATACACCATCCAATTGTAGGTGAACTTGACCAGTAATAAGCAACAGTCTCAATCAACCAAGTTCTTTTCCACTGTAGCTCAGAGCAGTAATCCCAAAGTGTGATTAACCACCTCTATTTGACCATCAGTTTAAGGGTGACAAGAAATACTAAATAGTAGTTTGGTCCTCATCTGACAACACAAAGTCTCCTAAAAGTAACTCAAGAACTTTAGATTCATATCGAAGACTACACTTCTTGATATGCCATATAACTGCACAATCTCCTGCAAGAAAAGAGGAGCAATAGCCGAAGCATCGTTAGTTTTTGAGCAAGGCATGAAGTGTGCCATTTTATTGAACCAATCCACGATAACCATTATAGAATCTTTGCCTCGGTAGTTCATGGTAGTCCGAGAACAAAGTCCATGCTCAATTCAGTCTACGACTTCCTTAGAACTGGTAAAGGCATTACTTTACCTTGCTCAACTCGATACTTAGCCCTCTTGCACACAACACAACTTTTGACAACTCAGTGCACATATCTCCTCATTCTCAACTAGAAGAAGCAACTATTCAACAATTCACAGGTCCTTATTTCTCTAAAATGTCTGGAGAGTCCTCCATTGTAGGCTTCCCTAATCAATAGTTCCTATAGTAAATAGGTCGGCAAGCACAATTTTCCACCTCCAAACAAGTAACCATCCTTTATATGGTACTCATCCATTGTCCTTCCACCAGTGCATTGCATCATTATAGTCTAACGTGTATGTACTTAGAATACTGCTCTTTGATACTTATAAACCCAAACAATCTAGTTTGCAATTTGGTTAAAAGTGCATGTCTCCTTAAAAGAGCATCTGCAACTATGCTGCTTTTTCCTTACTTATATTTAATCACAAAATTGAATCCTTTAAGGAATTCAATCCATCTCACCTGCAGCTTCGATAACTCCATCTAACTTTAAAGGTACCTTAGAGATTCATGGTCAGTGTAGATGACAAACTCTCTCGACATTAGATAATACTACCATACATGTAGTGCTTAAATCAACGCTAAGAGTTCTTTGTCATATACGGAGTAATTTAACTGTGGTCTTCTGAGCTTTTCACTATGGAAGGCAATTGGTTGGCTTTCCTGCATTAAGATAGTACCTATTCTAATGCTTGACACATCACATTCCATCTCAAATATTTTCTAGAAGTCAAGTAGAACTACCGGGGTAGAGGTCAACATCTCTTTTGTCTCAGCAAAGTTTTTCTCCTCCCTTTCTCCCCATCAGAAGTCGATGTTCTTCTTCGTAAGCTTAATAAGAGTTGTGGCAAGGGTACTGAAATTCTTAATGAATTGCCTATAAAATGAAGCCAATCCATGGAAACTTCTCACATCAACACAAGTAGTAGGAGTTAGTCATTCTACAATTGCTTAGATCTTTTCATCATCTACTCATAAGCCTCCTCCACTAACTACATAGCCCAAAAATATCACTTCCTCTTAACAAAAGCAACACTTTTTGAGATTGTCAAATAGTTTCTCGGCATAAAGGATATCCAATACTTCTCGAAGATGTTTGCATTGACTCTGCATGTCGACATTGTAAACCAATATGTCGTCAAAATGCACCATGATACACTTTCCAATTAGATATCTTAACACATGGTTCATCAATCGCATGAAAGTGTTTAAGGCATTCAACAAGCTGAATGGCATGACTATCCACTCATAGAGTCCATGTAGAGTTTTAAATGCAATCTTCCATTCATCTTCTGGTTTCATGTGAATCTAATGGTAACCAGACTTAAGATCAATCTTACTGAAAGTCTTGTCTACACTCAGTTCATTCAACATATCTTCCAACCTTGGGATAAGATACCTGTACTTAATAGTAATCTTGTTCACGGCATGGCTATTTACATACATCCACTAGGTTCCAGCCTTCTTTGGCACTAAAAGGGATGGTACAGTGCAAGGGCTGAGGCTTTCCTTTACATATCCTCTTGTTAACAACTCATTGACTTATCATTGGAGCTTAGTAGCCTGTTTAGGATTCATCTAATAGGTTGGCTTATTCGGCAATACGGCGTCGAGTACTAAGTCAATGCAATGCTCTATGCCTCAAATTGGGGGCAAACCCTCAAGTAACTGCTTTGGGAATAGATCGGCATATTCATCCAACAACTCCTTGATTTCCTAGGGTAGTTCACCCTGCTCCTTTATCTCTAATAGGCACCTGGCTAACATGAAGTTTAGCTCATTCGCATTGATGGCCTCTTAGAGCTTGGCTCTACTCATCATTAGAGCCTTCTTCATTCCACGAGAAAGTTTTATCTAAAAATAGTTAACTTCTCTTGGTGGCATCGAGTTCATTATGATCTTCCGGTCATCCTTCTCGAACATGTATGTGTTCTTATAGCCGTCATGGATAACTCTTCTATCAAACAACCACATTCTACCTAGTAACACGTGGGAAGCACACATGGGCTGCACGTCACAGAGAATCTAGTTTGAGTAATTTCCTATAGTAATCAATAGTATTATTTGCTGAGTAACATGTAATGCTCCTTTCTCGCTCAGCCAATGCAATTTGTATGGCCTTGGATGTGCAACAATCGGAAACTTCAATTTTGAAACAAGTTCGGCTGATGGTAGATTAATGTAGCTTCCACTATCCATGATGAGAGTGCACACCTAATCATTTACCTTATAGGTGGTATGGAACAAATTCTCTCTTTACTCCTCTTCTTGTAAGGGTTCCATGTTCATAGTGTGTTAGACAACCATGAGTAACTTGTCCAAGTCCTCAACAAACACGTCCTCTTCAATCAGCTCTTTCTTGGCATTTTCTTTCTTGGTTAAGACCTCCTCCTCCTCGGGTTCCTTATCTGTACCATTTACTTCTAATTTCGGGACATATCCCTTGATGACCATTGTCCTGCAATTTGGGCACTAAGTAACCACATGTCTAAACCCTTAGTACTTGAAGCACCTGATCTAGCTCATCTTCCTACCAGACCCTTACCCCTTCTCATAAGTTCAGGTCAACACTTCACCATTAAGTTGGTCTTTCTACTTGACTAGAACATCAATCTTTTAGCTCAACTCTGTATTCAATTGAGTTTGGTGACTTACCCGTCTAGGTTAGCTAGTTAGCATCCGGACCGTTAGTCAGCCCCTCTTTTGCCTTTCTACCCACTAGGCAATCTTAACAGCTTCATCCATTGTGTCAAATCATTAAAGCTCCACAATGTCTCCTCTTAACCCAGTTATGAATCTTAAGACAGTTCGGCCTAGTGGTTCCTCCACTTTGCAACAAATCATAAGCATCTAAAATTCTTGAATATACTCGTCAATAGTTTGGCCTCCTTATCTTAGCTCGCAAAGCTAAATGAAAGTATCTTGAAGATAAGTTTCCAATACAAATATGCTTCTAAGTATTCTCTTCATCTTGGGCCAAGTATTAATCTCTTGGTAGCCCTCTCGTCTCCTCATGGCCTGAAAATTCTTTCACCACATGGCAGTATATCTAGAGAACTCTAAAACAATAGTTCTCACTTTCTCATAATGATAATAATAAAAAAAAACATTTCCATCTTCGCTTCCCACTCCAAATATTCTTCAGCATTTCCAAATCCATTGAAACTCAGAATTTGAAGCTTCTCATGGTCAAACGCTTTGGGGACTCATATGCGCTCTTCTTTGAAATACTATTCCTTATCCTCTTCATGAAGCTCTCTCAGTTCTATCCTTTGCCTTACTTGTCTACTTGCTCCTCCACCTCGAACTGGTCGAGCTAGGTTCTAACCCCTAACAGGTTGAGCAACTTGTAGGGTACTTTATATGGCCTTAGTAGGTCAGCAAGCTAGCGCATGAACAGCTCGAGTCAAATCTATTAAGAAGTTAGCCACTTCATTAAGTCTCTCATCAGTACTCCTCGGTGTCTCCTGTAATTGTCGTCTATAGTGGACAACTCTACTATTGTCATCTCCAACACCAACATTTACACTTAGATCCGTCATTTTCTTTATTAATTCAAAGTTCAAATAAACACTCTTGCCAACTAAAAAATCAATAGCTAGCAACTCAGCAATTAAGATGAACACAGTAACTTATTCTATTTTACATACATAGAACAGAGTATAAATAGAATTTTAGAGAAGCTAACAACTCAAACAAAGCCTCCACTCTAATACCAAGATATTACCAAGAACATATAAGGCCAGTTGCTAGATGGGTCCGAGCTTGCAAAAAGCTTGAAATGGAAATGGTGGGGAACATACAGAATGATAATTACGAATGAAGAAGTAAGTAAAACCTACGAACAACTCCAGTAGATGTGATGCACCAATGGAACTTCTGAAGACTCATAGCATAATTCGATATGATAGAATCGGTTTGGTGAGGTTACTCGTTACCTAGCCTTACTCAAAGGTTAGGATCAAGAGTAAACAGAGTGTTTACGTAAGGAAAAAACACAAAAGTGTATTATTGGTAATTTGAATTCCCCCTTTCTAGCTATAAGTACAAAGGTATTTATACTCATAAGTTAGGGCAACTTGCCCAAAAGGGGAAAAGACAAAAAAGGCATTTCCTAAGAAAGTAATGTATAAGATAGAAAGGGTAAAAATGAATATATAAGGAAAATAATCATTAACGCAACGGATTATACACATGATACTATACACGTGGCAATGCTACATTGGCGAGGCTATTAGAGATGCAGAAAAAAAGTATGGATAGCTTGCTTATTTGAGTAAGGGTAGCATAATCAGCTTAAAATCTCTCTATCTCGACTTCTCGGTAAGGAAGATGTCAAGTCATTGGAGGGCTCAGATACAAGTGAGTATTCTTAAATTTGGTGCACTATAGAGAGATGAGCAATCATTCGACTCAATATGATAGGTAACTCAGCCTTAGAAGTACTCAACTTCGTAAGGGGTCGGTTGGAATAGGAGGATTCATCTTGCCAATCCTTCTAATCCTCGAGCTCGGTTATGGGTCAGTAGTACAGTAGCCTAATTCCCATCAACTCGGATCATCAACATCTAGAATTCTCTCACATCGTCATCAACAAATCAACTTCCTTAGCAAAGTTCCTACCACTTTACAAATGTCTCCAGCAAGTTTGTCTCGAGCACGACTCTTTCTCTCAACAATCTTTTCATCTCTTCCTAAGTCCATACACCTTATCTTCCATTTCTTGCTCTAATTGTATTCAAATTCTTCCACTACAAGGTAGCACATCTAGAAAATTCAAGTGCAACAAGTCACACTTTAATGACATTTGTATACCCATAACAATCCAACGCCTTCTCTTCCCACTCTAAATATTCATCTGCATCTTCACTTCTAATGAAGGTTGGAATTTAGACCTCAACATTATCAAGTCCTCAAGGAGCTCGGCGTCCTCACTCTCGCACTTAGTAGTAGCCAACCTCTTATTCTTCTTCTCGTTAGTCTCTACATCTTCCTCATCAACATCCTCTTCTATCTCCACCAACTCCAGTTGTCTTTGAGCAACTTGGTTTATAACTCCTCTAACTTAATGGGGTTGAATTATGTGATTGGCTCGACCACCTTGGCCATAGCATCTCTCTAGAACATTCTTGGGGGGGTTCTAATGTGGTATACCCTAGGATTGTTGTCTGTTGACTTTCATCGTAGTAACCAAACTTTCAACAAGATTAATGAGTCTGTTAAGCTTATCATCAATTGACCTAGGAATGTTGCTACCGTTGTAACCTTAACCAACATGAGCACCACTACTCTAGTCACCAATAACACCTTGAAAACTTAAATCCAACATAGAATATTACTTTTCTAACAAGATAACAACACAGTACACAACAAATGCTTCTACCTTACTAAAATACTTAACAACTTCAACACCCAATACTCACTCGATAGCAACAAAAATGAACTTGCTTTGTTTTCATAATGAAAAACATAGTATAATAGAGTAACAATAGAAATTACACTTACCAACCCACAAACCATCACTACACAGGTTACAACTTTAAAACTTCATACGAACGTACTGCAATAGCTATGAAAGGAACACAGCAGCCAGTAACAACAAATACGAACCAAAACTTCAAGGTAAGTTTACATATTCCCTCTCGGAACCATGCTTTGATACCAGTGAAGCTAATGCATCTTCGGGGTCATACACTCGGACAAACACCATAACAGAAGGAACTAAAAGAAAAGGAAAAAGATTAGCAAATATGGGTAACTACCAATCGAATATGATGCACCAACTAATCCTACTCAGCCTACAATTCATCGAATTAACTTATCGATCTGAACTATAAGATCATTCGCCACGACTCCTTACTAAAGGGAATATATAAGAGTTAGAGGGAAAATGAGAACACTATGTTGCTCGGACAAGAAATTTGTAATATTCAATAATGAGGTGTGTTAATGTCTATGTATAACAAATGGGATTTTATATACTCACCACACTAGGGTTACAATACATACATGAAAAGACAAAAAGGTAATTTACAAATAGAATAAATGAAACATACTAAAAAGGGTTAAAGAGATAGAATATTTGGTACGAAAAAGAAAGGAATTGTAAACCCCTAAAATTTTCGATCTAGCTTTTGAAGTAGACTCAAGTATGTTAGATAATCTAAGAGTTAATAGGGCTAATGAAAGTGAAAACCCTAAAATACTTAATCAATTGAGTATAAAATTTTTCTATCCTAAATGTATGTAAACACTAAAGATTTCATTCAAAAGTGATAAAAACCCTAAAACTAAAACCTTAAAGACATACGAGCACTAATTCATCATAATATACCCTAAAACCCTAATTAATAATATAACCTTCATATTTTGCCAAATCATTAGTGAAAGATTAGAGATAACTTTCAAATATACATATATATTTAGAATCCTTAAGTAATCCTTTAGAAACTAAGATATTGTATCATAGATCACATTTATCTTCTAAGTATATAATTAGGATAGTAATACATAGAGTTAGGGGTTTAGTTGATATTTAGGTTACATGTAGTAAACCTTAACACCCTATTTGATACTTTTCATACTGGTTATATTAAGTAGCCTACCAAAAGTAAGATTTCATCATCTATTTTTACTAATCAATTCACCAAATGTCTCATTTCCTTTCATTTCCTTAATTTTTCTCTTAATTTTCCTTAAATACTACATTATGTATACTAAATGGCACATGCTTTTGGAAAGTTGACCAAGGTCAAAAGGTTGACTAAGTCAACACATGTTAACTAAAGTCAACATTTAGAAAAGTCAACAAAAAACACTTACACTTTAGAAAATATCTAAATCTTCTAATGATTTCTTTTCTTTTCTTTTCCTTTAGCTTTTCTTTCCTCTTTTCCCCTTTAATTGCCATCTACTTCTTTTGCTTCTAGACCCCACCGTCTTCTTCTTTTCAAACAAAACACAAGACAAAGAGAAACAAACCCTTACCCTACTCTATTGCTGTGACCTTTCCCTTTCCCTTTTACTTTCAAAATTTTCCAAATTGGTCTTCATACTTCAAGAACAAATTAAGGTATATGATTATGTTATTATGTATTGCATTATATTACTTATTAGTTAGGTGAAGAGGTAAATTAGATAAGTAGTTATGTGTTACGTGTAACCATGTTGAAGAAGGCATAAAGTTTCTATCTTTAGGTATAGAAGGGTAAAAATCATGGTAAAGTGGAAGGAGATACATGTGCATATGTCTTTAAGTATATGTACATAAGGGTATACTAGAGAAATACAAGTATAGAAACGTTTGTACATAAGTATTCATTATGTATATAACCTAAACTAAGACATATACTAACTATACATACCTATACCATGCTAAATACACTCTTAAAACACAAAAAGAGTGAAATTAGAGAAGCTTTCTTAAGAGGAAATTTTGGCATACGAAATTTGTATAAAAATACGTATATGACCACATGTGTATATAGGTATATGTACAAGTATAAATATGGTATAAGTATATAGTTAGTATAAGTAAAGTGTACATAAGACGCTTAAGTATGATATAAGTATGAGGTAAGGCTTATGTAATTAAATGATGAGGTAAGCAATGATGCAATTAAAAGAAGACATAAGCCATAACATAAGCAAATGACGATATAAGCAATGATACAAGCGATTAATGATGTAAGCGATGACATAAGCATAGGTTTATAAAATAAGAAATAAGAAGAGTACATAAGAATTAGGTACATAAAATAAGAAACCCTAATACACTTCCTAAATTAGATTAAACTTAATTAAGTACATGAATTAGTAATAGTAAGGTAAAATTCTCTAAGTATAAGAGTCTAAGGGCTAACCAAATCATTAAGCACAAACATACAATATAAATATAAGCAACAAGAATAATTAAGCTTCAATAGTTAAATTTTCCATCAATTTAGTCCATATTGTAAAAAACAGGTCTTAAAGTCCAAAACAGACATCATTGTGTGAACGTGCATCCGAAAATGATGAAAAACAACTATAAATTCATAAATATCATAAATAGAACGAAAAAGTTACATACGACTAGTGATAAAGTCTAACCGGATAAAAGTTGATAATAATTTAAGTAGAATTAGGTAAATATATATTTAGAATTACTAGTTAATTCAATTACTTACATGTGTTATTATATCGTAATGATCAGGTGATCTCGAGGTAGATAAGGATCTCCCGATTAATTACTACGACTAGAGCGAGTTGTCATGGCCGAGTAAGTATTTACCTTATAATTCCATGCTTGTATGTGATTGTAGATAGTAGACCTAAATGTTATTGTTAATTGACTGTTGTGTGGGGTCGGGAAATGCTTGTGTATATTATTACATGCTGAGTCGTGAATTTACCTTAAATACAAATAATACTTTGTTTGTTGCATAGTAGTTTAGAAAATGATTGTATGTACTATTGGATGGTCACAATATAATTGGACTTAATTATACTTGGCTTATAAAAAGAAACCGGTACATACATCAACATGCATTGCATAGATACAATTCCAACAGTCACATCACACGAAGGTAAAGAGAGGCCATTCAGGGGTTGATATTATTAATTTATTGGTTCTATATGGTACACTCATACAAAATAACCTTACCCTAGCCTACGGGAATACTAAGCGTTGCAGGTGCCAATCACCTGGCTAAGGGTCGAGTCTGGAAGCCTCCATTTAGAAGTAAGTGTGGACTGCGAGGGCCTACTCACGATTATACTAGAACTTGGTTTTTATGAAAATAAAAAACTTGTTTTATTTTAGTATGGAACGTAGAGTTCCATAGTAAAGTAAGTTCTAATATAATACTCGGATCTGATTAGTGTCATGTATACTCCAACCCTGACTTCAGAAGGCATTAAATCTAAGTTATGTATATGGACTAGTTAACTATACGTATTGTTTGGCATTCTATTTGATCATTCATCCATATGCATGAATATAATGTATTCATAACTTACTTGTGGAGTGGCTGAGAGTGTTGCTTACTAAGCTTAGGCTTACACTCCCTTAGACTTTTGCTACAAGATAACTTGTTCATAGAAGCTAGCCGGGGGATGCTACAAGTTAGTATGGAGACTTGGGCAAGAGTAAGCCATCTTGTATATTGAGAGAGAACAAATTATGCAGACTCTTACTTATGTACTTTCGTTTTAAGTAGTAATATAGACCCAAATGTAATAAATTACTGTGTATTGTAAACATTGTAGTTTAAATTTTATATAAATATGTTTGTGTGATGATATCATATAGATCTATATGTTCTTGGGAAACTAGTGGTTGTAGAGCCTTGTATATTGTGTGAAGAGTTCATGATTGGAAGGGTAACCAATCAGGGGTTCTTCGTACAGTGTACGGCATCTGTCACGACTAGGCCGTCCTCAGTTCGTGATAGAAATCCTTCTAGAATGTTGTGTCAAAAGACACATGTCAAATGTTATGGTAGAAGATAAAAGTTTGGAAAGTTATAGCCTTCAAACATTCCTTGTATCATAATAATTTTAGACATTACCCATTTCAATCTTTTCCATTTGTAGTAGTTGCCCTAACATTTCAAGTATAAATACCCATTCTAAATGTAGTTGCAACAACATCTGATAGTAAATATACTTCTCTTTTTAAAGGCATTTGTCTTTGTTTGCTTACTTACTTCACTTTTATCTTAACCCTTAAGCAAGGTAAGGTGGAGAGTACCCTCACTAAGTTAGCTCGTATGTCATATCAAGTTCACTTTGTGATTCCTCAATAGTTCTTAGGTATGTCATATACTTCTTTAAGATGTCAGGCATTTTAATCACCATCTCTTCACTTTCGACCTAAAGGACCAACTTCCCATCCTTGACATCAATCACAGCACCAATAGTTATTAAGAATGGTCTTCCCAAAATGAGTGGAACCTTAATGTCCTCATCCATGTCCAACACTACAAAATTTGCAGGAAAAATAAAGTCATGTACCTTTACTAAAACATCTTCCACGACTCCTCTTGCAAACCACATGGATCTACTTGCTAATTAGATGCTCATTCTTGTGCTTTTAGGCTCTCCCAAATTCAATCTCTTGAACAAACCATAAGGCATCAAATTGATGCTAGCTCTATGATTTGCCAATGCCCTCTTTACCAAAAGGTCTCCTATTAAACATAGAATGGTGAAGCCACTAGGATCTTTCAGTTTCCTAGGCAACTTATTCAACAAAACTACAAAGCACTCCCCACCTAAGATAATAGTGGAAAGTTCCTCTAATTTCCTCTTGTTAGAAAGAAGCTCCTTCAAGAATTTTGCGTACTTAAGCATCTAACCCAAGGCTTCCACCAAAGGAAGGTTGATGCGCAACTGTTTGAAGAGTTCCTAAAACCTCTTATAATGCTCATCATCTTTCTCTTTCCTTAGTTTAAAGGGGTATGGCAAAGGCAGATTATACTCCTTTGGTGCTACTGGTAAGGCTACCTCTTCTGGTGACACATTTCTCATTACTTGCTCCTCAACCCCAACCTTAACGTCTTTCCTCTTGCCTTAGATCCTCTCTGGAGTTTATGCTTCCTTGCTACTTTTAAAAGTTATAGCCTTAACATGCTCCTTAAGGTTTGTTTCGATGTTACCTAGTAATGACCTAAGAGATCTATCAGACAACATCGTAGAAATTTGCCTAAGCTAATTCTCTAAATTATGTATTAATGCTCCTTAATTTCTTAAGGCTACTTCTGTGGCTTGGTGGCAATTCTAAAAGATCTTGATGTACTAAGCCAACATCTCTTCAGTAGACCTTGGCTTATTCTAAGGGGGAGGCATTTGTCTTTGAAATCTAAGAGGTTGCATGTTGGAGCTTTGCCCAGTGTTGTTGCTCCATCTGAAATTAGGATGTTCCTTCAACCTAGATTATTTGTGTTATTGAAATGATCATTCCTTAGTCTAATCAAGTTCTCCATGTAGTCAACCTATTCCACTTGATTAATCTCTGATGCCAACTCAAAATCTAAAACTACCAAAGCTTTGCTCAGACCCATTGTGAGACTATCAAGCTTCCTTGCCAACACCTCCACCTTATGTGCTAAAGCAAAAGTGGCATCCAACTCATATTTTTCTATTGGCTTTCTTTCTCTTACTCTTATAGATGACCATTGATAATGGTTATTATCCATATCTTCAAATAATTAGATACATTGCTCTAGTGACTTATGGTTTAAGTTTCCTCTAACAACTACATCAATAAGCTGCTTGATTGTATAGTTTAAACCATTGTAGAAGGTATGAACCTGGTGCTAATCTGGAAGCCCATGATAGGGGCACTTCCTCAACAAATCCTTCCATCTTTCCAAAGCTTCATATAAAGTCTCTAAATCCATTTGACCAAAAGAAGTGATATCTACCCTTAACTTAGCTATTCTTAAGGGCAGTAAGTATTTTCTGATGAATAGCTCAACCATCTCTTGCTAAGTATTAATGGAATTTCTTAGCATAGAGTTGAACCACTGCTTGGCATTAGATCTCAATGAGAATAGAAATAGCCTAAGGCAGATAGCGTCCTCCGAAACTCCACCTATCTTAAAGGTATCACATATCTCCAAGAATTGCTGTAAATGGTTATTGGGGTCTTCATCACTGAACCCATCAAATTAGATACACTGCTAAATCATTTGAATGATACTTGGCTTGATCTCAAAAGTATTAGCTTGAACTCTAGGCTGAGCAATGCCAGTACTAGCTCCTTCTAGGTTAGGACTACAGTAATCTAAAATCGTCCTTGGAGCCATAGGTGGATTTACTCTCGGCTCATTCCTTTCTTATACTACATTCCAATTTCCATCAAGAGGTAGGTCCAAATCTCTTTGGATACCGTCTTCTAGATATAAGAACTGGTTTCCTAATGGTGCCTTGACATTCTCTTTTCAGTTATTCATTTTGAATGACCCTGATGTCTCTATTCTTATCCTCAATGGTTCATGTGCTCTTATTTCCTTATTATTAGATGCTTGCTTCTCAAAATATCCTTGAGCTTTCTTTAAGTTACTTCTAAGTGTTCTTTCAGGTTCAAGATCAAGGTCAGCTAAATCAATTGTGTTATTCCAGGTCATAAACTATAAAAACCAACAAATAAGTCGATATGAGCACAAGGATTTCAAATAAACTAATTACAAAAAGAAAAGAAAACAAATGCTAGACAAACAGGAAACCTAATTTTCCCAATGATGATGCCCTTACCAAGTAATGGTGCCAAAAACTTGATTGCCTCTAAATAGAGCTATTGAGTCTTACAATTTAAATTCATATATTTTATCCTTTACTTAGTTAAATAGGTAAGTATACCTATCGTTTGTTAGTATGGATAAGTATAGGGTCGACTCCACTAGGAAAAGGTTTAAACACTAGTACCGATTATTCTTCCTATTAACTAGCAATCGAATGATTGAATGAAGTAATTAAACTGATTTCTACAACTAAACTATACTAATTCTACGATTACACCAAGAAAACACAATAAATAAAATTATAACACGAAAAGAACAATTTACAAGTTAGGTTTAATTATGAAATATCTATCTTAACAATTACTCATTGCTCTATTCATGAATATTCTTCTCAAAATTACGCAATTTTAATCCCAATTGCATTCCTTAGAATCTCTTCTAAAAGAATGGACAAGTGAAGATTGCACGAGAAGTTTACTAATATCCTTGAATTCCCTAAACATGCAACGAACTTTCTAATAATATCTCTAGTAGCAAGAGTAGTTTATTCTAGTGACTAAGATCTACTTAGTGGAATCGTTTCTCAACGTATTCCATTGAGATCTACTATAAGATTGTGTCATGCACTACACTATCTCAACTTATATGAAGTTCTAATCACTAGAAATTCATAATTATTAAGAATAATAACAAATCAAAGTACATTCATGTTAAAATGACTTCATAAACCCTAATTTATTACTCACACATGATAGAAAAAGAACGAACACAAAGAAATAGGAAAAACGAAATAAAACATAACATAGAAGAAGAGATAAGAAGGGAACCCCTTTTGATTAACTTAAAGAATCTTGATACAACAATACACAAACAATGGATTCTTCACAATTCTCTCGAATTTAGTGAAGAATAATACATAAACTCACGTTACATCACAACCACACTAAGAACACGAATAAGAAATTTAATAGTATTGATTCTAATGATCTGTTGTGTTTCTTCATGATGTTGGTTCTGACGTGATTCTCTCCTTTTTGTCTAAAAGATGTGGTATATTTATACTTAACTCATCAAAGGACTCGAAATATACCACTTCAAGACATCACCTGATGTTAAGACATATTCCATGTATTAGTTCATGTGAAAAGGTTAAAGAAGAATAGTCATGTCCACTTCCATCACGATTGTGACTTGGGGTGTGATAGTTTCAAAAAAAAAAAAATCTACATTAGTCATGGTAGTGACTACGGATGTAAACTCCTCATCGCTTCATCACATCTCATCATGCCCATGATCAAGAGAGCAATCATCCTCTTGATAACCAATCACGGCCGTAATTGATAGGGAGATCAACATAACTTCCTTAATCATGCCTATGTTGGAGGATGTTATCAGTGCTAGCCATTCCAACCTTTTATTATCGTACCCATGATGAAGTGTATCTTAGTTTTACTTTAAGGTTTTCTTCTCCTTACGGTCGTGATTGCCTTAAATTTCATTATTTTTTTTTTTATTTGTATAAACTTCATCTCCTTACTCTTGAATCATTTGAAATTAATACATTACATAATTAAGTATCAAGAACTTAGAAATGAATACAATTATGGTTAATTTATATCTAAATATGTCTTGAAAGTGTAGAGTAATTTACCTTTATCAAAATGTTAGAAAGGTTAGTGGGTCATGAGTACTATTGCTTTCTAAATGAGATGTCTAGGTATTTTTTATTCTAATTGCACCTGAAGATCAAGAGAAAACCACTTTTACTTATCCCTATGGGACTATTACATACCGGAGGATACCATTTGGGCTTTGTAATGCCCTGGCCACTTTCTAGCATTGCATGTTGGCTATCTTTGGTAAATTGGTAGATGATGTAATAAAAGTCTTCATAGATGATTTTTCAGTATTTAGGAACACGTCCAAGGGATGTCTTGCTAATTTGAAGGAGGTACTTCAGCGATATGAGGAGATGAGTTTAGTTCTCAATTGGGAGAAGTGCCATTTTATGGTACAACAAGGCATTATTTTGGGACATAAGGTGTTAAACTAAGGGATTCAAGTTGACATGGCTAAGGTTGAAGTAATCTCAAAGCTACCGCCACCATCATCGATTAAGGTTGTATGCAACTTCTTAGGACATGCTGGATTTTATAGGAGATTCATTAAGGATTTCTCCAAAATAGCTAGACCTTTAACCAAACTTCTAGAGAAGAACATACCATTTGATTTCAATACTAGTTGTTTAAAGGCTTTTAATGTATTAAAAGAAAAGTTGACCAATGCTCCTATAATGTTAGTACCAAATTGGACTCTACCTTTTGAGTTGATATGTAATGTAAGTGATTCTGCAATAAAAGCAGTATTAGGGTAGAGGAGTGACAGACACTTCTAGCGTATCTATTATGCTAGCAAGATACTCACTCAGGCCTAAGAGAACTATACCACAACTGAGAAGGAATTATTAGCGATAGTCTTTACATTTGACAAGTTTCGATCATATCTCATTCTTTCAAAGGTGATTATCTACATAGATCATTCAACTCTATGATATCTTCTCTCCAAGATCGATGTGAAACCAAGGTTAATCAGATGGGTATTGCTACTACAAGAGTTTGATTTGGAGGTAAGGGATAAGAAAGGAGCTAAAAATTTGGCTGCTAATCACTAATCTAGATTAGATAACCTACATTTGAAGACACCACAAGAGGAAGACATCAACAACAATTTTCTAAAAGAGAATTTATTTGCTATTCATACAGCCAAGAACTAGGATATTTTGTCATTTGCTGATATAACGAATTACTTAATGATGAAGGTTTTACCACAAGAATTGGACTATCATAAGAAGAGAAAGTTCTTCTCAGATTTAAAATAGTACTTTTGGGAAAATCCATTTCTATTCAAAGTGTTTACTGACCAAATTATCTAGCATTATACTTCACATCAAGAGGGATAAAGGATCATGTTTCATTATCATAGCGGCCTAACGAGAGGCCATTACAATGCTAATAGGATAACTCAAAAAGTTTTGGAGGTTGGTTTCTATTGGCCAAACATATTTTAGGATGCTTATGAGTATGTATTAGCTTGTGATAGATGCCAAAGGATAGGGAATGTCTCTAAGAGGGATGAAATATCACAAAATTATATTTTGGAATATAAAGTCTCTAATGTTTAGGGAATAGACTTCATGGGGCTATTCCTTAGTTCTTTAGGCAACAAGTATATTCTAGTAGTGGTAGATTATGTTTTGAAGTGGGTCAAAGCTTAAGCCTTACCAACGAATGATGCTATAGTGGTAGCAAGATTCTTGTAAAAGTTATTTACCAAATTCGAAGCATCTCAAGCATTAATCAATGATAAGGGGACCCACTTTTGTAGTACTCAAATTGAGAAAGTTCTTAAAAGATATGGAGTACATCATAGGTTAGCCATTCCTTATCATCCATAAACTGGTGGCTAAGTGGAAGTATCTAATAGGGATTTGAAAAGAATTTTGGAGAAAACAGTAGCTCACAATAGAAAGGATTAGGCTGACAAGTTAGATGATACTTTGTAGAGATTCCTTTAAGTACTACACCTTACAGATTGGTCTATGGAAAGCCTTGTCATTTACAAGTAGAGATTGAGCATAAGGCCTATTAAGCTATCAAAACAACCAATCTAGATCTTAGAGTAGCTAGTAGACGAAGAAATCTCCAAATCAACGAGTTAGATGAATGGTGTTGGATGGCTTATGAAAATAACAAAGTGTGCAAGGATCAACCTAAGCATCTACATGACTCCTAGATAAAACACCCCAAGCAGTTCAGAGAAAGTGATCCAGTACTCTTGTACAATTCTAGACTCAAGTTATTCCCTAGGAAGCTTAAGTCTAGATGGTTAGGTCCATTTGTAGTAAAGAGAGTTTACCCTTACAGAGCAGTGGAGGTAACATATCCAGAAAAAGGGACATTTATGGTTAATAGACAACAATTAAAGTTATACCATGGAGAGGTTGATTAGAATGAAGGTGAGGAGGAGTTAAAACTTCTCTAGTTTAATGAATAAAGCTAAAAAGCCTTTAGGAACATCAAGCTTAAGATGTTAAAGAAGCATATATCCTTTAATTCGATTAGTTTACTTTTTTCTTTTATTACGTTGAGTTTATTAAATTGAAATTACTTGTTTTTGTTATCGTTATTTATATGTTTTATTTGAGTGTATTTGTAGAAGTTTCAAGCAAAAAGAAAAGAAAGATCAAGTAAGATCATAGCAATTCAAAAGGAAGAGAAAAGTTTCTCTAAGTGTAGGGATATAGATGGAGGATAGATATGTCAATACCAATCATTACCATAATGGGTTGAAGATAAAAAGCTTGATCCTCACCATACCCATGAGGCAAGGTAAGTACTTAATTTTTCTAACACAGCATCATTCACAGATCCAATTACGGCTAAGGCTAATCCACCTATCCATCACAACTATAATAGATTCCTTGAGGATACTCATACCCTTATTCATGGCCGTAATAAAAAAGGGATGCACTTACAATTTTTTGCATAGCATTGGTCACAAATATAATCACACTCATGATAAGTAAAGTGTGTACGTGGTGATAATCTAAGATTTTATTATCATAGCAATGATCATGGGATTCTTCATGGCTATGATCAAGCTTAAAAGAGGTATCATGCCCCGTGTAGGCTCCTTGACATGCTAGTATATAAGGAAATTCCCCTCTCTCTCTCTCTCTTCATTTTTTATCCTTTCCAAAACTCCACCTCATGATACTCTCTTCACCCTCATTTTCACTACTCTTAATCACTATTCCAATCACTCCTAGTATATACACATCCATTTTCATCCACTTATACAAGCTTCCAAGGTATGATCTCTCCCCCTTTTTTTCATTTTTCTTCATTTAGATAGATTTAGTACATATAATTTTAGGGTTAGTACATGTGTGTTCATTATAAATTGTTAATGTGTTATGATCATACTTGTGGTATTGTTTATGTATTAATTAGACTTAGATTTGCAAGAACTTTATGCTGTAAATGGAATGATTAAGTTGAACCTTAATTTCCATTGACAATTGTTGAATTAGAGATTTTTGCAATTTAAGTCTAAGTTGATGAGTTATTCTTGTCATTAATCGTTATATGTCATGTAGGACAATTGTTTAGTTATGCATATGTTATGGTTTCGTCTATCAATTGGTGATTTGATTGTATCTATGATTTTGCTCTAAATTTAAGATGTTATTATACTCATTTGATAAAATGGGAAGATGATAATACTTAGTTACAATTATGGGTTGCAAGTTGAGTTCACAAAGTAATCACTTGTATGAATCATGCTTAAAATAGGCAAGGTCTAATCATACTTAGTTCTTGAAGGTATTATGGTTAGAATTGGCAGAAAAGAAGAACTGAAGTATTTTGGTCTTAAGTACCATGAGAATGTGCATGATTTTTACTTTCTTAGAACTAATATTTATGTTTGCAGATGGAACCTAAGAAATTGTCTACAGCTTCTAAAATAAGAGACCTAGAGTTGATTGCTCTCCTTCTCCTCCTCCCAAATGATCTGATGTAGTGAGCTCAAGTAGAGTAGTCGTTCTACCAACTGGTATGACTACAAAACAAAAGGAATGATTTAAGGAGTTTGCTAAAAAGAAGATAATAAAAAGGCATTGTATCATTGATTAGGATGTGTTGGGAGAACACGGTTTGAAGGTAGCTACATAAAGGCTTTTAAGGAATGGGCCATGGCTCAAATTGTTTAGTATCCAAGAGAAACATATAAGCAAAACACTCTAGCTTTCCTTTCATCCCTCAAAATTAAGTAAGAGTATATAGACACAAAGATGGAAAATGAGGTTAAGTTCTTCACCTTTAGCAAGACCCATACATTTGATATTATGACATTTGTTCGTGCAATGGGTCTATATATAAGAGCTAAATTAGAGGATATGGAGTTTGAGGATTTACTAGTGACTCTACCTCAAGGTACTTCTCTTAATGAATTTTGGAGAGAATTCTCCAATGAGAGCATTTTCCACACAAACAAGTCAAAGGCCTTTACTTTGAAGACAACCAGTGCTAAAGTTTTCACTACATTTTGGTAAGGACAATTTATAGCAAGCATGAAAGTCTAAAGGCAATTAGGGAACATGATCTACTACCCTTATATGATGTGCTTAAGGGATCCAATGAATATCGGTATTCTTAGTGCATTTGGAATTCACCGACAAACTTTCAACAAGAGTAAGAGTATTTTTTTTTAAGGGTTTAATTACTCGGATTTTAAGGAATTTGAGGTTATGGCTTAGCAATAGTAAGCTAAGAGACTCTTGTGCTAATCCTAAACCGCTTCTTAGAATCCATTTCAATTAATGGGGTATTACAAGAGTCTCCAACCCTAACTTAGATGTTGAAGACCTTAGTGCTCTAGAATTCACACCAGCTACCTTAAGTTTTTCAATAAGAAATCCGAAACGTTTAGAAACTAAGGTAGCTAAAATCAAAGAAACTCAAAAGGAGGGTTCATTGAATTCTTGAAGAATATTGCTATAGCTGTAGGAGCAGCAATCCCTTCATGTTTTTCTTACCCTGCAACTTAGGAGGATGCGAGTCCCAGTTGGCCTCCAATTCCCCTACCAATAAGTGCCCCTATAGTTACCCAACAAGTAGAAGGTGATGGGTCAGAAGAAGAAGATTCTAGCAATGTAGAGGATAGGTTGAAGGAAAAAGACAGTCACGATTTGAAGGAGACTCGAAGAGCCCAACCAGAAGTGATAAGCCAAGAGGCTAGGATTGACAATGAAGACGAGTCATGATGGGAAGAAGAGGATAGCTCGAATGAGGAAACTGAAGCCAATGATGACTAACTATGTTTTCTTTCTTTTTTTTTTATCTTGTTTGTTTGTTTTTTTTTTACTTAAACTCACTAACTATTTGAGAGCTTAACTTTGTTGATGTATTTTGATGAAGACTCTTACATCGAGTATTTGTTATGGTTTGTTCTAGTATGCTTAATTATCAAGTTTCTTTTGTATTCCATTTGCCGTGGTGTTTAGAAGGATGTTTGTTCTAATGATGTATGGCCCAACACATTAATCAAACTTCAAACAAGAGAGTCCTGTTCTCATTGTTATTGTCTTTCATTTTGTTTTTTCTTTTTCTTTTTCTATGCCTATTTTATGATTGCCTTTCTTAGACATTCAGGACAATGTCTCTCTCTAAGTGTAGGGAAAGGTTAGACCCATTTATCAAAAGTCTCCCATTTAAGCAATTTGTTTGTTTTCAAGTTGTCAATTGACTGAATAGATAGTAAATTTGGCAAAGTAGCAGTTAATTTTGTGCCTTACTTACTTCTTATGGACTTAATGTACATGATCAAAATTGTAAGATCAAATCTAAGTAAAGCAAACTTACTTGCCATTTAATGAATGAATTTAGAGGTTAGAAGTGAATTAGAATCTTTAATTCAAAGTTAAATGGTTATGTTTCTAAACTTACTAAGTAATATATTTACTCTTCAATTACTTTAAAGCTCATTTAATCTTGAATTGAAAGAGAAAATGAAATAATTCACTTGTTGATGCTTCTTGAGAATCTCTTCGATATAAAGTAAATTGAAGTGTTTAAGGACTGAGTTAGTAAGAGTAAGCTCTAGTCCCTCAAAAGAGCGAAGTCTGACCCCATTGCTAATTTTTGTCCTTATAACTAAGTTAATAAGAGCAGGCTTTGGTCCCTCAAAAGAGTGAAGTCTGACCTCACTGCTAATCTTTAGTTTTAATTCTTCTGAAAAAAATATTGAAAATGTAATGTGTAAAGTTATCTTTGGAGAGATTAGATAAAAGAAGTAGAAATATAGGAGAAAAATGGATGCAAAATATTCTTCTTTTATATTATTGTGTTTAAAGAAATAATTGAAGTGTTTTGATACACTTAAGTAAGTGGATGAAGCATAAACAAATTTCTTTTGTTCTAATTAATTTTAAGTTTACTTTGTACCTTTGGAAGCAATCATTAAATAATAAGGGTAAAGTTTGTTTTTCTTGGATTAATCTTAGGATATTAATTGTTATATTCTAAGAACATAATGCAGTAGGTTGAGTAACAGGTACAAAGTTAAGCCACTATGAATGATCAATGAATATGTAGTCAAAAAGTCACTAAGTTTCAATTGGTTGTTTTTAAGTGTTTGCTTGAGGACAAGCAAAACTTAAGTATAGGGAAATTTGATAGGCATAATTTACTTTATATTTTATAGGCTTATTTATCAATAAATTGGTCATAATTATGTTTATTTCTCAAGTTCTTCGTACTTAATTATCTGATATATCAATTTCAAATGATTCAATAATAAAGATATAATATTTATTCAAGACAAAGTGAAAAGGAGATGAAATTATATAAGAACAAGTAGATTTGAAGCAATCACACCTATAATGAAGGAATAATTCTGAAGGAAAACCAACATGCATTCAATCATGAGCGTAATAAAAGAGGAATTTAGTATCCAATGCTTATTATGCCCTCCATCACGAGCGTAACTAAGGGAAACATTGTAATCCACCTATTTATCACACCTATGATTATATATCAATAGGGTTATCACTCCCTTTATCACGGGCATGAAGAGGCGATTAGATTTTTGACAAGGTATTCACATCAAATATCATGGCCATGACTGGTGGAGACTATTCTTATCCAAGACTATCATACCTTGAATCACAAGCATGATAGGAGCTAACACAATTATCCCTTTTAAATTTTTCACTTAAACCAATGTGTTTAATGGGTTTAAAACCCATGGAGCATCTTGAAATGATGTATTTTGAACTTTTTGACAAGAAGAATATAAATACACTTGTAATTTTCAGACATGTAACAATACATTACAACAGATAACATTAGATTCCTTATATTAGACATCTTAGATCTTTTGTTCTAATCTTAAACCACAAATAGATTTGTTAACCTAAGTTTTATCCATTATATCTTTAAAATTCCAGTATAATTTTCTATGTATATACCGTACTTTTCCTAAAATTACTCAAGAGAGATGACAGAAATTCGTTGTTCATGCATTATGAGACTTGTATGGTGGAATTGAAAAGGGGTTTTATTCTTCGACTAATCTTATGTTGTGTTTCTTATCAGTTATGAGTTTTGTTGATATGTGCTATCCTTTCATCATGTGTTAGTAAACTAAGACTTGCTACATCAACTTAGCATGAACAAGTGCATAAATTAGTGATTTCCTTATTTGTGTTATTTCTAATGAATTAAACTTGATGAATCTAAGTACGATATAGTGCACAACACTAACTTAGAATATATTTCAATAGAATATGCCAAGAGATGATTCTATTAAATAGATTTAATTTGCAGGAACACTTACTCTTGATAGTAGAGATATTATTAGGAAAGTTGCTATATCCATAGGGAAATTAATAAGTTATTACGATGTTAATGCAATTCTAATTGGTTGTTAATTTAAAAGAGATTCTAATAGATACAATTGGGACTAGAAACAAGTAATTCTAAGAAGAATACTTACAACTAGTGATTCTCTACAGATAACAAACATTAAGATAAAAGTTTATTGGTGATATCATGCTAGGTCATGAAGCAAGTCTGCAAGTCTGCAAGTTAAGTGTGATATTATTAATCGTTTCTATAGTCATTATGTTGGATGAAAGTTGTTTGTGGATTAGTATAGTTTAGTTAGTAAATTAAACATTTTAATCTTTAATCACTTGATAAATTGAGTTTGTTAGATAATAGAAAGATTAATTAGTACTAGTGCTTATATCCATTCCTAATGGAAACAACTTTATACTCATCCACGCTAATAGACAATAGGTACACTTGCTTGTTGAACCGAGTTAAGGATAGTGCTTGTATATGTTCCTAGTGGAGACGGTCCTATACTCATCCGTGCTAACAAACAATAAGTAAACTTGCCTATTGAACTGAGTTAAGGATAAAATATAGGTTTATAAATTCAAAAACTAGGTAGTTATAATTAGAGAAGATCAATATTAATACTTGAAATGTTAGGGCAACTACTACAAATGGAAAAGATTGAAAAGGTTAATGTCTAAAATTAGTATGATACAAGGAATGTTTGAAAGGTATAAATGAAAAATCAACCAATACAAGTGTTCTGTATAGAAGATTCTATCATTAAGTTTGCTCGGATACGTGATAGATGATCAGTGGTCGTACACTTAGCAAACAGATAAACTATACAGCTAGCTTGGCTACAGTTGAGTAATGATGTCGATCCAAGCTAATAGTTCGGGATTGCTAAGCTAAGCAGGCAACTCTTCCAAGGTAAATTTAGATTGAGCGTACTCAATATAGCTTAAATTTAGGTTAGTTGGGTAAATGGTCAAGTGAGTCAAGCTATCGTCTGAGTGTACCTCTAGCTAGCAACTGGAGATTATTGATAAGAATAAGAGAGTTCAACTCAGATAGGGCAATAATTTGAAAGACTACAATAGCTCAGACTTTCAATTATGGGGCATAAAGAAAGAACTCACCTAGCCATGCTTTCTAGTCCTTTGGCTTAAGCTCGGGTCAGGGGTCCAATGGCTTGATTCCTACTACTAACTCCTTCTACTGGCCCTTGAGTTTCACCTGCAACTTCCCTAATTCCTATTTATAGAACTTGATAACAGCCTTAGCTTCCTTTAGCTAGACCCTTACTTTCTTTGACCTATCCTCAAGCTCCAAATGCTATCACTCTAAATCATTGTATGTCAACAATAGATCACTGAACTACCTTTTCTCCTCATCCAAGGCACTCTAAAGCCTACCTACCTTTCCATTCAACTGGTTCTTCCTAAATAGTTAACCATTGATAGTTACAGTAATGCATAAGAAAAAATTTCAACATATCATAGAATTGCAAGAAAGAGGCGTTACTCAAGTTACGCGAACACGACAAAACGCTTGGAGAAAAAAAGGGTTCAAACCACTTACCTCGACATACCTATGTAGTATCTCCAAGGAAGCCTCCACATTACTCTTCCCCCTTAAGATGTGACTAAACTCGACCTTGAGGTCCACTATGCACTTTGTTAGCTGAAGAGCCCGATTAACATATTGCTCGAACTCCTATTACTTTATCAATCACTTGTCCCGACCAAGCGATTGCATAGGCTCATCATCATCTAGGATATCCATGGCCTATACCCTATCATCTTAAGGAGTAGCCTCAAAGTCACCCTACTACTCTTATACTAGGGTCATAACTTACCTAACTAACCTGCGATGCCTGTAAACCTCTTAGATTTAGCCTTTTAAGTATAGAATCAAACTCATGTATTGTAAATAATTTCCTTAAGTTAATCAAGCCAATAAAATTTAAAACCGATTAAAATTTCAATTTAAAATCTAAAGCAAATATAAAAAACCCAAAATTATTAATCGAAATTCTAGTCACATACAAAAACCTTAAACCCTAAATATGCGTAACTATAAGAGATTGGCCCTAAACCTGATCAAAACCCTAAAATCTAAACTTTAAGCTTATAAATATAGCAATTTGCTACGAAGATGACAAAATCCTAACTAAGCCAAATAACTAAAAGATATGCTGAATCGCATAAAATCGCTAGCAAATTATTACAGATAATTTTTAAATGTTTATAAAAGTAAAAATACTACATTAATTCATTAAAAATTATAATATTATTTTATAATTAATATCAATCTTATATTTATATAGATAAGTTAGTATTATGTCAATTTAGACATTTATTAGTTATTTAGACAATATGTAGTAAATATTAATAACATGATTTATAATTTACCTTATAATTATATTATTTATTATTGTAAATATTATTTATAGGATTAGAAATATATAAGGAAATTCTAATATATGTTTATTGATTTATTATATTGAATTTTCTATTTTCCCTCTTACATTATCTTTTTCTCTATTTTCTTTTTATTTTCAAGCTATTTCTATATATTACATAAAATATGCAAGGAGTTGACCAAGTTAACATATGTCATTTTCAACTTTTTCTTTTTCTTTTTCCTTCCTTTTTCCTCTTGCAATTGCCGTAAGCCACTTCAACCCTCTAGAATCATCCCTAAGTTTCTTCAATTGTCTTAAAAATATACACAAAATCTATTCATTTTTCCTCCCCTTTCAAACAAACACATCCTCTCTCTCATTTCATCTTCTTAATTTTCCTTTTTCACTCATTTTCTCTAACTATTATTCCACTCTCAACTACACTTCTTATTCCAACATTTAATTAATCTTTAGAGAGAGAAAGGAAAAGATTTTTACACTAAAGTAGTCCCTCAAACAAGTAAGTAAATTTATTTATATATATTTAATATTTACCCTTTTATGTGAAGCATGTATTAGGTATTTCATTAGATATTTTTGTATATCTCTATACTTGAAGTTTTTGACATGTGTTATTATGTATTTTAGTATATTGTATTAGGAATTCTAAGTATATGTGTTAGCTATTGATATATATATATATATATATAATTTTAGTTTCCTTAAAAATTATGTTTATATGTAAATATATTAATATACACATATAGATATATGTAAGTACATGTTATAGGTTTATTTAGTTGGTTATATATATATATATATGTAAACATACATGTACGGTATATATATATATATACACACATGTGTATAGGTACATATACATATATGGAAGACAATAAGAAAATAAGATAAGAAATATATACAAATATAAACGTATAGTATAATATGTACATAACCATACATATAAGAAAATACTAAATATTTATAGATATATATATATATATAGAAACCAAAATTATATACATAATATATTGAAAATTCATTAAAATAAATAAATAAAATACCGTAGGAAAATATGAAAATATATATGCATATAAAATACGTATAAAATTAGGTATAGATATGTGTACATGCATATGTACATAAATACATATTCTAAGGATATACCATAAGTATAAATATGTGTATATACGTATGCATATATGTATAGACATACGTATGTATACATGTATATATGTATAGGTACATATGCTAATATACTAAGTATAAGTATATCTAATAATATATTAAGTGCCATAATATAAATGAGAATACATATGTACATGTGTATATGTATGAGTGTATATAATAAAATATTAAATATAAGTACATATAATAACATATTAAACATAATAAAATAATTAAGAATATATGTATGTACATAAACACATAAGTACATAAGTATAATTACACATATACAAAATACAATTATTTAATATAATATAATAAAATATACATACATATATAATGGGCCAAAACTATGATACATAATTAAGGCCCATAATCTATTAATTAATTAAATATATTAACATATAGATATATTTAATACTAATATAAAATTTAACAAAGTGCCATGTGGACCACTAAAATAATGCCATGTCAGCAATTTAATTCCAATTAAATAACTAATTCGAGAACTTCAAAATAATTAAAGAATAATAATAAAATTAATTAAATAAATTAATAGTAATAACAAAATTATAATAAATAGTGAATCAAGCTTAAAATAGGAAAATAATAAAATTTATATAAATTAAAGCTAAAAATAAGAAATTATAAAAATATAAAATTTAGAAATTAATTAAGTCTTAAAATAATGAAGAAAACTCAAAAATTAATAAATAAAAATACTTGAGTCAAAATAATTAAATTTATAATAATTTAGGCTTATCCCAAAAAATGTGGGTTTTAACGTCCAATACAAATCCCGTTACGTAAATATATGTTAAAAAATGATAAAAATTAACTATAAGTTTATAAATAACGAAGTTAGAATGAAAAGGCTATACGCAATTTAGAATTTAGCGAAAACCAAAGGATATAACTAAATTGATTACATTATTTAATGATAAGATCTTATAAATAAATAATTAGGATAAAACCTTAACCAATAAAAAAATATCTAAACACAATTATTTATAAATGTATATATATAGATTCCTATAAGAAGAAATCAATAAACATATATAAAACATAAATGAGACATAATTACAAGACCCGAAAATTCTTTTAAACGTCAAAATGTTAAATATACGCACGTGTACTTAAAAGTCAAAGCAATCTGAAGAAGATATGTTTTTATATGTCATAGCAATATATGTGTTAATAAGAAATAGTAATAATAACAATAACTAATAATAATGATGATGATGATAATAATAACAATAAGATAAAATCATGCAAATAGAGAAAACAAATTAAATATGAGTATATATACATGTACAGTATAATCTTAAAATAATACTACAACATCATTGAGTTAAAGTTTTTAGTGGTGTAAATATACGATTTCAATATTTCTACCTGAGTCTATTACTTTATCTAACTTATTCTACTATACATGGGAATCACAATTAAATTATAATATAACAATATGCTAATATAAAACTTATGAAAAGTGAAAAGATCCAAACTTACAAAACATTTACTAAATTATGTATTATTATTTATACAATAAAATAATATTTCTCAATCATCATAATAAATAACTTAAAGCATGCTTATATCAAACTTTGGTCATAGTAGGAAAATGGGCAAACTGTGATAAGCATATAGTTAATTGAGAAATCTAGCTTTTTAGAATATTTATAAGCCTTATTATCTTTTAGGCACTCAATTATCAAGTACGAAAAACCCCAAAGACTTGGAAAACGAGCAATAATCCAAGTAAGGGAGTTCTAATGACCCGTGATCTGTTTATGCGTGTTATTTGTGTGATGTTTTACTGGTTGTTATTGCCTATATGTCTAAATGACTGTTTCACTTATTTGCTATCATCCGTGTGATCACCTTCTTAAACTGGTAAATGTAAATATTTAACCAAAATAACTAATTATGTCCATCGCATGTTTATGACTTAACTAATGTATTGATGGAAAGTATTAGCTTTGCATATTTTTTAGAGAAGTATTTTGGAAAAACGTTTTTCCAATCTTAAACATACTTTTGTATAGTTTCTATAAGGGTTCATAGTACCCATAAATGATATTTTTATCATTAAGGCAAAACTAGTACGGGATCTCTAAGTGATAGCAAGAGGACCCACTTTATTATGCCCATAGGGCCTAAGATAGATTTTGATTACGAGAGAACTCGCATATTTATACCTATGGGGCCTTGATATATGTTAATAGTGAGAAGACTCACTTAGTTGTGCCTAAAGAGCCTTAGATGGTAAATGGCCCTAGTTAGGGGTCTACCTATTTAGATTTATATTTCTTTCTCGACTAGGGTAATAATCAAGTATCGCTTAGAGGGATGGTACCTTTAGGCAACCTCATGCAGATAAGGTAAGGTGCCCTGTACAAATAATCACATTTATTACGCTTGCATTCATTTTGTATATAGATAGCTTACATGTATGCTAATAATGTTTGATAACTTACTTGAATGGTAGTAGTGAGGAATGAACTCATTAAGCTGTGGTTTAGTCATTCCCTTATAGTTTCTTTTGCAAGTTCATTTATGTTAGGATTGGGATTAGGATAAATCTCGAGTGTTGAGTGCAAAGTGAAGATAAGTATGTTATTGTTAGAATTAATTGAGACTTTTATAGGTGATACGAAAACATCCTTTGTAAGAAATGTTTGTATGTTAGAGTTTAATATAATTTAACATTGCTTGTAATTTTCTAAAGTTAATATACCCTATCTTATTATTTGGTAGGGGATATTGATTCTCTGTAGTCCTGAAGAACTATGGATAATCGGATATCTATAGTTATTTATATTTTACAGTAAATTAATTAATTAAAAACCAAAAACCTTAGTGATTAATCATTTAAAGTCTTACAATCTCTAACTTGTAAAGCGATTTTTGTATCATAGGTGCACACATGATATGAAAATTTTAAGTAATCATATTAGACCCCTACCGAACTCCTTAACTTGCTAAGGCTCCAACCCTACCATTCGACACAAACACCATACGACCTAAGGCAGCCCTTGTACTTAGTGAAGCAATAGTAACAATCGGAATCCCTTTCGCCATAACTCTAAGAGACTTGAGGATAGTCTGCTACTTATCCCCCTTCTAGCTCTTCTTTGAGAGGCGCCTTAGGCTCTTCCCCTACCACTTCACAATAGCCCCCTCCCTCTTGTTCAAGGCCCCTACCTCCTTGATCCTCTTCTTTAAGATAGCTAACAGCTTTTTCTTCATCTTCTCAATACTAATCTACATCACTACGAACACAAACAATGACTTAAGAAAAATAGTGAAAAGGAAAATACTTACACTCACATTACCAAAGATGAGTAAACCCAAGTTCCCCCATTACAATGATGATGCAATGCAACAGACACTTAGCAATCCCCTCATTAGCTAAGATTAGTGGGTACCTACCTCTACCTCAAAAGAGGCCTACCCTAAGCATAATGACAAGCAATCATCAAGGGGCAAAGCCTTTTCCAATAGGCAAAATCCAACAACTCCTCAGCTTCTTCATCCTTATCTCCTAAAAAGCTAATGAGCTGAGTCTAGATTAGCCTCATCTAAGATATTGAAAGCCTGGCCTCTCTAACACATAAATACAAAAGAAGTATTCCTTCTATTTATCAACCTTTGTAGGTAAGCCCTTGAACACCTTCAATGCCCCACCTCGCATAGGTGCAAGAAATTAAATGTAAAAGCGAAATGAAAATTAAGTTAAAATATGTAAATGCTAAAATAACTAATGACTTAAAATTTTTCTAAGAGCATAAATGAATAGTTAAAATCGCATAATTGAATAAATAACCTAGTTGCCTCCACTACGGTCCTATGGGAAAGTGTCCCATTTCCATAAAACTAAAGATGTGGGGGACTCATTTCTCAATAAATATATACTCAAGGATGGCTTCATTCTCCCAAAATAACTCATGATGGTTTTAGCAATAGGAGAAGATTTAACAATAGCTGTCTCCTCAAACTCAACAACATATCTTAGAAGCTCCAGGCATTCCATGTTAAGCACCACTTCTCCTACAAAAGATTCATAATAAGAAAATAAAGAGGGCCCTAAATCAATTGGATTAACTTGTTTGTCAACCTCTTTAATGTCATCAACTAAGGTTAAAGGATTTTCACACTCTTCACTCATGTTATGAAATACTACTAGATTGTGAGAATTAAAGGTCACATCAATGTTCTCCCTCAACTCCTCTCCACTCTCTAAACACTTTACTTCACATTCATGGCTAATAGGATCCTCTAGATTTTCCAACACCTTTTCTCCTTCATCCACCAACTCACTCTCTCTATTACTCAAGAACTCTTCCATGTGTCCTGAGTGACCACTCTCTGAAAGGGAGTTAAAAGACTCATTCCTTGAAGACCTAGAGTGGTATAATAAGGTAGCTAAAGTAGGTTAAAGCTACTAAGGTCAAAGGTGCCATCTTCTCCTAATGTTCATTAGCTAACACCGCCATAATTTTTCCTTTTGGCCACTCATCTACCTATTTACTAGGTTGATATGGTAAAGCAGCTTGGGTGTGGATTAGGTCACTAAAAGTGAAAGGGTCCTTGGTTTCATATTTTTCTAAGTAATCTGTAAAAATTTTCTCTAGAGATCCCTCTCTCGGTTGCTCTTTCTAGAAAATGGAATAATTTGTATGTTGAGTATTATGATTAAAACATTAATAGGAACAATAAAGATTCCTGCAATACCGATACATACCCCCATAATCCATAGATATGGGTTCTACATAATTATTATAAGAAGAATTCTAATAGCTATCTCCTTAATTCCACCAATCGTACTCCATATTAATCTTAACAGCCAAGTAAATTCAAATCATTAAATTGAAATATCCTTAGGCCCAATTAACAAACAATAAAATAAAATATACAAATATAAAGAAAAGATAAACTAAAATACAAAATCAAGTAAATTTCACAAAGTTGTCCTCTCAATTTTAGGATCAATTTTAATCAAATCCTTTGACTGGCTTCTTGTCATACATTGCACCAAAGAGAATAGAAAATTTAGTTAAGATCTCACCATGAAAATAACAAAATTCAAGAAAAAGAAAAGAAATCAAGACAACAACAAAAAAATAGTTAGATTAATAATTCTATTAGCTTTCTTAATATTAAAAGTCCCCAACAACGGCAATAAAAATTTTATGTTAGGCAAACACACCAATCAAATTTATAGTAAGTAGATTAAATCCAACTATCTATCCCATAAGGGCTTTGATTACTAATACTCACAAGATCTCTATTATCTAACCTATAAATTCGAGTTTAAGAATTTAAAGAATCTAAATTAATTGCAACAATTACTAAATTAATAACTAATTGAGAATTATTCAAGAACTTAACAAGAAAGCAATAAAAGTATAAATTATTTCAAGATTCGTAAACCGTATCTAGATCTTTATTTTTCCTATATCTAACATGTGATTTTCCCTTAAAGATAATATAATTTATTCCTTAATCTTTTTTTACCAAGAAAATTCTCTACTAAAGTTAACCCTAAATCACCTATCAGAATCTCTTCTCAATAAAATTGTTGTGTCATTTGGTCGTATACTAGGCTGTGATAATAAAAAAGGGGTTCCAAAATCGCTTGGAAATGATACAGCATGTCGTTCGATTATGTTGATCTTCAAATCTTCAAATCTTCATAACTTGCTCATTTTAACTTCAATTTGAGTAAAACTTATTTTTATCTTCTCGTTTTCTTACGTAGATCGTTTCAAAACTTAAAAAACAAAATTTTACTCAATTAAGTATCATTATCTAAAAATAAACTCAAATTTTAAGGAAAAATCATGAAATATCAATATATATATAATATCCATTTTAAAGCTTATCAAACTTCCCCACACTTAAGAATTTTCTTGTCCTCAAGCAAAGAAAGTAAAGAAAGAATTAGCACAAAAATTCTAAAGTTAAAAACTATCATTAGCTATGAAACCAATTGGAATTCACACTTAACCTAGAAAAAGAATCAAGTTGCAACTCTAATCAATTTTTGTTAAACAAATTCCTTGACTCTTATACTTAATCTTTCTCTTAATGCTTAAGAAACACAAAGTACTAGAGTTCACAAGCTAATTCATATAAATTAAAGTTTGCTCGAGTCATTTAATCATGGATTCCTAAACTTAAAATCAGATTTAACATCTCGCCAATCAAGAAAAAATCATAAAATTTTTAACTTAGTTAACTAAAATGTATATAGCCCTCTCTTCAATCTTACTAAGCACTATAATTTAAAGCAAACATAAACTATATTCACTCATCCTCTAATCATCCCCTTAGTTCATGCTTTCATTGGGAAGGTTGTAAATTCACTATATTTATATTATTAATTAAGCATATTATTTAAGGATGTTTGTATTGACAGAGGAAAAGGATCTTACTATTCTAATAGACCAAGACCAATCCATGACAACATAACTTTCATACCGGTAGCAGGAATTAGCCATGCTCTTATGAAGGACTAAGGCTAATTGATACCAATTTATTCTTTAAATTTACTTAGGCACTAGTAGTGTAATTCAACTTCGCTCTTCCGAGGAACTAAGGCAAATTCTTACCAATTTTACCTTTTTGTTATTGATTATTCATGCAATTAATATCACTTTCTACCTTTAACTATCTTAAGTTTTCAGGAGTTTCTCAAAAGACAAATTTTATTTGTTTGTTCACTAAGGATTATAGGGCTCTAAAATCATTTAAGAGGAAAGTATACATTAAAGTAAGATTCGAAAATAATCATAACTAACTCTTAACTAGTAATATTACTTTAATCTTAAGTCCTTAAAATCCTAGGCTAAATAATCTGTAACTTTACTATACAAAGATTTAACCTATCAACTCTAGCAAAGTGTAAATCATTTATCAAAGATCAAGCATTTAAACATTCATTACCATCCATTAGAAGTTATCAATTTCCGAATAATTGTAAGTCAATAAATCAATAAAGTTAGGTTAAATGTAAAAAAAAAAAAAATCGATCTCGTAAGTAGCAAAAGTTTGGGAGAAGGAAAAAAAATGCAAAAAAAAAAAAAATTACACAAATACCACTCTTGGGAAAATATTCTTAGAAACACAAGAGTTGAAATTGCCTCTTAAAGAGGCCATTTCAATTCATCTTGGTTTCAAATCACCTCTTTAAGAGGCGATTTTAGTTCATCTTGTTCATCTTCAATTCATCTCTCCTAGAGGTGATTTCAATTCATCTTCAATAAAATCTTTTAGTTGAGTCCATATGCAATTCTGGTTAAAAACGTAATCAGCACCCAAACATACATGATAAAGGTATATTTTTCTTGTTTTAAAAGTGCAAATTAAGATAGAATTATTATAGATTTTATAGAAATCATTAAGAATTGGTACCTAATTATTTTCATTTGGACATTTCAAGAATTAGAGGATTCAACAGTGAAATTACGAGCAATTTAGAGGAATTTTAAGCAAATAAATGAAGTTCAAATCAATGTATGCAAATTGGAATTAAAAGCAGCCAACTTACAACTTACAAGCTTACACCACTGGCGTTTGATGGCTGCACCACCGACCTTTGATGGCTACACTACTGACCTAAATGCCAACCTTACACTTACACCACCAGCCTTCATGAAAAAAGAAACTTCTCGCGAGTCAACCCTAATTTTTCATGTAAATAGCTTATGTTTCATCATTTGAGGGACTTTGAGACATACCTTTTCCTTAGATGTCGATAGTCGTAGAATAGTTTTTAGATAGTTTTTAAAGAATTCTTCAATAGAAGCACTTTGATCATTGAGAGGATTTTGCTTTTGCTGTGGAGACCAAGATTGAAGTTGCAATTGAAGATTATTTTTTTCCAATACAAAATTGGTGACATCTATTTCAATCATTCTTATGCAATTCTATGAATTACTTATGCTTTCAATTATGAATTTCCTTGCAATTTCAATCAATATTTGTGTTTTTGTTTTCAAATCCATGGCTAACTAAAATTATTTGTGGGACTTGATGAAATCTTAGATAGTTAAGATGATGATTGTGTCCATGTTATAGGATTAAGAGATATATGGATAATTCATGATTGCAATTTATATGATTTCGATTATAATTGTTAGAAACCCTAATGATACGGAAGTTGATATAGGGTTTGTTGGAAGTTCTTAGTTAATTTGATTAATCAATGTGAAAGCAGATTTAATTGAATTAATTAGAAATTATCTAAAGATTAATGCAATGTTCGGCAATTGATTAATCACTAAAACATTAGGGATAATTGATTTAAGACGTTAGACAATCATAGTATCGGGAGATATATGATTATAATTTAAAGTCCACTGTTAATTACAACATACAAAAGCTGACTAATTAATTATGGGTTTAAATCCTTAAGTTTTAAGGTATAGTAATTTCACTTGAATGACTATATAGCTATTAATCTATATAATATGACAACAATTTGATTTACGTAATCTAGGGTGGATTCTATTTTCCCACAATTCTCAATTGATTGCTTAATTTTAGATTTTTCATAGTTATTTTCTTTTCAATAGTTTTAGAGTAATTGTTAGATTAATTAATTTAATTTTGATTACCTGAATATTAATAAGAATTAGTATAAGATTAGTAATTTCTTAGTCCTTGAGGGATCGACAACCTTACCTTTATATTACTTGATTCCAACCCAGTATACCTGCTAGAGTATTCGCGATTTATTTTTATATATATAGTTTAAGCGAATCAAGTTTTTTACGCCATTGCCAGGGACTGGAAATATTAAACCTTTTAGTTCTATTGGTAATTTAGACACAGTTGACGACGTATGTTATTTTTTTGTTCTCTTTGCAAGTGTTTTGTATACAGGAGCAAAAGTGCCGAAATTCTACCATTAGATTCAAAAATAGAGTGCACTTTACATCAGTTGAGGCGAGAGAACAGAAGTAGAATAAATGAGATGGCAGGTAATAAGGGTGATAATTAGATGCAAGGAGTTCCATGAGCACTACGAGATTATACAGTACCTACAATGATGGATTTGGCTATAAGGAGGCCTACTATTCAAGCTAATAACTTTGAGTTGAAGCCATCCCTTATTCAGATGGTTCAGATGAATCTATTTGGAGGATATCCCAATGAAAGTCTTGACAAGCATATTGCAAGATTCCTTCAATATTGTAATACAGTGAAGATGAACAATGTGACAAACAAAGTTATTAGATTATAGCTCTTTCCCTTTTCACTAAGGGATAAAGCTAGAGCTTGGTTTCATTCACTGCCACAAGGGTTTATCACCACCTGGGCTGATCTTTCGTCGAAGTTCTTAAGGAGATTTTTCCCATTGGCTAGGACTATAAAATTAAGGAACGACATCACCAACTTGACTAAGTTTAGTGGTAAGTCACTTTATGAAGCATAAGAGAGATTCAAGGAGGTAATCAGAAAATGCCCACATCATGGCTTACTAGACAATCTCCTAATTAAGATCTTCTATCTCAGTTTAGATAAGACATTAAGGTCCCTAGTTGATGCTACAGCTGGAGGTGCTCTGATGGAAAAGACATATAATGAAGCAAGCACACTAATAAAAGAAATGGCCTCCAGTGTACATAACTGGCAAAACGAAAGAAGAAAGTTAGGAGTGGTAGTAGCTAATGACAATAGCACTGTATCTCAATTAATGACTCAAATAGCAACTCTCACTACTCAGGTAAGTTGATATCACGTAAGTGCACCTATTAGTTTTAATATAGCGGATGTGAGTTCGAGTCAATCCCTCAGAGACTTCGAGTACTAATATTAACCTTAGCTCTATTATCTAATCGAAAAGTTGTAATGAGTTGAATGAATTAAAAATACTAAAACTAACAAACTAACCTAATTATGAGACTTGATTAAGCAATTTAGAAAGCAATAAAATTAAGAACGATTTCAAGAAGGAAAATAACGTATTTGGGAAATATTTCCCCTAGTATTTAACATGTGACCACTTAAAATGTATCAAATTTAATCTTTATTATTCTTGACCGGAGGGATTCACAATTAAAGTTAATACCTTTCTCAAGCATATTAACCCTAATCCTAAATTATTTACCGGATTCTCTTCACTTAGTAATATAATTTAGAATCACATTAATGTATAATGAATTCCCACACAAAAGAACAACTTTCCAAAAGAAACATGTATCTTATCTCTAAGTACACATGCAATTCTCTCCAATTATGTCAAGATCCCATTACACATGTGATTTCTCAATCATCATGCATAATATCATAGATTAATACTCTAGAAATATCAATTAACAATTAAAAAACATAATTGAATCAAGAAAAGATAGAAACTTTATTGAAAATTATCAATAAATCTAATAGTCACATGAAACCCTAGGTTCCACAATCTTAAATACAAGAGTCTTAAGCTATCATAATGAAACTAAAAACGAATTGCAACAAAATCAAGAAATAAAACATGAAAAACCCCTTTTTGTTGATAAAAAATCTCTTCAATCTTGAAGTTAGGTATTGCTTTCGCCTTTTTTTCTCCTTTTCTTCAAGTCTCTTCTCTTTTGAATGTCTAAAGTTGTGTGCGAAACCTTAGTAAGTCCTTTTATAATGTATTGTAAAGCTCCTTTTTTCGTCACCAGACACAGCATGGGACACAGTTGTATCTCCAGGTTGTGTAACTTATTGACCTTGACATTTAAAATCTTCCTGGATGAACACAGCCTAGGGATACAGTTGTGTCCTAGACTATGTAACTTTCTGACCAAAATTCTTATTATTTATGTAAATTCAAAACTTCATAACTCATTCATTTGAACTCCAAATTGAGTGAAACTTGATTCCTTTTCTTCGTTTTCAATCCAAGAACGCGTTCAAACCTTGAAATCAAAATTTTACTTAATTAAGTATCAATTTCTATAAAGAAAACCAAAGATGTAAGGGAAATACTATAAAATCACCATGTGAAATGTATTTAAAATAAGAGTTATCAAACTTCCCTACACTTGAGCATTTGCTTGTCCTTAAGCAAATAAATCAAAACAAAAATTTTGGGACAAGAAATGCTAAACAAAATTTATCACTATTTGGGAAACCGGTGAATGAATGCACTTCACCTGAAGAAAGGTAAGAAAATCATTTTTAATTAACTTACAATAATAAAGTTAAGCAATTTCACTATTAACAATGTCATAATTTCACCTAACCATAATCGAATGCTCTAACAATACTTAATACTAGAGTTCATTAGTTAATTTATGGAAGTCAAAGTTTACTCGAGTCATTTAACCAAGGATTCTTAAACTAGAAATTAGATTTAACATCTCGCCAACTAGAAAAGAGTCATAAAAATTTTGTACATTTGACTAAAGTGTATACAATTCTCTCTTTAATCTCACCAAGTGCCATAATCCAAAACAAACACATTTTACATCCACTTATCCTCTAATCATCCCCCTAGTTCATGCTTTTGTTGGGAGGTTTTTTAAATTTACTTTATTTAAGCACAATTACCTTTAATGGACAATTGTGTTGGTAGAGGAAATGAATCTCGCTCTTTTAACAGACCAAGACCGATCATACCAACTTATCCCTTATATTGATAGCAACAAAGAACCTTGCTCTTCTGATGGACCAAGGCCGATCCATTCCAATTTTTTTTTTTCTTTCATTGGTATTGGCATTAGGACTCAATCTCACTCTTCTTACGCACCAAGATGAATCCTTACCAATATTTTAACTATTCATATACTTGTTATTACTTTTTACCTATAATCATTATGATTTTTCAGGAGTTCTTAAAAGAAGAATTTCATTTGTTTGTTTGCTAAAAATTATAGGGCTATAAAAATTTCTAAGAGAAAGGTATACAAAAAAGTAAATTTAAAAATAATCATGACTAACTCTCAACTAGTGATGTTGTTCTAATCTCAAGTCTTGGAGTCCCAAGCTAAATAACTCGTAACTTTGCTCTCCACAGATTTGACTAATCAATTTTAGTAAAGTATAATAAGATCAATAATGATCAAGATGACACAGTTGATTTGGCCTAATACTTGTTAATCACCTATTGCAAGTTAATTTAAAAATTAATTGAGTCAAATGTGAATAATTGGTCTCCTAAATATTAACAAATTCATATATATCCTTTCCCCACACTTAATAATGTACATTGTCTTCAATATATGACTAAGAAAGCACAATAGTAAAATATGAAACAATTAAAAACATCATAGGGAAAAAGGGAATACATGTATTGAAAAAGAAACTAATACTTCCCTACCTTGAAGCATAAGATACTCTAGTGGAGAAAGGGTGGCTAATAGCTTGACAATAGTGCCCTCATGAGTGGAAGATGATGTAATAGATTTGGACCTCTTCCAAACGATCTACTTTTCACGATTTGCCATGGTCACTTAGATTGTGTTGGATTTGATGAAAAAGTTAGTTAATGAAAAGTGGAATGTGAGAAGAAGATGGAGAAAAGATGAAAGGTGAAGTGAAGTTGTGTGTGTGTTTATGTTTTGATAGTGTTGTGCAGTGCATATACTAACATTATGTAGGTGCTAGGCAAACATGGGCTGGGACATAACCGTATGCCTATGTAACTTTTTGTTTTAGGTGCATATTCCTAAGCGAATACGGGCTAGGACACAATCGTATCCCATGCCCGTGTAACTTTTTATGCTTATGGTCCATTGAAGGGGCCTAGATGGATACAAGTTGGGATACAACCGTGTCCCATGCCTGTGTAACTTTCTTTTTCTTTTTTTTTTTGCCTAGCCTAAATTCATGAATTTAAAAATAAAAGAAACTTAAAGAAATAAAAGTACTTAAACTAGAAAAATAAGACAAAGAAAACTAAAGAAAAAAAATTAAACTGAAAAGAAAAGCCTATGACTAAAATTGAAACAAATAAAAAAAGCAAAGCAAAGTTAGATAAAAGAAAAATAAAATAGAATAAACTAAAAGAACTAAAGTTTAAGCAAAGTTAGACATGAGTTGCCTCCCAAGAAGCGCTATAGTTAACGTTAATAGCTCGACGAGATACGTCTTGTCATTCATGATTCTTCATCCAGGTGGAGGAGATAGGACTCCTCCTGTATCTCGCTTTTGAATTCTCCATACGAGTGTAAATTTACCCTTAGGCCATCAACCTTGTCAATTCCATTTCATTGGTGGATAACTTCCATAGTTTCTCTCCTTATCATGCCACTTATCAAATTCATGTAGCCTAAACTTCTTCATTTTGTCCACTTTTAGCTTAGATGTGGTTGTCATTGGAAGTTTTGAACTTTTCACCACAAAGACATGTTCCAAATGATTTCTTCACAGTTTTGGTTCCAAAATTGGTGGCTTCTCTTTAAAGGATCTTAACTTAAGATCTTTTGGCTTGTGGAGTGGATCAACACCCTTCTTGTCCACAATGGATTCATGAACTTCTATTTGAGCTACCACTTTTGCATGATTGGGGTTGGTCACCAGATTTTCATCTCCCTTTTGCAAGCAATAGCTTAAGGAATCTTTGGCAAGCGTTTCCTACACACATATAGATATAACAACATTAGTAGCATTATCATTATGACATATGTCCTTTGAGTTAAGAAATTTATTCGTTGCCTCTAGAGTTTTAAAAACTATTTCATCATCCCCGACCCGTAATATCAACTTATACTTACTAACATCAAAGACAGCCCCAGTGGTGGCTAAGAAGGGTCGACCTAAAATGATTGGCACCTCAATATCCTCATCTATATCAAGTATGACAAAATCTATGGGAAATATGAATTTGTCTACTTACACTAAAACATCATTTATGATGTCTCTAGGGTATGTGATAGACCTATCAGCTAATTGAAGACTCATGTACATTAGTTTAGGTTCTCCTAACCCTAGCTTTTTAAACAATTTATACGGCATCAAATTTATACTAGCTCCTAAGTTTGCCAAAGCATTATCTATTAACAAATTACTAAGCATACAAGGAATAGTTGTCAGGACCCTAAAGGGAGCCTAGTAGGATCACCTAAAATTTCCATAACATGTGTACACCTATGATATGAAAACCGTCTTGTAAGTCAGAGATTGCAAGACTCTAAATAATAAATCACTAAGATTAATGATTTTCAAGTAATTAATTTATTGTAACATGACATAATATATAATTATAAATAACTATGGATGTTCGATATCCCACAGTTCCTTAGAACCTCAGAGAATTGGTATCCCCTACCAAATAATAGGATAAGATATGCCAACATTATAAAACTGCAGGTAGAATTAAATTATATTAAATTCTAACATGTGAATATTTTCTACAAAGAGTGTTTATGTATCACCTATAAAATCTCAACTAATCCTAACACTAATGTACATATCTTCATCTCGCCCTCAGCACTCGAGACTTATCCCAATCCCATTGTATGTAAACCTGTAAAAGAAAGACTATTGGGGAATAAGCTACAAGAGCTTGGTGAGCTATCCCTCATACCATACTGGCAAACAAGTTATCAAACAAATTATTACAACCATATGAATGCATGCACATGCAGAATGCCAAACAATATATGCAGTTGACCGGTACTGCATATAATATTGGATTTTAATGCCCTCCGAGATAAGGGTTGGAGATTTATCTGCACCAATCACGACCAGGGCTCTAGCACCTGGGTTTTTACCCATAACTTAGAATTCCGTATTTTACAAAAATACATTTCCATTTCTAAAAATCCAATAGTTCACAAAGTCCTAAGCCTAGCGGTGAGGTGACCCCCGCAGTCCACACTCACACCTTACAGTGGTGGTCTCTAGTTGCGACCCCCAGCCACCCACGGTTAGTGTCTCCGGCACCAATAGAACCCGCGAGCCAAGGGTAGGGTCTTATTGTACCCATGCTCCTACACGGTACTAATCAAATCATGTGGGAATCCATCCCTCTAAGGCCCTTCATTACCAACCGCGTGAAGTGATGGCCGGAATAAGTAATGCGATGCATGGAAATGCATGACCCTTTTGATTCAAGATAAGCCAAATATAATTAGGTCAGATTATGAGGCGATCAATCAATATCAGCAAACCATCCAAATCATATAAAAATCAATCATACCATTAAATCATCAATTATCGTATTTAACAATATTTCTTATAACAATCAATCAATATCAAGTACACACATATCCCAAAACTCCATGCATCAAGTTATTAATATTCAATTTAAGTGCACTAACTACAAGCACAAACAAGTATAGAGTCATTGGGAGTACTCACTTGACTATGACGACTCGCTCGACTATGACGACTCGCTCTAGTCGTAATAACCGATCGGGAGATCTTCGCCCTCGTCAAGATCACCTGATCATTACGAGATAATAAGGATAATAAGTAGTTGACTCAACTAATGGTTCTAGATATCTATCTACCTAATTCTACTTAGATTACTATCAGCCCTCATTCTATTAAACCTAATTGCTAATTGTATGTAACTTTTTCATTCTATTTTCAATATTTACGAATTTATAGTCGTTTTTCATCGTTTTCGGATATACGTTCATACGGTAATGTCCGTTTTGGACGTTAAGACCCGTGTTTTACAATATAAACTAAATTTATAGAAATTTCTAACTATGAAAACTTAGGTACTCTTATTACTTATATTTATACCTTTTATTCCTTAAATTCTTATAATTAAAGGGTTTTACTTTGCTATTACTAATTCATGTACTGAATTAGGTATAATCTAATTTAGAAGGTGTATTAGGATTTACTAATTTAGGTACCTAATTACCTACACTTTTCTTATTTTTCTCATTTTCTAAACTTATGCTTATGTCATCGCTTACATCATCTTTTACTTATGTCATTGCTTATGTCATCACTTACTTATGTCATCATGTGCTTACCTCATCACTTACTTCATTATGTGATTACATAAACCTCTCCTCATGCTTATGTCATATGTACATGTCTTATGTACATTTTACTTCTTCCCTTATACTTATGTACATATACCTTATACATATACATATTTATACATCTGCTTAGACTTATACCGTATTTATACGTGTATACATACTCATAAACCTATACGGTTAGATACGTATTTTTATATAAAAATTCGTATGCCTAATCTTCTCTTAAGGAAATCTTTCCAATTTCATCCTTTTGTGTTTTTATGTATGTATTTAGTGTAGTATAGGTATGTATAGTTACATGTGGTCTTAATTTAGGTTATGTACATGATAAATACTCATGTACAAAGGTTCACATACTTGTGTTCTTTTAGTATTCCCTTATGTGCACATACTTATGAGCATATACTCATGTCTTCTTTTCTTTTTCTTCATAATTCCTAATTCCTACACTTAAAGATGGGAACTTTGTTCCCTCTTCTTCAAGACAACACCAAACACATAACTACTTATCTAATCTACCTAATTAATTAACTAACTAATGAAGAAGATAAAACAAGATAAAGTAACTTAGATATATACCTTTGCTTATGTTAGAATTAAGGAGATAAAAAGGAAGATGTTGAAGGTAAAATGGAAGATGGAAGCTCACGACAATAGAGGAGGATTTTTGGTTTGTTTCTTTTATTTTGTTGTCATAATGGAAGAGAACAAATGGTGGGGTCAAGTTGAAGAAAAAGTGGACTGCAACAATTGAGGAGAAAGAGAAGAGAAAAATCAAAAGAAAAGATAAGAGAAGCCATCATGAAGAAGTAGATATTTTCTTTATCTTTTAGTCTTTTGTTGACTTTTCAAAATGTTGACTTTAGTCAACATATGTTGACTTGGTCAACCCTTTGACTTTGGTCAACTTTCCTTAAGTATATGTAATTTTGTGCACATAATGTAGTAATTAAGGGAAATTAAGGGAAAAAAATTAAGGAAAAGAAGTATTTGGTGAATTGATTAGTAAGAGTAGATGATGAGGTCTTACTTTAAGTATTTATAACCTATAAACATCATTTGGTAAACTACTTAGTCTAACTAGTATGAAAAATATTAATTAAGGTATTAAGGTTTACTACATTTGACTTAATCTTCAACTATACCCCTAACTCTATGTAATACTATCTTAATCATATACTTAAGAAATAAATGTAATCTATGATTCATTATCTTAGTTTCTAAGTGATCACTTAACTATTCTAAATGTTTATGTATAATTAAGGGTCATCTTTAGTCGTTTACGATGAAATGGCAAAATATGGAGGATATATTATTACTTAGGGTTTTAGGGTAAATTATAGTGAATTAGTGCTTTTATATCCTTAAAGTTATAGTTTTAGGGTTTTTATTACTTTAGGGCATAATCTCTAATGTTTTTACACATTTAGGGTTTCATATATTCTTACGCGATTAAATCTTCAATTGTCATCTTAGGGTTTTGATGAGGTTCAAGGTTTTAGGGTCTTCGTATGCAGTTAGGGGTTCAATTGATGATTTAAGGTTCTTCATATTCACTTTAGGTTTTGGATTCAGATTTTAATCGATTTTAAATCTTACTAGCTCTTTTGAGTTCAGGAAATCATCTATAATTTGGACGTTTGTTTCTATACTTAGAAAGCTAAATTAGTAGGGTTTACAATAGTGAAACTCCCTGGATCTTTTATTTTTGTGGTAGCTTTTTCTGGAGAAGTGCTAAGCATTCCTCATTCAATGTGTCGATTGTAAGCTCCTCCAACTTCCACTTGTTCAATAAAAGATACTTTAGAAGTTTCACATACTTTGGCATCTGCAAGATGACATCAACGAAAGGTAAGTTAATGTGTAATTGTTTGAAAATATCAAGCAATTTACTGAATTTCTTATTCTAATCAGTGTAACTTTGCTTAAAGCACTGCGGGTAAGGGATGGGAGGCTTGTACTCTTTCACTTTCACTGATTTCATACTTTCTTTTGATTTTAGTAGCTTTGCATCTTCCTTACAGTTAACTTCCACTTCTTTCTCAACTACTTCCTCACTATCCTTCTTCTCTACTTATAGTTTTCTACCACTTCTCAAGGTCACAACATTAATATGTTCCTTAGGATTAGCCTCGGTATTCCCTAGGAGTGTCCTTTGTGGTCTTTCGGAGATTAGCTTCACAAGTTGACCAATTTAGTTCTCAAGGTTGCGATTGGAAGCCTCTTGATTCCTCAACGATGATTCAATGTTGGATAAGTGAGCCTCATTGCCTTGAATAAATTTAGTGAGAAGTTCTTCCACACTAGACTTCTTTTCTTGAGGAAGAGGAGGTAGTAATGGTCTTTGAAATCCAGGTGGGCCAAAGTTGGTCTTCTACTGGCCTTAATTTTGATTTCCCCATGAGAAATTGGGGTGATTCCTCCATCCAGGATTATAAGTGTTGCTGTAGGGGTTATTTTGTTGCATGGGTGGATTTCTTAGATAATCTACCTGTTCCAGTTGTTCTTGTGCTCCGTAACCCTACATACCGAAGTCACTTACATCTGATTGTACTTGTTGAAGGCCAACAGAGAGTGCATCAATCTTCTTACTCAATAGGTCCACCTTGGCTGCTAGAGCAGTAGTTAAGTCTACATCATAAATTCTTATAACCTTTTGCTTGGCTCTAGTGCTTTCCCATTGATAATTGTTCATCGCTATTTCTTCAATCAGGTTTTGTACTTGCTCAGGTGTCTTTGTGTTCAAAGTTCCTCCTGTAGATGCATCAATCATCTATCTCATAGATAAATTAAGACCATTATAGAAGGTCTGAATCTGCATCCATAGTAGGAGGCCATGATGTGGGCACCTCCTGAGTAAGTCCTTAAATCGCTCCCAAGTGTCATATAGAGTCTCCACTTTCAATTGGGCAGAACAAGAAATGTCGTTCCGAAGTTTAGTGGTCTTCGCAGGTGGGAAATACTTCTCCAAAAATTTCTCTACCAATCCATTCCAAGTTGTGATTGAATTTTGTGGTAGGGAGTTCAATCATTGCTTTGCTCTACTCCTTAAGGAAAAAGGAAATAACCATAGTCAAATGGCATCATCCGTGGCTCCATTGATTTTAAATGTATCACAAATCTCTAGAAAGCTAGAGATGTGGGCATTGGGATCTTCATCTTGGAGACCGTTGAACTGAACATATTGTTGCACCATTTGTATGATGTTGGGTGCAATTTGGAAATTATTAGCCACGATAGTTGGCCTTGTGATACTAGAGTCAGCTCTGATAAGTATAGGCCTTGAATAGTCAGACATAGTCCGATTTGCTTCATTACTGTTGTTAGCTATGTGCGGTGGATCTTCTTGATTGATTAATTAAATGTTAGCCTCTTCACCCTCATCCTTAATCTCAATGATTAAGTCATCTTCTATGGTAACCATAGTTTGTCTAAGTCGCAATCTCAAATTTTGAAGGATAGTTCTCTTAATTTCAAGATCAAGTTTTACTAAATCTTCCATGTTGCTTCAGGTCATATACTACAAGGGCAAGAAATATAGAATCAATTGCAGCTCTAGGTAATAAAAATAAACAATGAAAACAAAAAAAAAAAGAAAAAAAAATGGTCAAAGTAATAAAGCAACTAGTGTTCTTAATATTGAAAGTCCTTGGCAACGGTGCCAAAAACTTAATATCAGGTAAGTGCACCTATCGGTTTTAATATAGTTGATGTGAGTCCAAGTCAATCCCTTAGAGACTTCGAGTACTAATATTAACCTTAGCTCTATTATCTAACCCAAAAATTGTAACGAGTTGAATGAATTAAAAAAAATTAAAATTAACAAACTAACCTAATTATGAGACTTGATTAAGCAATTTAGAAAGCAATAAAATTAAGAACGATTTTAAGAAGGCAAATAATGTATTTAGGAATCATTTCCCCTAGTGTTTAACATGTAACCACTTAAAATGTATCCAATTCAATTTCTATTATTCTTGACCGAAAGGATTCACAATTAAAGTTAATACCTTTCTCAAGCATATTAACCCTAATCCTAAATTATTTACCGGAATCTCTTCACTTAGTAATATAATTTAGAATTGCATTAATGTATAATGAATTCCTACATAAAAAAACAACTTTCCGAAAGAAATATGTATCTTATCTCTAAGTACACATGCAATTCTCTCTAATTATGTCAAGATCCCATTACACATGTGATTTCTCAATCATCATGCATAATATCATAAATTAATACTCTAGAAATATCAATTAACAATTAAAAAACATAATTGAATCAAGAAAAGATAGAAACTTTATTGAAAATTATTAATAAATCTAATAGTCACATGAAACCCTAGGTTCCACAATTTTAAATACAAGAGTTTTAAGCTATCATAATGAAACTAAAAACGAATTGCAACAAAATCAAGAAATAAAACATGAAAAACCCCTTTTTGTTGATAAAAAATCTCTTCAATCTTGAAGTTAGGTGTTGCTTTCGCCTGTTTTTCTCCTTTTCTTCAAGTCTCTTCTCTTTTGAATGTCTAAAGTTGTGTGCGAAACCTTAGTAAGTCCTTTTATAATGTATTGTAAAGCTCCTTTTTTCGTCACCAGACACAGCATGGGACACAGTTGTATCTCCAGGTTGTGTAACTTATTGACCTTGACACTTAAAATCTTCCTGGATGAACACAGCCTGGGGATACAGTTATGTCCTAGACTGTGTAACTTTCTAACCAAAATTCCTATTATTTATGTAACTTCAAAACTTCATAACTCATTCATTTGAACTCCAAATTGAGTGAAACTTGATTCCTTTTCTTCGTCTTCAATCCAAGAATGCGTTCAAACCTTGAAATCAAAATTTTACTCAATTAAGTATCAATTTCTTTAAAGAAAACCAAAGATGTAAGGGAAATACTATAAAATCACCATGTGAAATATATTTAAAATAAGAGTTATCATCAGTAAACTCACCTCAACACAGTCTTTTAATGCTAACCCTATTGTTTTTTGTGAGCTATGTTCAGGACTACATTCGACTCTTAAGTGCTTAACTGGGAATCACTTAGCTCTAACTAATGGAGAACGGGTGAATTTTGTCAATAATTTTCAACACGGCAATCAAGGACCATATTCGAATATATATAATCCTAGGTGGCGTAATCATCCAAATTTTTCATGGAGAAATGAAAACAATACATTCCAACCACCACTTAGATTCTAGAAGTAAGGTCCTGCTTAGAACGCTCCACTTTAGCAAAATTAGTCTAGAATGGAAGAGCTCATGTTGAGCTATATGCCAAAGACCAACACCTTGCTATAGAATCAACAAGTGACTATTCGAAACCTAAAGAATCAGATAAGTCAGATTTCTCAACAATTGAGTAACAAACCATCAAGGTCTTTACCTAGCAATACTAAAGAGAATCCTAGAGGTGTCAATGCTATTATGCTGAGGAGTAGAAAAGCATTAGAAATAGTTAACAGATGAGTTGAAGAAAAGGTAGAGATTCTAAAGGTAGAAAAAGGGAAGGAGGTAGAAGAGGAACCAACGTAGTAGTCACTAGCAGTGAAACTGTATGTCCCTCTAGTCCCCTTTCTAGGAAATTAAAGCAACAATAGTTAGATGCTCAATTTGCCAAATTCCTAGATGTCTTCAAGAAGTTGCAAATCAACATTCCTTTTGCAAAAGCATTGTAGCAAATGCCTTCCTATGCCAAATTCATAAAGGATTTGCTCACCAAGAAAAGAAAGATTGATAGGAACGAACCGGTAATGCTTATAGGGGAGTGCTCCATGATCTTTTAGAAAAATTTATCCACCTTCCCTAGAAAACAAAGAGATTAGGGGAGTTTTACAGTTCCTTGCACTATAGGAAATTTTCATTTTGATAAGATTTTTATTGATTCAGGTGCAAGTATAAATTTAATACCCTTATTTATTTTCAAGAAGCCGGGACTTGGAGATTGCAAGGAGACTCATGTCGCCTTACAACTTATTGATAGGATTATCAAATGCTTAAAGTGTATTGTTGAGAATATCCTAGTGAAGGTAGACAAATTTATCTTCCCAGTTGACTTTATAGTCTTGGAGATGGAAGAAGACAGAGAGATACCTATGATCTTAAGCAGACCGTTTCTTGCAACAAGTAAGGCATTGATAGACATGGAACAGGGTAAGTTGACTTTAAGAGTTATGGATGATCAAGTAATGTTTAATATTTATGAAGCCATAAAGCATTTTGATGATCGCAAATCCTATTACACTATTGACATGTTTGATGAGATTACCTATGAGTCTATAGAAAAAAAAGTAGGATTGTATACTATAGAATCAATTCTTAGGGATTTAGATGATTGGAGTGATGACGATGAGCTTAAAGAAGAAGGTAAGGAGTAGGTGTCAAAAATTAAAGCTAGATACCATGAAGAACTAAGCACCAGTGAGCAAAAGCCAATTCCATCATTGACACAACCCCCGATGCTCGAACTTAAACCTTTACCTAGTCATTTAAAATATGCTTATCTTGGAACAAATGATACTTTGCCAATAATTATCTCCTCCTCTTTAGTAGGTAACTAGGAGAAACAACTTCTAGGAGTTTCAAGAGAGCATCAAGACGCCATCGGGTGGACTATTGCCGATATAAAGGGGATTAGTCCTTTAATTTACACTCATAAGATATTGCTTGAGGCTGAGTGCAAACCTACAGTACAACCGTAGAGACAACTCAACCCAACTCTTAAAGAGGTAGTGAAGAAAGAGGTACTCACATTGATGGATGCAGGTATTCTTTACCCTATTTCAAATAGTAAGTAGGTTAATCCTACTTAGGTAGTGCCAAAAAAAGGTGGCATGACTATGGTTAAAAATGAGGTTAATGAGTTAATCTTTACTCGTACTTTAACCAGGTAGAGAGTTTGCATAAATTACAAGCTTGCACTACTAGCCTTTGATGGCCACGCTACTGGCCTAAATGCTGGCATTACACTTACATCACCAGCCTTTATGAGAAAAGAAACTTCTCACGAGCCAACCCTAATTTTTCATGTAAATAGCTTATGTTTCATCATTTGAGGGACTTTAAGACATACCTTTTCTGTAGATGTCGAGAGTCATAGAATAGTTTTTAGATAGTTTTTAGATAGTTTTTGAAAAATTCTTCAGGAGAAGCGCTTTGATCATTGAGAGGATTTTGCTTTTGCTATGGAGACCAAGATTGAAGTTGCAATTGAAGATTATTTCTTTCCAATACAGAATTGGTGACATCTATTTCAATCATTCTTATGCAATTTTGTGAATTACTTATGCTTTTAATTATGAATTTCCTTGTAATTTCAATCAATATTTGTGTTTTTGTTTTCAAATCCATGGCTAACTAAAATTATTTGTGGGACTTGATGAAACCTTAGATAGTTAAGATGATGATTGTGTCCATGTTATAGGATTAAGAGATATATGGATAATTCATGATTGCAATTTTTATGATTTCGATTATAATTGTTAGAAAACCTAATGATACGGAAGTTGATATAGGGTTTGTTAGAAGTTCTTAGTTGATTTGATTAATCAATGTGAAAGCAAAGTTAATTGAATTAATTAGAAATTATCTAAAGATTAATGCAATGTTTGGCAATTGATTAATTACTAAGACATTAGGGATAATTGATTTAAGACATTAGACAATCATAGTATCGGGAGATATATGATTATAATTTAAAGTTTAATTGTAACATGGAAAGCTAACTAATTAATTATGGGTTTAAATCCTTAAGTTTTAAGCTATAATAATTGCACTTGAATAACTACATAGCTATTAATCTATATAATATAATAACAATTCGATTTGCGTAATCTAGGGTAGATTCTATTTTCCCATAATTCTCAATTGATTGCTTAATTTTAGATTTTTCATAGTTATTTTCTTTTCAATAGTTTTAGAGTAATTGTTAGATTAATTAATTTAATTTTGATTAATTGAATATTAATAAGAACTAGTATAAGATTAGTAATTTCTTAGTTCTCGAGGGATTGATGACTTTACTTTCGTTATATTACTTGATTCCGACCCAGTATACTTACTAGAGTATTCGCAATTTATTTTTATATATATAGTTTAAGCGAATCAATACGTTGTTCTATAGACAACTATTTTTTACATTAATCAATATAACACAAATTGAATTTTGTTCGATTATATGTTAGTAAGATGTTTGGTTTTGTCCTCTTTGCCTACTATACAGATATGCACTTTGAATCAATAGAGAACATATTTGTTGTGTATCCATATGAATCGATGTTGTGATATGAATCAGTGCTATCAATTTATGTTAATTTGAAATCACCGATTCTAACATAAACTCATATCTCAAGACAAGCTTTCAAACATGCTAATAATTTGAAATTATGAAGACATGAAATTGTAATGGGAAATGTAATTACACTATCAAAATAGCTATATGGTGTTTCGAAAATAAGAGAAAAAAATCAAAAGTGAAATATCTAAATCTAATGACGTCAGCACCGTCATCATGCAAGTGGATAAACATCCTAAGGTTTTACATCATCTTAGGGCTTAACCATCTGGGCTACATCCAATTGGGTGATCAATCCCCCATCTTGACTATAAGCACCAAAATATGATGCATGCATGGGGACTAGAGAAGGGTACATCTGTATAACTCTATCACCCATGTCATATTGAGGATTTGTAACTGGCCTCCTTAATGGTGTAAAGGGAGCATGGACTTGACTATTGGAGGTCTCCCCCATGATAAGGGTATGGCACATATGATCCTTGGAGCTCTTCTCGACGAATGGCCTACGGTACGCAAATCCTAGCATGATATGTGCCCTCATGTAGTGTTGCACTGTTTCATCATCTGTATGACAAGGCAAATCAATGAAATTATCCTTCAACCAAGACAATTTCAATCTTGTACCCTTTATGGCACTCTTTGATGTGCAAATTCCTAGTAAGTGGTAACATAACTCAACCCACTTAGTAGACACCATCATGCTAGTAAGTGCATCGCCATTAGCTGGTAGACTAATGAATAGAGATATATGTTATAGAGTTACCGTCATCTCGTTAGTATGGAAGTGAAATGTATGCGTCTCTTCCCTCCATCGCTCAACCAAAGTGATAATTAAGTGCTAATCTAACTATATGAAGGGAACCTGATACATACCAATGAAGCCTAATTGCTCCAAATATGAGATCATACATAGATCTATCGAGATCTCTTCGCCATCCCGATACCTAAATATCACCTCACATCTACGCACTTGAGCCAGTAGTTCTCCTATAACCAAGGAAGAAGAACTATTGTTATAAGCATTATACGAATTGAACAAATCGCAAGCATATCTTTAATTTGATATTCCTTACCTGACCTCCCCACACCAGCTTAGACCTACGGGATGATTATAAGTGAAACAGTGACCTATCAATCAGTCTTAGATCCATCTACTCCTGTAAGTGTAAAAAGGGAAAAAAATAGTATCCCTACTATCATACTCATAAAGGAAAAACAAACGTTAGCAAAGCAACAACTTCTTAAATACATTTTTATATATTATATTAATCAATATTATCATAGTTTTTTCACTTTCACTAAGTACCAGTAGATTCACTTAGCATTGGTTGTTTTCCTCGCTGTGGACATCTTCTCCTATTATATCCATCCTTACCGCATAATCTACACATGTAAGTCAACGGTCCTTCTTTGATGTCCATCTTATTTTGGAATCGTTTCCCTTGTGGCCTGCCCGAATTCTTAACCCTGTTTGAAGTTTGAACTAGATACCACATAGGAATGTTAAGATAAGACCAATTGGCCTTATCGTCATAAGGTATGAAGGAACGCATGTATATATGTAGTTGATTCCACATAATGTACCAATACCCAATTCGTACAGGATGCTCATTTTTCCCATAACAACTATAGCATAAGAGCATAGAATTTTGTATGTTTGCCACTTATTGTAAGTACATCGTGTAGTCCTAAGTATGACCATGTAGCTGTTCTCTCCTTTCTACCCATGTAACGTAGGTCGTAGCGTAATGATGACCTCAAATATTTGCTCATTGTAATAAAAAATCGTGATACGATAACCATTGGCCACTTTGCGCCACTTATCAAACTTTCTTTCAACAAATTTGGTTAATACTTTGACAATGCCCATTTTCTTCACTAACTCAATCCTATGTTTGTTGAAATAGTTGTTGTAGTTACAGAAAGTTTTCTTAAGTATTGCCATAATGGGTAAGTTCTTAGCATCTCGTAAAGCACTGTTATAACTTTTGACAATGTTGGTCATCCCATGACCAAATCGAGCTCCGTTGTCATATGCCGGTGTCCATATTTCAGGATGCAAGTCATTAAAGTAAACTCTAGTATAGGGGCTCATAGTCTTGGCTTCGTCGTAGTAGGCACAAAAATTTTGAGGTTACAACTATTAGGTAACGTTCTTTATCAGCTCTTTGTAGTCTTTATTCTTAGTCTGAGTGTTAAAGTTATTGGCGACATATCAAATACACCATCGCCAAGGCCAACCACTTAACCAGACTGCATTCTTGCCCTTTACTATAGACTAGATCCCAACGTGATGGTCCAAAATCAAACATCTATCAGTACGATTTCTTATAACATACATGAACATACACATTAGGAACCAACTCTAACTATCCCAAGATTCCTCATCAACTAGGGTGAAACTAAGTGGGATTATGTGATTCTGACCATCAATTCCAGTTGTAATCAATAGTTTTTGCTTGTACTTCCCATAAAAGAATGTTCCATCGATTGTAATTACAAGCCTACAATGTATAAACATCTCAATGTATGGTCCAAATGCCTAAAAGACTCTATCAAAGAACATATGCTTGGTAATATCATTATCTCGCCATTTCCACTTTACCATAGTACTAGGATTCGCCTCTTGAATCACATTTAGTAGATGTAGGAACACCGCATATGATTCCTCCCACTTACCATAAACCTGTTCAATTGCTTTATGCTTCGCTTCCCTAATTCTCTTAATGTACACAGTATAACCATAGTACTTGCAAATAGTTGCCTACAAGTACCTTACCTTAACGCTTGGTGACTCTTGAACATCCTTAATCAGAAAGTAAGATAAGGTGTTTGAATCTAATTTCGAGTGGTCCTAGCTTATAGTAAGATTAAGACATGTAAGTGGACCCACAAACCTAGTTATCACAAAGCATCCTACATGTTGCTTCTTATAAGCTCTGAGTCTCCACCTGCAACCCTTTTCTCAATCAACGCATCTGATAGACCATAATGTAGGTTTAGACTCCTTCACTATGAAGTCATAGTGGTTCATAACATGATGCAGCCTCACAGCTATCTATAGATGTTTTTTATTTTCAAACCGCATGCCTACCTTCAATTCATTACTAAAGCTCCATTCACCATCACTTATACTATCCTCAAACACCATTAATTTATCCCCAACACTTACTGGGTAAAAAGGCACGGGTTCTAACATCTCAACCATATCTACACATGTGGCTAACCCATACCTCTAATCGTTTTGTTCACGTGACCCTTGTGCTTTTACTTTCTATAACTAGCATTCACTCAAACTAATGTCGGCATTAAAATATATATAATCAAAATCTTCATTAATGTCTTTACATGCCGGTTCATTGTCCACATTAATATCTCTATTGGACTCGTTGGTGATCAATACATTAGGTTCACTAGACATGTGACTATTGATAAGTACATGACTTGATAGGACTACTCAAGATTCGAACACCCCAGTTTCAACTTGCAGTCCAACATCCTCTCTATGCCTTTCGACATCATACTCAGCTATAGGAGGGGCTATCGATGGTGGGTTCACTTCATCAATTTCAATATACATCTCTATCGAATCACTGACTCCACTACGTCCTACTGAGGAAGCCATTAGCTATTGGATATCATAATCATCGCTGATGGGAATGGGACAAAACATGTCCTTAATCACACCTACAAGGGGGCATCTATGAATCAACTTAATCCAGTGTATCGTCATGTCAACCCGAAGTCAATTACATATCAAACCAACTAACTAGTCATACATCACCCTAAATGGAACTCCAAATACTGTTGTTTTTGGGCGCCTATCATACCACACCCCATCCTCTCCTTCCATAATATTTCCACCGATATAACAAACTAATCTCATATTATCCATTATATACCTATATGCCACATTAACTTCATAAACTTTAGCATCCACATATAAAAATACTACCTTATACTAGCAATCACACTTTACTTGAGTTCATGAACATGTCACCTAATTTGATTTCGCTATCACAATCCCTTAATGACTACAATTAGTAATTACTCCAACTGAAACAAGTAAATAAGTTACACCGCCTTGCAAGCCAATCCATTCTCTACAATCCTCAACAATAATTATTTGTATACATATTACCTAATATACATGTGTACATATAATACAGTAATGAAGACAAATTTACGTATAGAAAAATTACATGCATGTACATATAAACTGTACTAAATAACAATTACAACATTCTGGGAAAAAAATAAATAAATAAAAACATAACATCATACAAAAAAAAAAAAAATCACATGTATATATAATTGATTAACGAACACAAATTTATACCAAAAATAGCTAAGCTTACAAACAATGGAGAATAGAAAACTATTCAATATAGGTATATTTTATATAATACATGAACGTTCTAATGTGTCCAAAAATTACTAGTAGATAATAATGTACCATCATGTATAAAGCAAGAACACTATTTCTTTGAAAAACATGTACTTAAAACAGATTGAAACAAGGAGTAATGTTACCTTTTCCTATATTGATGTCTAAAGAGAGAAAGTGATGATAGCGTACCAACTATCTCCCTGTTTCAAAAGAACTTCCCACAATATAGATTTACACCATACTGCTATTCTGATTCAATGAGATTTGCAAAAAAACAAATCTAAATTGCTGATTTGGTTGAGAGAGTTTAGAGATTGTTTAAGAGAGAGGGAATGAGGAAATAAATAAGAAGCAGGCAGAATAGGGGAGGAGGAAGGACGGGAAGAATATATTCCTATCAAGAGGCGATTTTAACTAGCATAAATTTGAGAATATTTTCCTAGTAGCCGCATTTGTGTAATTTATTTATTTATTTTTATTTTTCTTTTTTGCATTTTTATTGCTTTTCCCCAAAAGTTTCTATAGATTTCTATATACCTTTCCCCATACTTAAAACAACATATTGTCCCTAATGTACGAATTAAGTGACACATAATAGAAAATATATCAATCAAACAAATATGGGGTAAGAAGATTGAAATGGGGGGAAAAAAAACTGATACTCCCTTGAAATTGAATGATATATTCACAAGTTAAGAAGCATGAAGTAGCAAGTCCTAAAAGACCATCTCCATGAAGAGCTTCCAAGATCCATATCCATAACTTTGCAATAGAACTTTACTAAACACCAAACAAAAAAAAGCATAAAAGAGAGAAAAAAAAAACTAAGAAACTAAAAACAAAGCAAGAAAACATAAAAGGTAGTCTAGCAAATATCTCGAGTATACTAGGAGCAAATATAGCCATATCGAATAGAGAACATAGAAATAGCCATCCATCAACAACATCCTCTTAGTTGAAGATATCATCCATAACTTCATCCTCATCCTCTTCGTATTCTTCATCTACCTCCTCTTCCTCATCCGCTTCTTATTCCAAACTTGAAGCTTAGTTTGTAATGCCATGGTCCTACTTAAAAGAAAAGAAAATTCAAGCCACTATTTTATTGACTAAAAGTTTTCCAATACTTAGAACAAAGAACTATACCAAAACCATAATCAAGTGTAGAAGAAATGAAAATATAACTCATTTAGGACTTTTATCAAACACTTGGTATGCATGTATAATGTAGTTGTATTCTTGAGAAATCCTTCATGCAATCCTTACAACTGTTGTTACAAAAGAGATTCCAAGCATACTTAAACTCCTTTCTCAATGACATAAATCAATAGCACTTGTATGTTGATTAAGCATCAAAGCCTTAAGTGTTAGAATGAAAAACAAGGCATATAAAACAATAAAAGTCAACACTTCAACTTAAACATACAAGAATCATACACCTATAGTAATGTACTACAAGTGATACGATTATATCACAACCTATGTCTTTCAAACATAAAGATTAGTGCCAATTTTAAACAATATGATCATGTCAATGATGATTAATTACTTAAACCAATAAGATTGTACATGTATATACTTAATTATCACTAAGAAGTGAAAATAAAGTGAAAGCTCTAAATCATAACTAAGAATCATCCTTAAGAAATAATTTCTTTTTCATCAATTCAAATGAAAATCGACACAAGTGTTTGTTGCGCTATGACTAGTAAGCACAATGATCCCACTAGCTAGTTAGCAAGCAAGGGTTGTCGAGCTTGGTTTTTTCTCTCGGTTTTTATAAATTAGTCGTTTTTAGACTGATCAATATTAAACCTTACTCATTTAATATTAATCATCAACTAAAGTTTAAAGAAAATTAGTTTTTTAATTTGAAAATTGTTTGGAGTCGCCACCCACCCGTAGTTAGGAAAAAAAGTTAAGTTATAACCAATTGGGTGGATTGATTATAACTTAGATACTAATTTTTCGATAAAACCGATTTTGTTAAAACAATTTTTTAAAACTAAAAATCTAAATCTGGGAGCTAATTTTTTAAACCCTAAATGAGTATAACTTTTAATTTTTCTGAATTTAAATTGACCTTTCAATATATCCTTATAATGAAATATATCTACATATTAATTCTAAAAAAAAAAAAGCAATTAATTATTTATAGAAGAAGGAAAAAAAAATTCCATATTTTAAGTCGCCCTGTGTGTACGCATGTCTATGTATCCGCTATTCGAGATCAAACTTCTGTAATTCGTTTAATGAAAACTTTAATAGATTGATGATTTTTAATTTTGAAAAAGATTCAAGTTTAAGTTTTCTTAACCTTTTTAATTTATTTTGAAAATTTTCAAAAAAGGTCTAATTTTTTTATTATTTTGTTTTCTAAAAAATTCTAAAGAGGCCTTAATTTTAAAAGGGTTCATTTATTTTTACTTATTTGAAAAAAAAAAAAAGAATTTTTCTAAGTTATAAAATGATTTTTCCATTTTTTTATTTTATTTTATCTTATTTTATTTTTTTTCTTATTTAAGTTTTAATCGAGAAAATAAATAAATAAAGAAAACAAACTAAGCTACTTTATCTTTTCTTTTCTTTTTTATATTTTTTTTCTTTCTTCTTTTTTCATTTTTTTTTTTTTTGTCTTCTAACATAAATACAAGATAAATAAATTTACATGATTGGAAAAGCTAGAAAAAATGAAATAAAATAAAATAAATACACAAATCAAAACAACATAAAAATAAAGATAAAGAGAGAGGGGGCTAGACTTGGGTTGTGCATGAGTCGAACCATAGGTTTGGGTTAGTGGTTGGATTCGGGTTGGGTGAAGCTTGCCAAATGGGTTATAATGGAGGACGAAAAGAAGTGCAACGACTAAGATAAGAGTGCTTTGAATCAATATAGGCACCAAAACGAAGGGGGGAAAGTTGTTTCATGAGTATTTCATTAGGAAATATGGGGGTAAAATTGATGCCTTTGCTAATGGAGGTGGTTTGGGCTGTTTCAAAGTTAGTCGTCGCTTGGTGGTGGTGGTCGTCGCTTCATACGATGATAGGTGGTGTAGACACCTCATTTTTGCCATTTTTCATTTTCATTTTATTTTAGTTGAGCCAGGTTAAAAAATAAACAAAATAATAAAAAAACAAAAAGTAAAAAAAAATTAAAATTAAAAAATTAAAAAAAGGAGAGTTGAATAAGTCGAATCATATCGAGTCACGTTGTATCACATTGTACCAAGTCGAGTTAAATCGAGTTAAATTGTATTGAGTTAAATCATGTTGGGTCATTTAAGATTGAATTGGATAATGGTGTATGATTAATTTAATAAGTCATTAAGTTATTTAATAATTAAGTTTTATTAAAATAATTTTAGTCTAGTTCGATTTAAAATAGAATTTTATCTAATTTATATTAGAATGAAATAAACTTAGGATTTATTAGATAAGTTATTGGGTTATATTTAATTGGATCGAATTAAGAATTGAAAAATTGAAAGTTTGAATTAAGTATAAATTCTAGAAGTTAGGTTAAATTTGTAAAGAGTTCTAATCGTACCTTCCGTATTTTCGATATGAAAGATATGATTAAGGGTTTATAAATATCATATCGGTGAATGGACTTGGGTTTTATTATTTTTTATTCTCATATTCTCTACAATCTATACATATAGTCTAATTCCTACAATTCACAAAAGTAAGCTTCGAATTTTTGAACTCAATTTTACTATCTAAAGTCTACGCAAGTCTTTCATCTAACATTCCATGCCATCCTAATCTACGAACTCCATAATCCTTCACCTAATCCTTGATTCAACATCCATCCAAAGCCAACTCAATTCATGTCCTTAATTTTGAAGCCTAATCCAATTCCCCAAACGAATTCAAGAATCTGAAGACCTGATGTCCAATTACAAAGCCAAAAGCCAATCCAAATCCAACAATTTGAATGAAGCCAATCCAAATCCAACGAAGCCGAAGCCAATCCAAAATCTAATGAAGCCGAAACCAATACAAATTCAAGTCGAAGTCTAGATGAAATTCGAACGTCCAGTAATCCAATTTCGTAGATGAAATCCAATGCATGATCAATACGTGCGTCTTGATTCATCGGTAAAAATTGTTTTATTTTATTTTGTTGCTTATTTTATTTTAATTCAATTATTTTTACTAATTAATTTTTGTTTTAGTGTAGGTTTTTTAGATAATTTGAGTTTTTTAGTAAATTTAGTTAATTGAGAAATTGTGTTATTTAACAAAACTATTTTTTTTTTTTTAAAATATTTATATCTTGTGGTTGAAATACGTGTCTTACAATTAAGATTTAAAAAAGTTACGTATCTAATAGTTAAGATTTGGAAAAAATACGTATGTAGAGTGTATCTTAATGGATCTTATAATTAAGATTTTAAAAAAATGTTTTTGACATGTAGTGGTTTTAAAAATAAAAAATCTTAATTGGGATTTTCAAAAAAATTTAGTTAGTTAGGGTTTTCTTTAATTCAAGAAAATTAGATTTCTTAGGTTTTTTCAAAAAAAAAAAGAAATTGATAAATAAACATAAACCTAGCTTGGTTTTCAAAATAAAAAAAATCTACCCACATATATTTTATAAAAAGAGAACTACAGCTGGTTTAATTCCAAATAACGGGTACGTAAGTATCTTCAGGACAACTGTTTAAAAAAAATAAAAAACTTTTTTTTCCTTTTTTCTTAGAAATTTGTAATAAAAAAAATCAATTTAGTTATCTTTTATATGTTTAAGTATATTTTTAGTATTTTTAGGAAATTATAAAAACAAAGCCCATCAATTTTTTTTTAAGTTTTTACATAGTGACTTAGTCTTAATAGGTTAGCCTCCGAACTCGGTATTTCTAGTTTAATTTTCTAACAATCAATTTTTATATAATATCCACAGATTAGTGGCTAAATTAGGATTTTTCCACCCAAAAACCCTAATTTTATTTTTACTAATTGAATTGGTTGGTGACTCCAATTTTTAAATTTTTTTAAGAAAATTTTTTCCTTAATTTAATGTCGAGTAATTATATTAAGCGGGTTTAACTTGATATAAGTTAAATTAAGGAAACTAAAATAGGGCTTGATAGATGGTGAGTGAAGTATTTGTTGGGCTTTAGGTTTTTAAGGATAGGAAAGTGAATGGTAGTGGTGGTTTTCGTTGAAAACCACTATGGAAGGCACTACTTCTAAAGAGAGAAGCTCATGGTCGATTAGAGAGAGAAAGCTCAAAATCACACTTATCTAGATGATTTTGTGTAGTACTTGATGCTTCCTCCCTAGAAAAATTCCTCAACCCTCTATTTATACTTATATACCATTGACTTCGATGGAGAAAGCATTAAACCATCCCAAATCAAAGCTTTTGTTTATGGGTATTATTTAGATGAATTCAATTTTAATTTATCCATGTAAGCATGCAATTGACATTTTTTATTGAGATTTGTGGTAAAAATGCATTGAAGTGTCCAATTACACCAATAAATGGCTTCAATTTGCATTAACTCATGTATAAATTCACGTTCCCTTTGACTAGCCATGAATGAAATATTCAAAGTTTGCCCAATACTTGAATCCAATTTTAATCATATTTCATTGTTGATTTGAGAAATTAATTAGTCAAATTAATCTACTTTGAGTGCTCCATCAATTCATGCTTTTATTTTGGTAAAATCTTGCCAAAAGTTGGATTTAATCAAATGAAAAAGAACAAGGTTCACATAGGCATTTTCTCTTTGGACATTTTCAATCTTAAACTAGTTAATCAAAGAAGAAGTGTACATAGGGAGTCAACGGTCAACCTATCCAGCCAATAATACAACGCCACGTAGCACATAATGGGAATCAAAATTAAAATCTAAGCACATGATGCTACTAGGATTCAAACTTAGGCCCTAACGCTCCTCTAGTACCAGACTAAGTTGCCAACCGTTAAACTAAGTTTGCTTCTTGATTTGAATGTGCAACAAAATAACAAGTAAACCAACCTAAGCTAATCTAAATTTCACATTTGTCCCAACCCCAAACCAAGAATGAACGCTCTCTTAAAAAATGAACTCATTTAAATCCTAGTATAAAAGGTTTTCCTAATTTATTTGTCTTTCCTTTTTCATAATAATTTTTATATTTGTTATTATTTTTTTATTTGAAAATTTTTTTTCTTTTGTCTTACTTTTTTATTTTTCCATTATTATTATTATTATTTGCATTTTTTAATTAGGAACATTTCCTTTATTATATTGTAAGAGAAGCAAAAATGAGGTATCTACAAGGGTTAAGGGGACAACATCCCTTTTTTCAAGGGTAACGTTCCAAAAGCTAAACAAAATTTAAAATCATCACATGCAATACAATATCAGAACAAGCATGAAATGAGTGGAGATCGGGGTACTTACATTGTTCTTGAAGTAAAGTGGACCAGTGATAATCCTTACTAGTATGTAAATATAGAAGAAAGTTAAGTGTATGTATGTTTCTTTTTCAAGTGTATGTAGATGAGATAGTGTAAGGGTAGATAAGAGGAAGATGTCGTATGTGTGCTCGTGTAAAAGAGGAAGTGATGAGAAATGAGGAATGGATTTGTAGGGCGTACACTTATATAGTAGGCACAACATGACCCAAGACATGACTATGTCTCACAATCGTGTTCCACACTATAATGTACCCATATAACTCTCTTAGGAGCAACACGGTTCGAGATACAACCATGTCTCGTGATCATGTACCCTACTATGATGTGTGCATATAATTCTCTTGGGAACAACATGGTCCGAGACGTAACCATATCTCTCGACCATGCACTCCCCTATGATGTGCGCATGAAGGTTACCTAGAATTGACACAGTCTAAGACATAACCGTATCTCTAGATCATGTAGTAGACTGTTATGCCCCCTTTATAATTATTTAATTAATTAAGCCTAATCCTAGGTACATATAATTCTCTTAGGAACAACATGGTCCGAGACATAATCGTGTCTCTTGAGCATGTACTCCCCTATGATGCATGCATGAAGGTTACCTAGAATTGACATAGTCCAAGACATAATCGTATCTCTAGATCGTGTAGTAGACTGTTATGCCCCCTTTATAATTATTTAATTAATTAAGCCTAATCTTAGGTGTAAGAAATTAAATGTAAAAGCAAAATGAAAATTAAATTAAAATATGCAAATGCTAAAATGAAGATTGACTTAAAATTTTTCTAAGTGCATAAATGAAAAATTAAAATCACATAATCAAATAAATAACTTGGTTGCCTCTACTGAGGTCCTATGGGAAAGTGTCCCATTTCCATAAATCTAAAGAAGATGTGGGGGACTTGTTTCTTAATAAATATATACTTAAGGATGGCTTCATTCCCCCAAAATAACTCATGATGTTTTTAGCAATAGGAGAAGATTTAACAATAGCTGTCTCCTTAAACTCAACAATATATCCTGAAAGCTTTAGGCATTCCATCTCAAGCACCACTTCTCCTACAAAAGATTCATAATAAGAAAATAAAGAGAGCCTTATATCAATTGGATTAACTTGTTTGTCAACCTCTTTAATGTCATCAACTACGGTAGGATTTTCACACTCTTCATTCATGTTATGAAGTACTTCTAGATTGTGAGAATTAAAGGTCATATCAGTGTTCTCCCCTAAGCCTTCTCCACTCTTAGAACACTTTGCTTCACATTCATGGCTGATAGGATCCTCTACATTTTCTAACACCTTTTTCTCCTTCTACCACCAACTCACTCTTTCCATTACTAAAGAACTCTTCTACATATCCTGAATAACCACTCTCTGAAAGGGAGTTAAAAGACTCATTCTTTGAAGACTTGAAGTGGTATAATAAGGTAACTAAAGGTGGTTAAATGGCTAAAGCTATTAAGGTCAAAGGTGCCATCTTCTCCTGATGTTCATTAGCCAACTCTACCATAATTTTTCCTTATGGCCACTTATTTACCTATGTACTAGGTTAATATGGTAAAGCAGCTTGGGTATAGATTGGGTCGCTAAAAGTGCAAAGGTCTTTGGTTTCATATTTTTTAGGTAATCTGTAAGAATTTTCTCTAGAGATCCCTCTCTCAATTTCTCTTCTTGCAAATTGGAATAACGTATATATTGCGTATTGGGATTAAAACATCGATAGGAACAATAATGATTCTCACAATATCGACACATATCCCCATAATCCATGGATATGGGTTCTACATAATTGATATAAGAATAATTCTAATAGCTATCTTCCACTAATCATACTACATATTAATCTTAACAGCCAAGTCAATTCCAATCATTAAATTGAAATATCCTCAACCCCATTTCACAAACAATAAAATAAAATATACAAATGTAAAGAAAAGATAAACTAAAATACAAAATCAAGTAAATTTCACAAAGCCATCCTCTCAATTTTAGGATCGATTTTTATAAAATTCTTTGACCGACTTCTTATCATACATTGCACCAAAGAAAATAGAAAATTTAGTTAAGATCGTTTCAAGAAATATTACTTAATAAATCTAACATATAATTTTCCTTAAAGATAATCTAATTTATTTATTAATTTTTCTTAATTGGGAGAATTCTCTACTAAAGTTAATTACTTTCTCAAGTTAATTAACCCTAACTCTGAAATTACTTATTAGAATCCCTTTTTAATAGCATGGCCTAAGAATGCATTTTTGCACAGCAAATTCTTTATACTATAATTAAAATTTTGAAAAGATCTTGTAACTTATCTCTAATCTTGTAATAATCCTCATTAATTATACCTAGATCTAATTTTATAAGAAATTTCTCGATTCTCTTATAAGATATTGAATTTTAGATTACTATCTACGGAAATAATAACCTAAATCATTAAGCATACATAGTTAAACAAAAAAAAAAACTAAAGAATTAAATTAATCAAGTAATAATCATGTTACATGAGTAGATCTAGGTTCCGCATGACCTAGATACTAAAGATTTACTTCTTATATATCCTAAAATAAAAATCTAAAATCAAAGTATAGAAAGAATTAGAAGTAGAAATCATGAAATCTACAAAAATAAATAAATAAAACCTTGAAATCTTCTCTTTTCGTTGCTCTCTTAAATGTTCTTAGCTTGAAAATTTCTCAAAAAGTCATGCCTAAAAGTCTTCTTTCAAAATAAATCCTAATAAGGCTTTATATAGGAAGTGATAAAAAAAAAAAAGTTCGATTAGAAAAGATACAATGGGGGATACAACTATGTCCCTTGGTTGTGTACTTCACTGTGATGCATGTTTCCTTCTTTCTTTCTATTTTTTAAAATTGGGAATGACATAACCGGGGACATGGTCGTGTTGTTTGGTCATGTATTAGGCTATAATATTTAAAAATGAGCTCCAAATTTGCTTAGAAATGGTACAGTTATTCCATTTGGTTGTATCAATCTTCAAACCTTCAAACTTGCTCATTTTAGCTCCAATTTGCATGAAACTTGTTTCCATCTTCTCATTTTCTCGCGTAAATCATTACAAAACCTAGAAAACAAAATTTTACTTAATTATCATTATCTAAAATAAACTCAAATTTCAAGAGAAAATCATGGAAAATTAATATATAAAATATATTCAATTTAGAGCTTATCAACTGTTATAGGCAAATTGCCTCAAATGTGAGCAATTGTGCCTAGGCATTCACATGCAAGGACCTTGGAGCTAGCCCACGATAGTTTGTTTGTTGTTGATATGCCTTCTCCCCAACCATAGGCATCTCTACTTTCCACCCAGACCCTTCCCTTATAGCCTAATTCACTAACTTTTGCTTCCCATCATTGTCGATGTAATTAACACAAGCATAAGCCATCTTGTTGTTATTCGTTGTGCGCAAATCCTCTTCAACCTTATCCTCTTCGCCATTTAGGGCATAGATATCCTGACCCCTCTAGGTGACAAAAAAAAAAAAAAAAACAAAAACTCTCCTTTAAGCTTAAGTTAGCAACACCTCATCTTTGCCACCATATTTTAGGAGGGAGTGGGGTTATCACTCCTTTAAAGGATCAGCTCATCAAACCCTCATCTATCTCCTTCAAGACAAAAGTAATTAGATGCTCACTTAGGGAGCTTTGATTAGCTATCCTTAACTTGTAAGATGAATGAAAACCTAAAGAAAATCAAGTAAAGAACTTCTAAATTAGGAATGAGCTCTTAAGATGAAATTTCAGTAGTGTTTCTCTTTATATGAAAGTGAGAAATGAAGGCCCCAAGTGCTGCTTATATAGGCAATCAGTTAGGCAAAATGAATGGTTTCTCCACTACCAAAACTTGCAGTAAGTACTAAGAAGTACATCACATCCTAGTCATTTAGTCTCCCTCTCTACTAACTAATGGCTCGAATTCCCTACAGATGTGGATTGTTGACATAGCCATGAATGTCGATGCCCTATATGGGCAGTCTTTTCCAAAGAAGTCACTAATGTGCGTTGCTCTTCCTAAAGAACCATCATTGCATCTCGAGCAGCCCAACAGTTACGTCAATCTATTGAAGATCACTACATGTCTAGCAAGTCCCTATTAGAAATTTCAAACATCACTTCAACTAACGACGTACCTAAGTGCCCTGCTTGGAACAAGACCATTGATGTCTCGAGCTTGCACTCCCAACAAACGTACTCTCCTTACATCCTCAATGTCAAGGAGATTTTTCTTTTCTTTTTTTTTTTTTCTTTTAGCAAAGGTTGGGGGGGCAAGCTCGGGGCATCACTGGTCTTGTTCCAAGCAGGGCACTTAGGTACGTCNATGGCTCGAATTCCCTACAGATGTGGATTGTTGACATAGCCATGAATGTCGATGCCCTATATGGGCAGTCTTTTCCAAAGAAGTCACTAATGTGCGTTGCTCTTCCTAAAGAACCATCATTGCATCTCGAGCAGCCCAACAGTTACGTCAATCTATTGAAGATCACTACATGTCTAGCAAGTCCCTATTAGAAATTTCAAACATCACTTCAACTAACGACGTACCTAAGTGCCCTGCTTGGAACAAGACCATTGATGTCTCGAGCTTGCACTCCCAACAAACGTACTCTCCTTACATCCTCAATGTCAAGGAGATTTTTCTTTTCTTTTTTTTTTTTTCTTTTAGCAAAGGTTGGGGGGGGGAGGGGGGGCGGGGTGGGGGGTAAGGGGGTCTTGAAGGAGGGGGCATCATGTTGATACGTTATTTTAAGCTAACTTGAGTAGAGGCCCTTTAAGGCCCATTGACAGTTAGGTAACCAAACACTTTACCTTATCTAAGCATTTCACTATACTCAGGTACTAAGCTTGCTTACAAGCACTTTGGGGGCCTACTTTTTAAGCGCTAGATCCCTAAGGACCCGACTACCCCACTAGGTATGTTGGGGCTACAAGGGCCCACTCATCCTTTAGGCCTATACCTACTATTAGAGGATATCCCCTCTTCCATCGGCTTTCCCTAAGAGTTTAGCCCACATCTCGCAAGTTGTCTAAACCTTCTCTCCTTTGCTTTCGAGGACATTTGTCTTTAATGCTTATATCTCTCTTCTCCTCATTAATTGCAGCTTAACATCTATGGCATGGTCAGTACACCCAATATCCTTTGAAGACGTTAGAGCTTTAAGTTACAAACGTAGTTACTAACGTGATCATGTTTGACTAACATCCAAAGCTATCCTATCAGCCCTTTGACGCATATCCTCTACCAGTAATGAGTACAAATGAACCTCAAGCAGATATGTGCCTCTAGTAAGTAGGCTCTTTGCATTATAAATAGTGTAAGGAGCCAATAGGTAAGGGGATTTAGACTGTTAGAATCTTGAATCTATCACTATCAACTGATAACTCAACATTACCTTACTCGAACACCTCCCTTTATAGGCTGAGAGTGCTCAAACACTTCTTTATTCCCTTTCCTCCTCCCCTCTTTGTTAACTTGCGTATTAGAAGGTCCTCATGGATAAACCTACTAGAGGCTTTTTGTAGGTACCTTGAAGTAAGGAGCTCACTCAACGCTAAGGGCCATTAATGCACTCACTTGAAAGATTCAAGCCTAATATACCCTATCATACTTAGTTGATTCTCTACAATCAACAGTCTGCATTAGTTCATTTCTACATTTCTTGATGCTAAAATTTAAATTACTATCGATAAGTTTATAGTCTATATTGACTATATTGTCCAACATTACTATCATCATAGTGAGTTTTGGTAAAATCAAAACATATCATGAAGGAAAAAAAAATGTGAATATTTTAATATTGGTTTTCTTTTAACAAATCATGATATGATTCGTATTGATTTCCCTTATTTTATTTTATTTTTTTTCTTCATTTTGATATAGGCTTTCATTGTTTCCTTAGGATTAGGAGCGGTAAGAATTGCATTGTCTAATCAATGAATTATTGTTGTTAAAAAATTTAGAGTTATTCTATTTTGCTTATTTTGGTATATATTATAATTATTGCAGTTGTACATTTCTTCTTTCTAAATTTACTTTTAAAACCATTTACATATTTTTTTCTTTCTTAAATCGTTGATTGTGCATATAATATATTATATTCTTAATTTTTATTCATACTACAATATTCAAGTTTTCATCATTTGCATCCTTTTATTAATAATAATTTTTTATATTACATTTGGACTACTTTTTTTGAAATTTCTATCACTTGCATCTTTCCAATAATGTTATTTCTTTACAAATATAGAAAGACCATAAATATTTATATAACACTAGCGATCCTTGTAATATACCATATTTAAAATATTTTGATATAATATATTAATTGTGACAATATTTTTATTATCAAAATCTATCTATGGTACTGGTCTTTAACTAGTTTTATATATAGATTGACTCAAAATTTATACTATATGCAATTTTTATAAATAAATTAGTTATAAATAGATATTTGAAATTTCTTAGTTAGATTAATATTGACTTCATCAACCTCTAATGTTATTATTAAATGAATTTAGTACTTTAAGATTATATGCTATGCAAATATATTTTCTTAGACTTTAATTACAAGATATAGTTTAATATGTAAACTAAATTGAACCAAACTAAAATCTTATGGTTTAGAAAAATTTTAATTCAAATCATATGGTTTGGTTAAAATCTATAAAAAGCTGAATTGTATTTTTATGGTTTGGTTTTGTTCAAGGGGAAAATTGAATCAAATTCAATCTTGCCTACCACCCTTAAGAGTGATATCTGCACATAGTTTATAGAGTTATTTACAAATTTTCCTAAAAAAAATACCTAAGATATACCATAATAGAAAAAAAATCTTGCATTTATATATTCTTAGTAGGTAATGCACTCGTGATGCAAGTGCTAAGAAACAAATATGTTTATATTCTTGAATGTATAATAATTATAAAGCAAATAGATTATCTAAAAAGAAAGAAAAAAGAAAAGTGAATAATTTAAAATTGAAATTAAAAGTCAAAAGGCCAGCAAATTTTGAATAATAATACCTATGGTTTAGAGCCATTGGTGGCTTCATGGAAAATGAGCCAACTTATAATTATAATCTTTCTTAGTTGCTTTGTAATTGAGAGGAGTGAAAACATTAGCTAAAGATACAAGATGCTAACTAATTCACTTATGTTTTATCAATATGGATAACTAACATCTCGAAGTTCAACCCTACCTAGACAATGCAACTTAAAATTAAAAAAAAAAAAGCCAAAAATTCAAGCATGAAAAATATCGGTTTAAAGAAGCAAATGGCTAAATGGTAAAAAAATGCACCTATGTATATACTATCCATCATATTCTCAATGGTAGTATATTATCGAATTATTGTTTTATGTGAAAGGAAGAAAAAAGAAATAAAAAGCATTGAGTATGCAAAGGGAATAAAGTGATCACAAATATTCACTTAAAGAGAAATGAAAACTCCTTAAAATAAGTCTTATTTATAATTTATTTACTTGTAGATATACAACTTAACCATTATTGTATATTTTGTAAAAGAATCATATGAATGCATCAACCTTAGGTCATAAGGTGAGGCAATTTCCTAAAGAGAACCAAATGGGCTTCTAAATGGAAGGTCATAATTAAAATGGCAATTACAATGCTTTTGGCTTTCTAAGTTTGATTATTTAGTGGCCGTGGATTTTGTTGCTTCTTCTATTACATGAAATCTATTTCAAGGGATTTATAAACCTATAAAAATTCAATAAATTACCCTAATAAGTCATTTCCATAAAATAATATTAAACCACTTCATTAATTGGCAAATAAAGGTATGACAACTTCATAGAGGACTTTCCTTTCTACCAAATATCTATATTATAGTAAACCTAATTCATGATTTTAAAAGAAGAAAATAGGAAAACTACATAAAAAAACCTTCCTTCCCATAAAACAACTAGGTGCTACATCTAACTTAATTCATGAATTTTACAATTTAAAGATAAGAGAAATTCATTAAAGGACACTCCTTTTCACAAAATTCCAATGTAAATGAAGCCTAATTCACCATAAAAACATGAGAATATTTCATTAGATGGCATTTGTTCCACACCAATATTAGATCAAAGACATTTAACTATACCTATGTTGCATCGGATCCAATGTTTAACATATCGTTTTAAGAGAAGAGATAAATATACAATGTATACCACTCAAATATGCAAATGACTATTATTCAATGAAGAATTTTAAATAATAGCATGCTTCAAAAAATTACTCTTTCAAATAAAAAGTAATTCGGAAGCCACCTCTAATATGTTGTATCAATACCTTAAGTGATTCTTCGATGAATAATAAAGCAACAAAACTTTAGCATCACTACTCTTGTAGTTCTTATTTACTACATTACATCAAGCTCAAGAAGTTCCTTTTTCCATTGATTTTCTGTCTATGATACTATTATTTTGTTGTTTTTGTTCACCACCAGTTTTGTTATTAGGGAAGATGTCTTCTATCTTCACTATTGAATTACTAAGAATGAAATTAATCAAGAAAGAGAAAATTAGAAAGAGAAAAACAACATTGCCACATAATTACAATGTCAAGATTATGATAAGATTGTGAAGAATGAAAATTGAGGTGTACCGAGGTAGTGGTGGGACATGGCTGAATAAGTGATCTATTGAAGAGTGTATGACCTACATGGAAAAAATAATGGTTAGATGTATGTGTTAGTTTACGGGAAGTTGCATGTGGCAATGTGATTTTTGTACGTGAGACGTTAATGTGGATGTTATGTATAAGAAAAGGTGATTATATAAGATATGCGGCAAATTTATTTGTGTTATAAGATATTTATATAGTTTTACAAAGTTATTTGAGTATTTGTTTTTTTTATTATAGAATATTAGATTGGCGTCCAAATAGTAGTTTCGATGGTATATAAATTTTATTGCAATTAAGCAATATAGATAATAGATTATCACGTGAATAAATATTGTGTTTCTTAAAAAATAGTTTCATATTTGATAAAAAAAATAGTTTCATATATAATTTATTCATTAATTTTTTTCCGACATCTATCACGCGGATGCGGATCGGCTAAATTTATGTAAAGTTTGGGGCGTCAGTCGTCTCGCCGGTGTCTCCTGATCATGTGGACATGCTCGCGTTCGACAAATGTTAGGTGTGCGGAAATACTGGTGTGAGAAACCTGCACTCATCGACCACAATATTTTAAATTCAGATCGCACCAAAATATATATATCTATATATATATATGTATGTAAATATATTCGAATAAAATAATTACAAATTGAAGGAACCATAGCATTTTAAATTCACCAGAATTGCTTAAAGCCCTGTCCTCAAGTAGAAAAAATAAAAAATAAAAAAAGAAGCAACGACCGAAAAAAGCCAAAATCCACACAAAACACGCATGTCTTCCATCTCCACCACGTCACACGCAGCGCAAAGCAACATAATAACTATAAAGCCTTACACCCCCGGCTCTCATGTATTCTCATTTGTCCCTTCTCTGTTCCCCTCCCTGCCACCCTCCATCACTCTCTCTCCTCTTTGAAGCTTCCAGGGTGGTGGTGTAAGGGTAACGCAATCATGGCGCATCCCGATCTCACTTCCCCTCTCCTTACATCATCTCAACCGTCCGATCAACCTCACACAATCCTCACCATCCATGAACACAACCACAAACCCCAACAAAACCACACACAAAACCAACATCAAACCCTGAACGGTCAACTGGGATCGTCTTCAAACGCGTTTGATTTCATGGGTTTGAGTCCCATTTCGGTTCCGCCACCATCCACAGTTGACCCATTTAAGAATGGGACCGAGAAGATTGATGGGGTTTATGAAATGATTAAGATTGTTATCTGTTTGCCTATTGCTTTGATAAGGCTTGTGTTGTTTGGGCTTTGTTTGGCTGTGGGTTATGTTGCTACTAGAATAGCACTTGAAGGTTGGAAAGATAAGCACAATCCTATGCCCAAATGGCGTTCTAGACTTATGTGGATTACCCGGATTTGTGCCCGCTGTATTCTCTTTTCCTTTGGGTATGCACATATTGCTCTCCATTCTTTCCTTTTCTTATATATCATCGTTGACACGTCGTGATATGGCGCAATCTGAATGGGTGGAATTTATAGGCGGGGGTTTTGAAAACAAGTATAAACAAATTATTGAAAGCAGTTACACAATAAATTAATTTGTTGTGATATTTAATTGGTTTTATATATTTTTGAAGTGATACGAATTTGTTATGAAATGATATTCGATTGTGATATGGTAATAGAATGGCTGCCTCTACTTTAGTTACAGTGAGATTTCTGTATCTCTGATTAGGAGATATGGAAGATGTGTTGTTTGATTGAGTAGCAATTCATGGGTTATACGTAGAGGAACTTTTTTCTTTTTGGTAATTATGTACAGGAAATTTCCTGTTGAAGTAGAGATTATTATTATTACTGTTTTTGAAAATTTGTTGAAAGGGGTATTTTACATATAATTGGAATGGAAAAGTCCAAATTTATCCTTTTGGTTAAGTTGTTTGGCTAGAGGATCAAAAGAATTTGATGGATATGAAATGGAGCATGTTATGAGTTACAAATCTTCACTGAAAGCACAGAAGTTGTGGTTGGTTGCAAATAAGCAGAACTAATTGGGAACATGACTCGATTTTGAAATTTTATGGCATGATCTTAATCACCATGTAATTATTGATTTGGAGAAAAAATGCATTCCGTTGCCATTTGGACATATTTACTTTTCATGACTGGGAAATATTTGACATGAGGGTTTGATTTGAAAGTTGCAAATATGGACTTGGAATCTGGGTTTTGATATCCAAATTCAATGCTCAATCTCAATAACATACTAAAGTGTCTTGTATTTGCATAACTAAGCAATGTTGGTCTTGACTTTCTTAATGGTTAACTGGTATATGCATGTTCTGCAGCTACCAGTGGATAAGACGAAAGGGGAAACCAGCTCCAAGGGAAATTGCTCCTATAGTTGTTTCCAATCATGTATCATATGTCGAGCCCATTTTCTATTTTTATGAGTTGTTTCCTACAATGGTTGCATCGGAGTCCCATGATGCCATGCCTTTTGTTGGAACCATTGTTAGAGCAATGCAAGTAAGTCAACAGACTATAATTAATTACTCCAAAAAAGAGAAAGAAAAAATGAAGCATGCATATCCAGATAAAAGAAAGTTAACTGACCATCTTGTAATTGCATTATCTCCGATATCTCTTTTTTTTTTTCCTTCTTTGGTGGGGTTGTATGTTGTGAGGAGGGGGGAGGGGGTGGTGGTGTTGGCGGTGGGGTGTGTTTCCAATTGTTATAATTTATTTATTTTGCTGTTTGTCAACTAAGAATCACTTTGTTTTTATCAGGTGATATATGTAAACAGGTTCTCACCATCATCAAGGAAGAATGCAGTCAATGAAATAAAGGTACAAAACTTCTTATATCTATTTGATCTTACGATTTATTCATGGTATCTAGTAGGATAAGGTGCGATTACTGTTAGTCATTATAATGCTGAAATTATTGTATTTAAATTTTTAGAATCTCAATGAGGATTTCTGATGCTGAAAATATTCTATATTATTGGGATGGTTGTAGTAAGGCTTCAATTTATCTATCTGCAATATAGGAGTAATTGCAGTGTAATTAACTTTTTCATGCAATTGCATGTTTACATACTCAAAACTTCATTGGCCAGCTTTTTCTCTTGTGGTTTCTGGTTACGCTGCACTTCTTGTAATGTAGAGTAGTGGAATGGCTGAAAGTGCATAGAAATGGATTGTCATTGCATTGACCATGTTTATGTTTGAGCATTGATTTCACTTCACGTGTTTCAAGAAATTGTGGCCTTTTTTGTTTTACAGGCTCTTTGATTAGACCTTTGAGTTTGCATGTAGCCTATTATACATTCCTGAAATTATGTATGTAGTATCTTTTAAATAATTCTTGATCCTAAATTACAAATTGTATTTTGCTAATTGCATTTGGTGAGTCAAGGGTTGCATTTATGAAGGCATTTGAGAAGAGTGTGATTTGAGATATGCAGGTTCTCAAATCATTTAGCTATCCTTTTTGCCCAGATAAATTTTGACAATATGGCTGCTAGATGGTGCATGAATGCATTCTAGTGTCTTCTTGAAGTAATTCAATTTGTACAAGAGTTTAATCCCAACATTGGTTGCAAAATGTATGCTTAATGGAAACACTTAAAATCTATGGTTATTTTACAGCTGTCTCTTGAAAATTTAAATGATTTGCATCAATTTATAAGCTATTTGATACAGAACTGTGGTTTCGAGCATCTGAATACAGAGAAAGGCCTCATGTGATCAATTTCCTTGTGTGCTGCTGTTTCCTGAGGGTACTACAACTAATGGACGGGTCCTTATTACATTTCAACTAGGTGCTTTCATTCCAGCATACCCCATTCAACCAGTGATTGTCCACTATCCCCATGTGCATTTTGATCAGTCATGGTATGGTTTTTATCTTATTACAGTTTCTTTGGATTGGTCTCATAATCTTGTTTCATAATTTTTCATTGTACTTTGTCTGTATATAGGGGGCTTATATCATTGGGAAAACTAATGTTCCGAATGTTCACTCAGTTTCACAATTTCATGGAGGTGGGTCTCTCTCTTTTTTATTGGGCGTGGGTGATATGATGCAACAAAGTTGTGTTTACCCTTTTGTACATTGATTGTGGCAATTTATTGGTGCTATGTATTCACTTGGTACTTTTATTATATATGATGGCATTAGCTTTAGTATGCATCGTTAGAGGAAAAGGATTATGTGAAATTGTTCTCTTTAATCTATTACATTTTTTTTTTTTTACCAAGTAACATGTAAATGATATTGTAGCTTCTCTGCATGGTTTATTGCAAATAGGAACTTGGCTTTTGTATTTGATGATGTATGTATTTACTAGATTTGTTCTAATTTGTACAGGTTGAATACCTTCCTGTTGTTTTTCCGCTTGAGAATCAGAAAGAAACCCCTCCACGTTTTGCTAAGAGGGTGAGTTAATGTCCTTGATTTCTTCTTGTGGAGTTATGCCTGTTAGTTGGTTTAGTGCTTAATTGTAATTCCATATTCTGGTTTTCATTTGATACATGTAAATATTTTGTAGTACCTACATGTGACAATTATCTACATTATATTAGAACTTTGATGGGAACAAAATGGACATGTTAATAATTTTACACTCTTACTAGATAGTTCAATTTGCCATTAAAACATGAGGAGTATCATTGGAATTGGAGCAAAATATCCATTATATCGCTGCTGTGCGCTGGAAACCTTAGAAGCCTAATATCCTTGTACCTTGTATCTTCTTCTTCTTATGGAAACTCTAGGTGCCACTATTATCATACCATCACTACCAGTACCCAATGAATGCGGACTCACTTCCCAATGTGACGGGACTAGGTGGACCTTGGTCTTGCACAGCTATGTTGACACAAACAGATCCAGGTGTGACCAAAGGCAACCAAGCCGACCTGACCCGATCCATGCATGGACTGTGTTGTGCGCACCCTACCTGGCATGATCGGTCTGTCACAGTGCAATTTTTGTTCCACCCCCCCCAAGCTGGGATGTCTTGGCTTGCATGCTTGCAAGCCTGTATGACCTAGGTAGCCTACATGCGATGTTGTGTCTTTAGTCAATACATAGTTATATGTACATAGATACATACTGTGTGTTTGTGTGTGTGTGTGGGGAGAGAGAGAGAGAGAGAGAGAGAGAGAGAATTGTGAACACCCAAGCAGATGCGGCCTAAGTTGTGGCATGTGATCTGATACAATCAGTCTGTGGCAGATGTTATCTAGTTCATGCACTGTTGACTGGGACATCCTGGTTGCACACAAAATATTGTTTGATGTAAAAAGGTTGTGATGGCTATTCCTTGTTTCAAAGCAAGATTAATTATGGAATGGCAATTTCGCACCTAAAGCACAATAAACATGGTAATAACCATATCATATTGAACAAGGGAGAGTGGAATGGCCATTTCCTTTATGACATGCCCATAAAGGCATATTAAGGGGTTTTTAGGGTAGTTCATTTGCAGGAGGTAGCAGAACAAATTAGGTTGTTCTCTCAGTTGAAAAGTCAAATAACTAAATAAATGAATATAATACATATTATATGGAAGAAAAGGTGAAACCTTTGGAGGAGTTGAATATGTCATCCTGTTACAATCATAGCTGATGATGTGTTCATGGTGTAGCAGGTGTATGTGTGTAATGTGTATTTGTTTATGATGTGTATTGTTGTAATATTAGGTGTTGGTTATTTGTGTACTTAGTTTGTTTGTTTTATTGTATGTACTATGTCGGTCGTAGGGGTGTATGTGTCCAGAATAAAGCTTTGTGTGTGCAGCCAAGTGTAAAGGGCAGTTATGGGAAGTTACATATGTCAGTTGTGTTGAGAGTAAAAATAGTAGAGAATTAAGGCAGTGGGGGTTCGTCTGTAATCTCTACTTGAAGGGTTTCATTTAAATGGCAGGAATTAATAATAAAAAGACAAGTTCTATTTTAAAAAAATTCTTGAACTTTGAGAGTTTGAGAGATCGTAGAGTTTTTTCTATAATGAGCGCTAAAAGGGATCGTCAATGAGCCTGAAATTTTATTTTAAAAATTCGATCCTGTAACATTTGGCATCAGAGCCGATAGTTATGGAAGAATTCAAGATTGTGCAACAGCAGCATGAAGCTTTCCTTACCATGTACTAGGAAGACTGGCAACAACTTAAAGCATGCCAAAAACAATGATATATCTGGCTGGTATCTTTGCTGAGGAAAGCAACAATTCAAGGAAAGATGGCAATAGAGCACAGTGATTTGAGCAATGTTAGAGAAGCAACAAGCAAGGGGGTTGGCCAAGGAGAAAATGTGGTACGAGGATTTTGTTCAACTTTGAGAGCAATGCCATTGGAAGTCATTAATGGACGATCCCCTTTAAGGCTGATCACTTCCTTGAGAGCAATGCCATTGGAAGTCATTAATGGACAATCCCCTTTAAGGCTCATTGCTTTCTGCCTAGGCACTGATAAATTGGAAACACTTAAACGGGTAATGATCCAGCAAGAATGGATGTCTGCATACTTGCGTCTCTTGGTTCAAGTTTGGAATTCTGTGAAACTTACATATGATGCAAAATGTAGGGAAGTTCAGTATCAGATTGGCGACATTATTTGTTTTCAAATGGTTTCAGTAGAAGCAAAGAAATTGCTCAAAATCAAGTGCAAGTGCAGGACTTGGAGGGACCATTTTTCTTGGTCTTCCATGTATCATATTTCAAAAAGTTTCATTAAGAAGCTTCATGTCAACCTACTCTCTAAGTACATACCAAAGGTTTATTCATCTATTGCACATGAGGTCATGTGCATTATTGAAGGGGGGAGTAATTGTTACAATCATAGCTGCTGATGTGTTCATGTTGTAGCAGGTGTATGTGTGCAATGTGTGTTTGTTTATGATGTCTATTGTTGCAATTTTAGGTGTTAGTTATTTGTGTACTTAATTGATCTGTTTTATTGTATGTACTATGTTGGTGGTGGGGGTGTATGTGTCCAGAATAAAGCTTTGTGTGTGCAGTCAAGTGTAAAGGGCAGTTATGGGGAAGTTAGATATGTTAGTTGTGTATGAGTAAAAATAGGAGAGAAATTAGGCAGTTGGGGTTACTCTGTAGCCGTTACTTGAGGGGTTGTATTTAAATAGTAGGAATGAATAATAAAAAGAAAAGTCCTGTTTCAGAAAAATTCCTAAACTTTGAGAGTTCGAGAGCTTGTAGGGTTCTCTCTATAACGAGCCCTAAAAGAGATTGTCGGGTTCTCTCATAATAAGCTTGAAATTTTATTTTAAAAATTCGATCTTGAAACACGTCCAGTCCACATGATATTTGGTTTTTATCTTTCATTTTTTCATGCATCATATACTAGTCATAGAGTTCCACAGTTGGGTGTTTCCTTTACATTTTTCAAATCAAATTTCATTATCTTGTATGTACCCGGTTCTATATACATACGCTTAAGATTTACTAACATATGCATATTACTTGTGGAAATTTTATATAGCATTCCCACATAAAACCAGCTATTTGCTCTGGAGGTTTCTGAGTTGCTTATTACTATATTGATCATTGCCACATGAATACTGCTACTTAATGCATACTCTGCACAACTTCTGTCATTTTACATGACTTTTAAAGTTATGTCAGGTTAATTGCCTTGCAAATATTTTTCCTGTTATGCTTTAATTTGTGCCTTGTTCATGCAAGAAGTAATCTAAACACATATTGCAGACTCGCCAAATTATTGCCAAGGCATTAAATGTTGCTCAAACATCACATTCCTATGGAGATGTAATGCTTCTCATGAAAGCAGAAGAATCAAATCAGGTAGATGTATTGCAGATTGATGTTAATGATGGATTCTTTTGTCATCAGGATCTTTCTGGATTTCTCCTCTAGCCATTTCTTCTACTCTTACCTACCAAAAAAAAAAGTTTCTTTTGCTATTGTTTCTGCCAATTTATGAATAAATTGATCCCAAGGATTGGCATAGTGGATAAGACCCAAAATTCCCGTTTCAATTTGCTTTAGGTCTTGGGTTCAAATGACATTAAAGAAACTTCTTGGGGCTGCTGTCATAGTGCAAGTTATTTTTTATCCGGTTCATGGGTCTTGTAGTGATTCATGTGTTCAGAGGTAGTTGTTCAAATTGTGGCCACGTTCCCCTATTAACAAAAAAGCATGTGATGTTATTTCGGGATTTTAGGTGCTTGCTGGAACTTCATTATTGTTTTTTACACCAAAATAAAAATCCTTAGATGCCTCTTACCTACCCGTAGTCATGTAAGTGGAATTGAAATTTTATGAAGGCCTATGATGGTATGGATTTAATTATTCAGTTGTCAGGGTATGTTCATTAGGTTGCCTTTTGGTGATTTGGTTTAGCCTCGAATCATGGATGGATAGTTATATTTGGCTGGGGGCCCATGACATCATGAGCTTTCTATTGGCTTTTCAAGACTTTTGCTATTTATTTCATGTATTTGATTTGTTGATATTGAGAGGGAAGAAAAAATAAAAAAAAAAAGATATTTGATGTGTCTGTAGTGTTCACCTAAAATCCCATGAAATATTGTTGGTGATTTTGCAGGAGAAGCCCTCAAGTTATCTTGTTGAAATGGCTCAGGTGGAGTCGGTGAGTTCTTGAATGTCATGACTCTTCTACCATTCAAATCTTGCTAACTTCTTAGTAACATGTCTAGGCTTTGGGAAGAGGGTGTTGTTCCATACATGTGCATAAAATTGTAATTTTTTCTGTCTGATTATTAAGATGCTACAACTCTTCAGTTTCTTGTTCATTTTGATAATCTTAGCTCTCTATTTTTATTTGATCTCTTTGTTTGTCTTTAATTTTCATTTTCAGTTATTTCATTTGAGCAGCCTGGAAGCAGTGGAGTTTTTGGTCAGATATCTTTCCATGAATCCTGATCCCAGGTAATTTTCACTCCTTTGTATGAGTTCGTCTATTTTTGTTATTTCTTTCGTCGGTGTAATTGCTTTTTAGCTCCTTACATCTTCCAGTGACAAGTGTTTCCTCTATCAACAATCTTTCTTCACATCTTGTGTGTTGGCTCAATTAGAATATAATTTATTCTCCCATGGGTCACCTGTTTTATATCCACTACATTAAGGCCTTTCTGTACTGAATTTCCAGAAAATTATTATTCTTATAGCAGCTTGTTCCTTGGCACAAAATGTAAATTCTTGTGCTGTGACTATTTGTGATACTTGGATAGTACAACATCTTTTTCACTCTTTTACGGTAATATTATTGTCTTCATTGTTCTATTTCCGTTGGACTAAGATGACGTTTTTGTTTGAAAAACCTATGAGCTTGTAATTGATTGGTGGAGTTACATAGAAGATATTGGCTTATGTGGTTTTGTCTTCTCTGTAGTGGAAGCATTACATTTGGTGGGTTCTTGAGGGGTATGAGGCTCAAAGCCTGTAATCTCAGTGAAGAGGTTCGTTTTTGGTATTGGTGCTTTGATTTTTAATTTATTAGCCATGTTTTTAGATGAATGTGGGAATTGTTCCTTTGCTTTGATCGATTTTAGGCAAGTTGTTGCTTACATGCAGAACAAGAACTTTCTCTTTTTGTACTGCATTCCATAGCTTTCACATTGTATCTACGACTTTTCTGAATGCAGATCTTTCGGTTTGTTGATCTGGAGAATACTGGAATGATCACATTCAAGCAGGTGGCATTCCTTTCATTAATAATCCTTACGGCAAAAAAGATCCAAGAGAGTACACTGTCTTCGCAAAATTTTAGGGTTTATTTTGTGTTTAAAAGGTCAAAAATCCGGAGTACAAGATGATGAGTTAAATGCTTTTGTAAATTCTTGTTGTGTTGCAGTTCTTATTTGCTTCTGCTCACATCTTGAAGCATCCGGTATTTAGGCGAGCATGTGAACTGGCTTTCTTGGAATGTGATATTGGAGGAAATGGTTACATCACTGAAGAACAAGTGGGTTTCTTATTTCCTCCTGTCTTTATTTTTTTTACTTCTCATCCTGAGATGAAGTCATCTGTGATTAAGTTGTGTATCTTTTCCTATTTTCTGCTGTATTAGTTTGGAGGAGCTTTTGGATCAGCAATGCCAGAGATGAGCAAGGAAGAGGTGATGGACCATTTTCTTTTGTCCATATTCTTCATTTGAAGAAAAAAATTTGTGAAGGAAGAAAAATGAAAATTTTGATAGTTGCTGACTTTTTCCACCACTTCAACACCCGCTCCACCCCCCCTTCTCTCTGTACAGATCCATGAATTGTTTCGGTTGTTCGACACTGATGATGATGGAAGGGTTAGCAAGGAAGAGTTTCTTAGCCGCTTACGAAGAGAACCTTTGTTAATAGCACTATTTTCACAATTTTTACGGCAAAATGGCTTGTCAGAAGATGGTCAAACAACACCGGAGGAGGAGGTTGTATAATTGTTGTGACCTTGACCTTGTGTTGATTTTTGCGACCGGTAAATTTTGTTTCTTCAGTTTGTTTGTCCTGATGGCTGGTACTGCTTCTATGGTTTGTAATATTGGGTGAGAGAGAGAGAGGGGTGGTTAGGATGGGGGCTTAGGTTTTTTTAGTCGAAATGCCTCCATTAATGGGGAAAGTTGATTTGGTTTAATATCTGTTCTGAAAGCTTCAAGGAAACTTAGGTCACATGATGATGTAACAAACATTAGTCATTTGGAAAACCTATGTATGCGCTTACTTTGTGAATCATTATAATTGTACAATGAATTGCCTCATTTTTCCCTAATTTATAAATGGGAAATTTTTTCATATTTTGTTGATTTCCTAGATCATTATAACTGAGTAACCATTTTAGCCCCATTTATCGTGATGTTGACATATTTGTTCATTGGTGCTGACTTTCAGACAGTTTTCCCCCCTCATCTTTGTGGTGTGTCATTTTTTTTTCCCCATATTTTGATTGGAACAAGTCAACAAGGTAAACCTTATCAATCAATTAAGTGCAATCGAGTTTAAAAACAAGTTGCACGATTATGTTTCATTTCCGTTTGTATGATAGATCCTAGGATTTTCCATGTAATTTTTATCAAGTAGGGATCTCAATTTGAATAATTTGGGTGCCGCATTAGCTGTTCCATTCATATTGAATTAGAGTAACGACCACTCGGCAAGTTATGAAGAAGAGGATGCAAATGTTGACGTGTCCTTGCACTTTTTTTTTTAATTTTAAATTATTCATAATAATTTCTTTTCTTATCTTTACGAAACTGAGGCGAGCTATGTAACGCAAAAGTAAATATTGCTAGAAAGACATTACAGTAAAATAATTCTTTGTTTTCAGTCAATTTGTTATTTGATTTTTTTCTTATCTACTTAGCGCAAATTAGTGTTCTTGTAATTTTATACATTTATTTGAGTCGTGTGAAGAAACTATTAGTAGTTGTGCATCTACCATACATGTGCCAAAGTTAAATTTATCAACTTGTATTATAATGAAAATCATGCTTTGAAAAGGGAAAAAAAATGGAAATGTAAAAGTATACTAATATATAACATGTTGTTTTGAAAATAAATTAAAACTGTTGCTAATCATATCCGATTTATTTTACTAAAGTGGCATATGCTTCTAGTAATAGTGAAAGACTTGCATTACTTTTTAAAAAATTATTTCGGTGGGAACCAATTGGAGGGTTGGAGATGGATATAAAAGCAATAGTTTAAGTTTGTTCTGCGAGTTTTCCCTTGCCAGTGACAAAACAAGAAGAACATATGACTTCTTTGATATTTTCAATATATTATATAGTTTATCTCTACGCCTTTAAATAGTCTTCCTGCCTCAAGCAACAACATATACAGAACTATTTTCACGGTTGAAGTATACTAGGAAAATCATATGTTATTTGTTTACATAGTCAGATTCATTTTTAATACAAACAATCCTCATGCGAGACAAGTAAGTATGCTTTGAATCTCAGAAGATAGATTAGGGAACCAGATAATTTCTTTTTTACATGAATAGAGACAAGTGAGCATGTAAATCAGGAAATCAAACAATTTCTTTCTTATATGAGTTAAGGTGAAGAGAAATGTTTAAAAAGCCAAAGATATAGAAACATAGAGAAAGAATTTTATTACAGTTGTGGTCAGCCTTATCATTCATTGTTTCTTCCCTTCTATAGAGAGACGGATGCTTAAATGTAGACCCTATTGTATACCTCGCTGTCTTTTTTAAGTTAGCAAATTCCTAAGAAAAGACTAAAGCTAACATATTTTTTAAAAGAGTAAAGCTGACAAGAAGGGCAAAAGACATATTGACCCCTATAAAGTTGGCAAGATTCTGCATTATTGTACTTAAAGCCTGCAAAGACCCCCACAATAGTAAATAATACAGATTTAATTGAACTATCATGTATAGAAATACACTATCATGGCTGGAAATCACTTGGATATTGGCGCATGGGAAGTGATAGATTGTTCTCTGGAGAGAAGTCAGAATTGTCATTTGGATTTTGGCTGTTACGCAACATATTAGGCCTCCACTCTATCAATATCCTGCTTGTAATTTCTCAATGCTTGTCTAATCTGTGGAATTATTTCTTGATAGTCTTCGAAAATTCTACAGTACTTCTGACTCGAACGGTTCAAACCATAATTCATTTTGGATTGTGAGATTAGCGATCCATAATCTTCTCTAAACCTCTCTATATTAGGCTTCATTATCCCTTATGTCACAAGCATATTCTTTAAGAAAAAAGCAAGAAGTAATTAGATGATATGTGAATCGTTTTAGCTCTAACATTCTTGTCTCAACTGAATTAGGTGTTTGATATCAAAGACATTAATTATGGAATTATTTGTGGTCACATTATCAATCCATTATATTATGATTTGCTCCTAGGTGAAGGTTTGAAACCATTTTAGTAATTCATTTAAATGAGAGGCTTGACCCTTTACAAAAACTGGAGTGCCTCTTGAACAGGAAATTGACGAACAATGATGGTACATTAAATACCAATTAAACCACTTATGTTATTTTGGGAACCGGGTCTTTAGACTAAATTTGAAAATATGTAGATGAATAAATGGATATGTAGGATGCATACCAAAGAGATTGAGACTCAATCCCCCATATAATTAGAATATCATTATTTGATAATACCATATGATGTGTCTTTAGGCTTGTACACATAGGGGTCATATCACAATGATTCGAAATGACAATAACAATAAGGGTGTTTAGCAATTTGTGAGCTATTTAAATGGATATGATACACCAAACAAACACTACATGACCTAATCTATCATGTGATATGATTCATGAATGATAAATTAGAGTTACTTGCCATAATTCTTACTAAAGAGATTAATAAAAGTTGAAAAGAAGAGTTTCTCATAAGGAAGTACTAAAAAGGGTTTATCATTAAATCTGCCATTTTGTCTAAAACCCTACTCAAGTGTCCTATTCATGCATAGTATCAAATTTGTAAATAAAAAAACTAAAAGGATGTCTTAGTGGCACTTCATTAAATACAAAATGAACATAAGGTTAGTTTGTGAATAATACAAGAAACAAGAAGTCCAAATAACATAGCTAAAAATAGGTAATCAAATGAGCTATTCAAGTAATGAGTTGTTGGGCTAGACTAATGAGCTATTAGGACCTTGTAAACCTATTATGGTTTGATCTGAAATTTTGTCAACTTGCTTTTGCTGATTTGATGACTTGACAACTTAATAACTTGATGACCTGATAGGTCTTCAACATTTGGAGAGCATATAAATAAGTCTCTAACATACTACAACTTAGCGATCGACTTCATTAGAGTTCATATGGGTTAGATCAATACCTCAAAGCCTATCATCATTCCTCCTTTGGAGAAGTTTTGACCCAAAGCCTAGCAATTGACTACTCTAGCTTTCACCTAGATCAAATACAAACTTGCAAGAAATAAATAAAAATAAACTAAAATAGTTCAACTCCATCATCACTTTCCATGCCATCCTTGGTTCTTTCCACTCATCGTGCATTTGGTCAATCACCCCCAAGTAGTTCCAATAACTATTAATAGTAGGGTAAAACACAATTTTAGGCTCAAACATGACACAAGCTTGGGAAATTCAAGCATGTAAGAACTCAAATTGCTCTACTTCCTCAATTATTCCTAGACCTTCATGCTGTTCCAATGTCAATCCCATAACTTCATTTTCAACAATTATCACCTCATCCACTTCCTCATAACTCAATACTTCTCTCCTCCATCTATATACTTCTAGCTCTTTTAGTATATACCAAGAGTAACTACTATACAACACTAGTACAACTCAAATGAAGATCGAATAATTCCAATAATAGATTAAGACAAGGAAGCGCAATGGATGGGAGGTAAATGTGGTAGTATCGATGATCATCATGAGTAGCATGCACAAAGGATAACGGGGTTACGTCTGGAATGTGGGGGCTGGATCATAGCTTGTCTTGGCCTTCTCCAAGTTTCATGGAGGATAGATCTCTATGTCCGATCTCATCAATTATCTTCATCTCATAATCTTCTTTGTTAACATCGTCTAGTTCTTCCCTGGTTGCCTTGGAATTCATTTGCTATTTTATTTCATTTCTTATCACCTTAAGCTCAGCGAACATAGTCCTTAATTGATCTATCATGTCAGGGAAAATAGGATTTGTAGCTTGGTAAGAAATTTCTGCTCTTGTAGCCATTTGGATAGCTCCATCTAATGTCCTAAGCCTATAAGAGTGAAGATCTCCAGTAATCTCAGGGTTCAATTGATACGGATCATCGGGAAGGTTTGATACATGGCTACCAATATCACACAGGCCAAAAGGGTGGGTTTGAATCATAAGATAATCTGAAAGATAAATGAGAGTCGAAAGTTGAGTAAGGGGTCTTCGTGCATCGATGGTAGATATGATTTACTAACGCCTCATACGAGCTTGAACTATACTTGATATGACGTATAAGTATAATATGAGATTGCTCACCACTATTTCATGCTCAATGGTTTAGATAAGAGCTCTTTATGGTCTCGATTTTCAATAAGAAAACATAAGCTCAAGAAGGAAGAACAATGTTTGAAATTCAATATCACTTACTTACAACTATTACATTTTACAAGTATTTATATGGTCCAATTAAGGCAAGTTCTAGGTCTATGTAAATTATAAAAAGGATTCTACTAGAAAAGGAAAGGGAAATACATTACAAGGGTAAAGTCATAAATAGATAAAAAAAGGATATTTGATTACAAAAAGGACAGTACAGGTGTTAGAAAAAAAAAAATGGAGTATGTATCTACTATCCATTGTGCGGTCTAGATGGTGTTATATGTCGAGTAGAGCTAATTTAGAGTAGAGTAGGTCAGGTCAGTTGTATGACAACTCGATTGTTCAGGGTTTGGGAAAGGTTGTTCCAATGGATGGCTATTCTTCGGATTGGCTTCAGTTGATTGGCTTGGGGGTGGGGCAAATAGATGTGTTAGCTTGGCAACAGGTAGGTTCAGTGCTTAGCCTTAGATTGGTGTGTTGTAAAGAGGTTGGCTCAACAATAGGTAGGGCACCTTAGGGTTTTCTTCAATGAGATGGAGAATAGAGTACCTCGATAGGTCGAGGTAGAGAATGCATTGTTCTTTAAAGTTTAGCTCCCCTTGAACAGCTCAGCAAACCATATGGGTGAGTCCCCAAGCTTAAGGGCAAGTGACTAGTCTATGATCCCTATCATCCCCTTTAGGTTGTTTGAGATTTAGGATTAAACTTGGCTTAGCTTCTTGTTACTTATCTTTGCAAACATACGGATGGCGGTTGACAATGTTAAAGGAGTTTGAGACTCCATAATCTTCGGGTATTTCAATCCTATAGACATTAGGATTAGTCTTTTCAAACACTTTAAATGGTCCATTGGCTTTAGGAGATAAGTTGCTCTTCTTCAAACTTAGGAATCAATCTTTACTGAGATAGATCTAAACGAAATCACTAAGTTGAAATTCTCTACCCTTTCATCCTTTGCCTTGCCTCTTAAGTTTGGCGATAGCTTAGCCCAGTTGCTTTATGATCTTCTAGTACATTGCCTTAATAGCCTCTAACTTATTAATAATGGATGGGTTTTCTTGTTGGTTTGGTAGTATTGTTTCATCTAGTGGAAGCTCAGGGTTGAATCAATAGGCAACTTTAAATGGGGATTTACTTGTAATGCTATGTGTGGTTTTTTTGTAGGCAAACTTGATTATGGGTAGGTACGTATCCTAATTAGTCAAGTTTTGTCTAACAGTGACTTTGAGCAAGGTTGTCAATATTCTATTGACAACCTTAGTTTGTCCATTGGTTTGAGGGTAGTAGGTCATGCTAAATAGCAGCTTGGTTCCTAGTTGTTTCTATAAGGTTCTCTAGAAGTGGCTCATGAATTTTAGATCTTGATCAAATATGATTGTTTTGGGTACTCCATGGAGTTTGACAACCTCCTGTAAGAAAAAAAAAAAAAAACAGATAGCCAAAACATCATTAGTTGTAGAACACGGTATAAAGTGTGCCATCTTGCTAAATTGGTTTACGACCACCATGATGGAGTCCTTCCCTTAGGACGTCCTTGGAAATCTTACCATAAAGCTCATCTTTAATTCGGACCATAGTTTAGTCTAGATCGATAAAGGTAAATATTGCCTTTGCTCAACTTGGCTTAGCTCTTAGCCCTTTTGTAGGTAACACATCTTTCCAGTATGGCTTGGACATTTCTCATCATCCTTAGCAAAATAATCTAGAGGCCAGTACCTTATGAGTTTGGTGCTTGCTAAAATGCCCAAATAATCCTCCACCATACGCTTCACGTACCAACAATTCTCACATAGAATAGTTCGAGATACATAGCTTTCTCTTCTTAAACAAGTATCCATCTTCCTTACAATAGTCATCAAGTGTTTGACCATCTTCACATTTGGCATGGATCGGGGCAAAGTGCGGATCCTTGACATATAAATCCTTAATCATAGAAAATCTAAGTAACCTGGTTTGCAGCTTGATTAAGAGGGAATGTTGTCTTGAAAAGGGCATTGGCTAATAAATTATTCTTGCCATTCTTGTACTTGATGACAAACAAAAATCCCTCCATAAATTCAATCTGCTTAGCTTGCCTCCTTGACAACTTAGGTTGACTTGTCAAATATCTCAAAGATTCATGATTAGTGTAAATCACAAATTCTTTAGGTAATAGATAATGTTGCTAGACAATTAGAGCTCACATTAAGGAGTGGAACTCTTTGTCACATATAAAGTAGTTAAGTGTGGCTCCACTAAGTTTCTTACTAAAATAGGCAATAGGTTAGCCTTGCTACATCAACAGGGCTCCTATGCTTAGTTTGAATGCATTACACTCCACTTTAAATACTTTGTTAAAGCTCGGTAAAGCTAAGATATAGGTAATAGTTAGCTTCTCCTTCACCTTTTCAAAACTCTTCTATTCTTTCTCTCCTTACTTGAACTCTACATTTTTCTTCGATAGCTTGGTGAGTAGGGTTACAATAGTATTGAAATTTCTTATAAAATTGATGATAAAATGATGCTGGGCCATGGAAACTCCGTATGTTGGTAGAGTAAGTCGGCATAGGCCACTCAGTAATCGCCTTAAATTTCTCCTTGTCTACTTGTATACCACCACCACTCACAACAAATCCCAAAAAGGATCACCTCAGGTTAGTAGAAACACGTTTCTTCAAGTTGGCATTAAGCCTCTCGGCTTAGAGTTTTGAGAAGATTGCTTAGAGGTGCTTACAGTGAGTCTTCAAGTTAGGGCAGTAGACTAGAATGTCATCAAAATATACAATAACAAATTATCCTATCAATTCTTGGAGCATATGGTTCATTAGTCCATGAATGTGCTCGGTGCGTTCGATAGCTTAAAGGGCATCATAAATTCATATAATCCATTGCGAGTCTTGAACGCAATCTTCCATTCATCTCTCTCTCACATTCAAATTTGATGGTATCTAGACTTGAGATCGATTTTGGAGAATATTCTTACTTTATTCAATTCATTGAGAATGTCATCAATTCTTGGTATAGGGTACCTGTATTGATGCGTCTCTAAGGTTGGACATACGGAGAGGCACCATAACGAGCAAGAATAAGGAAATAAAATGGGGGTTTAGCAAATCCATCAGCTATATAGCTGGATATGGCACACCAACAAGATCCTACACGACCTATAATCCATCGAATATGATACACTGGTTCGAACTGAAGGGTTACTCATCACTACTCCTTGGTAAAGGGAATAGATAAGAGTTAAAGAGTAATCAGAACACTAAGATTGCTCAAAGGATGCTTGAATAATCTGATATTGATTAATCTATCTGCATACGAGCAAGTGGGGGTTTACATACCCATCTACTAAGGCTGCTTTACATGTAAGAAAAGACAAAAAAGGGTATCCTTACAATTAGGTTACATAAAACATACCAAAAAGTGGTAAAAAAGACAAAGAATATTCAGTATGAAAAAAGAAGAAATCATTTTGGAATGCTGTGATAGAAGACACATGTCACTTGGTGGTTGGATATTAGAAATATGACACAAAGTAGGCGGAAGTAGAAAAGCGTCGTAGTTAGTGGTCGACTTGATTTGGAACAGGTCGAGGACTAATTCTTGATTCGGGCTTAAATGTTTGTAGTCGGATCAAGAGCTCGCCTTAGCTATTCTTGGGCTATTTTCTAGGATAAAGCATTGCTGTTGGATAGGGGCAAATCTGACATAAGTAAGGATCTGATAGTCAGGTTGGTAGGAAGTTAGCTCGGGATGAGAATTTTAGTCTCTGGTATGGATTAGAGTTAGTATTCTCCAAGCGAGTCCTTGAAGTTCTCTAGCTTGGCTATGCATGATCGGTCAAAGGGGTTGATTCCTATCATGTACTTAATGGTAATGCAATTGATTGTTTGACTATCCACACTCATCCTCCATGTCTCATCCTTCTTTGGCACCAACAGAGTTGGCATAGCATATGAGCTTAGGGACTCTCATACATACCTTCTCTTTGACAGTTTGTTCGCCTATCTCTGTAGCTCGACAGCTTGTACTAGATTCAGTAGGCAAGCTTGTTCGGTAGTGTAGCTCCTGACTATAAGTCTATTACTTGTTCAATGCTTTGGATCGAAGGAAAACCTTCTAGTAGTTCACTTAGGAACAGGTCGATAAACTTGTTTAGCAAGATTTTTACATTAGTAGGTAGTAGTTCCTCATGAAATCCTCTCATCTCAAGTAACTTTCCGACTAGCATATAGGTTAGTTTTGTAAACCCCTAAATTTTTCGACCTAACATCTGAAGTAGACTTAAGTGTGTTAGATATTTTTAGGAGTTGATAAGGCTAGTGAAAGTGAAAACCCTAAAATAACTAATAAATCGTGTATAAAATTTTTCTACCCTAAATATATGTAGATACTAAAGATTTCATTTGAAAGTTATAAAAACCCTAAAACTATAACTTTAAGGGTATAAAAGTACTAATTCACCATAATTTACCCTCAAACCCTAATTAATAATATAACTTTAGTATTATACTAAATCATTGGTAAAAGATTAAAGATAATTTTCAATCATTCATAAATACATATAATACTAACGTAATTCTTTAAAAACTAAGATATTGCATTATAGATCACATTCATCTTCTAATTATATAACTAGGTTAGTATTACATAGAGTTAAGAGTTTAGTTGATGCTTATATTACATGTAGTAAGTATTAATATCCTAAATGAAACTTTTTATGATGATTACATTAATTGGCCTACCAAATGATGTATATAGGATACAAATATCCAAAGAAAGATCTCATTACCTATTTTTACTAATCAATTCACTAAACTTCTTATTTCCTTTCATTTCCTTAATTTTCTTCTTAATTTTTCTTAATCACTTCATTATATACACTTAGATTATATATAATTGTAAAATGTTGACCAAGTCAAAGGTTGACCAAGTCAACATAATGAAAAGTTAACATATGTGTCATTATCGCTAGAATCTTCTCTTCCTTATTGCCATCCACTCCTTTCCCACTTAGGACCCTACTTGTTTTCATTTTCAAAACACAAAACAATACAAAACAAAGTCCTTTTCTTCCTCTTCCAAACTGTGATTCCCTTTGCTTCCATAATTCCAAACACTTTCTTACTTCACTTTCACACTTTCTACTAACATAAATCAAGGAGAAAGAGGTATGTTATCATATGATTTTCTATTTTATGTAGTAGTTAGTTGTGTAAGTTAGGTTAGTGTAGAAAGTTGGTATAATATGTGCATGTGTTGTTAGAAGTGGAAGCTCTATATCCATATATAGAAGAGTAGGAATCCTTAGATAATTAGAAGAAGAATACATGTACATATACCTAAGTATGTGTATATAAGAGTATACTTGATAAATACATGTATAAAGACCTTTGTACCTAAGTATCCATTATGTACATAACCTAAAATGAGGCATATACTAACTATACATACATATACCATATTAAATACACCCTTAAAGTATAAAAAATATGAAATTTGTGAAGCTTTCTTAAAAGGGAACTTTAGGCATACGAAAATACGTATAAAAATACATGTCACCGTATGTGTATATAGGTATATGTACTAGTATATGTATACGTAAATATAAGTACATAAGTATACATACTAGTATGTAAGAAGTATAAGTATAAATATAACATATGTACAAAGTGTATGCATACATTAGATAAGAGTACATATGTAATGGATGATGATGTAAGTAATGACATAATTAAATAATGATGTAATCAAATGATGACATAAGGCATGATATAAGCAAATGATGACATAAGCCATGATATAAGTAATTGATGACCAAAGCGATGACATAAGTGATGACATAAGCAATTGATGACAGAAGCGATGACAAAAGCCTCTAAAATAATAAACCATAAGATCATTTAAGTGTAAGAATTAATGGCTAATAAAACTACTAACTACTAAAATAGAACATAAAACTAGCCAATATGAATAATTAAGCTTAAATAGTTAGAATTTCAATAAATTTAGTCTATACCGTAAAACACGGGTTTTAACATCCAAAGCGGACATCACCATGAGAATGTACATTCGAAAACGACTATAAATTCGTAAATATTAGAAATAGAATGAAAAAGTTACATACGATTAGTGATAAAGTCTAATTGGATAAAAATTGATAGTAATCTAAGTAGAATTAGGTAAATAGATATCTAGAATTGCTAGTTAATTCAATTTCTTACTATCGTTATTCTATCATAATGATCAGGTGATCTCGACACGGGCGAGAATTTCACGATTGATTACTATGGCTAAAGTGAGTCATCATGGTCGAGTGAGTATTTACTCTATGATTCCATGCTTGTATGTGATTGTAGATAGTGGACTTAAATGATATTGTTAATTGATTGTTGTATGGGGGTCGGGAAATGCTTATGTATGTTATAATGTGTTGAGTTGTGAATTTACTTTAAGTACGAATAATACTTTGTTTGTTGCATGGTAGTATAGACAATGATTGTGTGTACTTTTGGATGGTCATATCATAATTGGACTTAACTATACTTGGCTTATAAGAGGAAATTGGTACATACATCAACATGCATTTCATAAACATAATTTGGGCCATCACATCACACGGAGGTAGAGAGAGGCCAATCAAGGGTTGTTATTATAAATTTATTGGTTCTGTACGGTGCACTCATATAAAATGACCTTATCCTGGCTTGCGGGAATACTAGGCGTTAGAGGCGCTCACCGCCTGGCTAAGGGTTGAGTCTAGAGGTCTCTGTTTAAAAGTGAGTGTGGATTATGGGGGTTTACTCACGATTATAGTAGAACTTGGTTTTTATGAAAATAAAGGACTTATTTGATTTAAGTATGGAATGTGGAGTTCCGTAGTAAAGTAAGTTATAGTATAATACCTGGATCTGATTGGTGCTGTGTATAGTCTAACCCTGACTTCGGAGGGTGTTAAATCTGAGTTACGTATAGGGACTAGTTAACTATACGTATTGCTTGATATTCTATTTGTTCATTTATTTATATGCGTGAATATAATGTATTTATAACTTGCTTGTAGTGTAGCTGAGGGTTTTACTTACTAAGCTTAGGCTTACACCCCCTTAGACTTTGGCTATAGGATGGCTTATTTGTTGACGCTGGTTGAGAAATGTCACAGGTTAGCTTGGGGAACTGGGTAAGAGCGGGTCATTCGGTGTGATGAGAGAACTGACTATGCAGACTTTTATTTATGTACTGTTGTTTTGTTAGTAATATAAACCTAGAAGTACTAAATTATTGCTTATTGTAAACTCTGTAATATAAATTTTATATAAATATGCTTATATGATGATATCATGTAGATCTGTATGTTCTTAGGAAGCTAGTAGTTGTAGAGCCTTGTATATTGTGTAAAGAGTTCATGATTGGAAGGATAACCAATCAGGGGTTTTTCATACAATATACAACGTTTGCCACGACTAGACCGTCTTCAGTTCGTGATAGGTTCTTTAAGCTTCATCTCTCTCTTAAGCTCAGTTCGGGTTATTGCCAAAGCTTCCTTCTTCAGAATCCAGCTTAGTTGAGTTCGCATGCTTTTAACTTGCTTGGTAGTCATAGGGCTTAACTTCATCTTCCTGTCCTCGTGCTTTAAGGAACATATGTGCTGCTTCCCGTTATAAATCATATTTTGATCAAACATCTATGGTCGTCTAAGAAGCATATGAGAAGCACTCATGGCTAACACATCACAAAGTACTCCATCTCGGTAGTTTCCAATACAAATTGGCATGGCTACTTGTTTATTTACTTGTAAGGCTCCTTTGTCATTGAGTTGGTCCAATTTGTAAGGGTAGGGGAAGGGTGAGGTTGGCGACTTCAATTGCTGGACCATGAAAGCAGACGCTACATTGGTATAGTTGTTATTATCGACAATTAATGCACATAATGATCCATTTACCTTACAGCTAATGTGGAACAAATTCTCTCGTTGTTCATTTTCTGGTGTTGTGCTCACACTCATTACTTGCTTTAGTACCATAGCAGTAGGCATGAAATTCCCTTCTTTACTATAGATAATGTCCTCCTTCTCAGATAGCTCACTTTGTCAACTCCTTTTTAGTTCTTCCATTTCCTCATCAATATTATTTATACCTCAATCGTTGGCACTCTATAGTCATATTGAATATCTATACCTCATGTGTCCAAAACCTTGACACTTAATATCTATTATCGACAATTAATGCACATAATGATCCATTTACCTTACAGCTAATGTGGAACAAATTCTCTCGTTGCTCATTTTCTGGTGTTGTGCTCACACTCATTACTTGCTTTAGTACCATAGCAGTAGGCATGAAATTCCCTTCTTTACTATAGATAATGTCCTCCTTCTCAAATAGCTCGCTTTATCAACTCCTTTTTAGTTGTTCCATTTCCTCATCAATATTATTTATACCTCAATCGTTGGCACTCCATAGTCATATTGAATATCTATACTTCAGGTGTCCAAACCCTTGACACTTAAAGAACTTGATCTCACTTGTCTTTCTTCTTGTGGTCTAGCCTTTCTTGAACTTCCTCAAGATCTCTTTCTTCTTTGCTTAGGTAGTTTGAGTAAGTCGGATCTCATTAACTTTACTTGGTTTCGTTGTCACAAGTCTGCTCGAAGTGAATCAACTAGGGGTAGGTCGACTGACAAGAGCTTGGAATCTTCTAACTCAATGCCTCTTAATTCTTTAAGCAGCTTAGATTACCTCTTCAAATGTATCAATATCCATAGTCTCTAGAATATCTCTAATCTCATACTTTAATCCACAAATGAATCGAGATAGACTTCAGTCCTTGGGTTCAAATACTTCACAATGGATCATCAACATTTGAAATTCCTTCACATACGATTCAACACTTGATCCTTCTTACCTCAATTCTTGTAAATTTTTGAATGTATCCTGTAGATAGTAACTCAGAACAAATCTTCTTCTCATGACTCTTTTCATTTCATCCCAATCCCTTATCTCATGTTCTTCTTCTCTTCTATAGGTAGCTTGTAGATTCTTCCACTATAGAGCTGTATAGTTAGTAAATTGCAATATGTCAAGTCTAACTTTGGCATTCTTAGGCACCTCATGACACTTAAACTATTTCTCAATCTTATTTATCAAGTCTAAGTAGTCCTCAATCCTTTCACTCTAGGAGTTTGGACATTTCTCTCCACGGGTTCATAATACTCTTCCTCTTCATCACCTACTTCCTCATCTTATTCTTCAATCTTGTCTAATGCTAATCTCCATTGACCAAATTTGTCCACTCCTCTAGCTTGGGATAGTCAAATTAAGGCATTAGCTCAACTACATTTGTTGTTAACTCTTGAGTAGTTCATTGACTCGACCTCTATAGGGGTTATTTTGAGCTTATTGCCTATTTTTGTCTATGGTAGTCATTAGTGATAGGAATCAGGTCATCAGATCCCTGACTTGAGGCATAGCAAGGTGAGTTCTCTCTTTATACCCCACAATGGAAGAGTTTAAGCAATTGCAGTTTGTTGACTTGATGCCTTACTTGAGCTAAACCCTCTTATACTTATCGATAGTCTCTAGTTGCTAACTAGAGGTATACTTAGACAATAGTTTTGACCATCCGACCATCTACCCAGTTGACCTGAATCTAAGCTATATCGAGTATGTCCAACCTGAATTCACCTTAGAATAGTTTCTTGCTAAGCCTGGCAATGCTGAACTTTCAGCTTGGATTGACATTAATGCTCAACAATAGCTAAGTTAGCCATACAATTTATTTGTTTTGCTAAGCGCACAGCCACTGATCTTTTGCTACATGTCTAGGCACCTTAAATGATAGAATCTTCCATACAAAACACCTGTTTTGTTGATTTTTCATCTATACCCTTTGAATACTCCTTGTATCATACTAATTTTGGACATTACTCTTTTTAGTTTTTTCCATTTGTAGCAGTTGCCTAATATTTTGGGTATAAATACCCATTGTAAATGTAGCCACAACAAAATCATTAGAAATCATCAATATAGAATATACTTCTTTTCTTTGGCATTTTTTTCTTTGCTTACGTGATTAACTTTTATCTTAACCCTAAACCAAGGCTAAGTGGCAAGTAACCTTACTGAGTTAGGTTGTGTGTCATATTGAGTTCGCTTTAGTGAGTCCTCAATAGTTCCTTGGTGAATCATATCCTTAGAGCTAATTGTGGTTTTTGTTTTTACTTCATTGTTCTTGTGCTTTGCCATCCTTGTTCTTTAAGCTTCTTGCAAGGTTGGACTTGGCTCTTACAATCGGATTTGTTAGTCCTTGTCACGGATTGTATCATCTTAGTATCAGAGTGGAGGTTCATTTGAGTAAGTTGTGTTTGAGCTTCCTTGTGAGTAGTGTTTGTTGCAGTAGTGTGTTGTAGTTGCATAGAAATTAGCTACAAGTGTTTGAGTAAGTAGAAGGCATAGTAGTTTGCTGTTGTTGTATACTTGTTTATACTCTGTTTTGAGCATACGAAATCATAGCCAAATTTCCAACTAAGGTTATAGTTATTTAGAGTAGTTGTGTTCCTAGTTAGTTTGAACTTTCATGTGGAGAAGTGTATGTATGAGTTGTTTGACTTGAAAGGATAATGTTTGTTGTTTCATGGATTCTGAGTTTGTTACTGAGCTTTGTTGAGAGGATGATAGATCCAAGTGTTAACGTTGGTATTGGAGATAACAATACTGGTGTTGTTTACAATAGACAACAACCTCAGAACACCCTTAGAAGTACTAATGATTGAATTTGATAAGGTAGCTAACCTTATAGTCGATCTAACCAGAGCCATTAATGCATTGGCCTTTCAACCTATCAAGGCCATACAAAATACTCTCTAAGCCACTCAACCTGCTAGAGGACAAATCCTAGCTCGATAAGATCGAGGTGGAGGACTAAGAGTAGGAGGACGTATATAGAGAAGAATTAACTTAGGTGATATAGATAAAGAAGGAGAAGAAGAGGATACTTAGAAATAGATTCCTACAATAAAGTTCTCAAGTTATGTTGTAATGTGGTAGAAGAACTTCCAAATTATGAGGAGATGAGAAGGATATAGGGAAGTAAGCACATGGCTCAAGATGAAGAGGATACTTACTTGCAAGATATTTTTACTTGGCTTCAAGAACTAAGACAAGGAAGCTAAACTATTGATGAATATGTTTAAGAGTTTCAAATACTCATGAGTCGATGTGAAGTGGAAGAACCATCAGACTGACTAGTATCCAGTTTTCTCATTAGATTAAGAGGTGACATTCGAGATGGCGTAAAGCTTCAATAGCTTACTACATTGGATGAGGCTATAAGAATAGCCTAGTGAGTGGAAAGATAGAGAAGGAATAGGCCAAGCTAACCTCTAATGAACTGACCTGTCCAATAAAGCTAACTTACTTGAGAAAGTTATTGAACTTAGCAAAGCATCAAGCTAAGTAGAAGGGTAGATATCAAAGCAAAGTAGAAGAGCTGACTAACTGATGGTGAAGAGCAGCTAAGAACTTATGAGAAGGGACAAAGATCTAGGATTAAGATGAGCTAGATTAAGTGCTTTAAATGTTAAGGGTTTGGGCACATGGCTACTCATTGTTTGAGTCGAAGAACTATGATCATTAAAGGGGATGTTTCGAAAGTCGATGTGGATAATATTGATGATAAGCCCAAAGAGGAGGTTACTCTCGAGGAGAATACCACCTACGAAAATGAGCTTGTTGAAGAGGGTGTGTTTGCTGACGATTTGGACAAATTAACCTTGGTTGTTTGATGTGCGATGAGAATATAACCCTCTACCGAGGGGGAGTAGAGAGAGAACTTATTCTACATCACTTACGAAGTAAATGAGTAGATTTGTACACTCATAGTGGATAGTGGAAGTTATACCAGTGTGGCATTTGTGGACTTGGTTAAGAAGCTCATGTTGCTGATTGTCTCATACCTAAAGGCATACAAGTTACATTGGCTAAATGAGAAGGGAGCACTACATGTCACTCAACAAGTGTTACTATCAATTTCTATTAGAAGTTATTCTGATGAAATTCTCTATGATGTGTTGCTCATGTGTATGTCTCATGTGTTACTAAGCAAACCTTGGCTTTTTTATTAAAGGGTTATTCATGATAATTTTAGGAACACGTGTACGTTTGAGAAGGATGGGAGGAAAATTACCTTGAACCCTATGATCCCGAGTTAAGTAAATTACAAGTCAAATTGGCTAGAGGATTAAAGAAGGCTTTGATGTTGAGTAGAGCTAAGCTCCGAGCAGCCATCAAGTTTAACCTGTTGACCTTCCTATTAGTAAGAAGACTGCTGGAATTGAAAGAGTAAGTGAAGCTGCCAAAGGAGATCGAGAAGTTTCTTGATGAATATTATGACCTATTTCTTGAGCAGTTGCCTAAGGGATTACTCCCATTTCGAGGTATTGAGCATAGCATTGACTTGATACTTAGCGCTACACTATTGAATCAGCTTGTTTATAGAATGAATCCCAAGTAGGCTATAGAGCTCTAGAGACAAGTGAATGAGCTATTAGAGAAGGGATACATAAGAGAAAGTCTTAGCCCCTTTGCTATGCTTACATTGCTTATACCGAAGAAGGATAGCACTCGGCATGTATGTATGGATAGCAGAGCTATCAATAAGATTACGATCGAGTACGAATACCTCATTCTGAGGTTAGACAATATGTTAAACAAATTGAGTTTTGCTAAGGTGTTTAGCAAGATTGACCTGAAATTAGGACACCACTAGATTTGAATAAGATAAGGGGATGAATGGAAAAGTACTTTTAAAACTCAACATGGCCTAGACGAGTGGATGGTTATGCCTTTTTGACTATCAAATGCCCCGAACACTTTTATGAGATTAATAAACCATGTTATGAGAGACTTGATTGGAAAGTTTGTCGTTGTCTACTTTGACGACATCCTCATATATAGTGCCGACGTAGCAAGTCATATTGACTATATTCGAGTTGTTTTTGATGTCCTCCGAGTAGAGAAATTTTTTGGAAACATGAAGAAATGTTGTTTCTATCAGGAAGAGGTGATCTTCTTAGGTTACGTGGTTAGTGGAGGAGGATTAAGAGTTGATGAAGAGAAGGATTGAACCATTGTTGAGTAGCCGACCTCAACTTCATGTGCCAACATGAGGAGTTTCCATAGATTAACATCAATCTACTAATGCTTTATCCAAGGATTCATTACTATAATAGCACCTCTAACTGAGTTAATGAAAAAGAGTGTAGAATTTAAGTGGAGAGAGAAAGAAGAGAGGAGTTTTGCCTAGGTAAAAGTATAATACCCTAGGTTTTCAAACTAGTCCAATAACCCTAAGATTTAAGCCCCTAAATTGAGGGCATTAGGCTATATTATCCGTTTTATTTCAAACTTCATAGTAAGGTTAGAAAAGCTAGATAAAGTAGTTCAAGTAAAATCAATTTCTCAAAATAAGTTATATAAAAATATTAATTTGAGAAAAGCGTCAATTTATCGATAAAGCCAATAAATATAAAAAATATGAAATTTGAGCTTTTAGATATAGCGAGATATTAGAGATAAGTTAATTAACTATCAAAAATAATAAATGAAGTTGAATTATATGTAATATACATATATTTACATGTGATATGCATTATATTTATTAAATATATTCATATTATAATAATAAATTATTAAAATATGGTAAAATAATATAAAATAATGAAAAATTAATTAAAAAATGAATGAATGAGTCATCAAATGATGTGGAAACATGGGATTAATTAGAAATGATGAGTTAACACCTAATTAACTAGAAAATGACACATTACGCTTAGAAAATTGGAAAATTGACATGTGACATACACATGTTCAATTTTTATTAAATAAAATAAACTTGAAAAACTAGAAAGAGGACCCAAACCCTTATTTACAACATTTTAGTACTTTAAAAATGCAAGAACATAATTTAGAAAAAATAAAAGAAAATAGTGGGAAAATATGGTGAATTACTATTTTTAAGGCTACAAGCAACCTAATAAGCCACTTAAGACTTAAACTTGTGGTGGAGAGAGAAAGTGAGCCGACATAAGGTGGTGGTTAGAGGGTGGCTGGGGTACTGTGTGCCGATTAGTCAAATTTTAGTGCTTGATTTTTGATTAATTTATCGAAAATATCAAATTAGCTTAGAAATCTATCAAATTTGGTTTGCCTAGGTTATTTTATATGTACTTTCATTTGGTAATTTTATTTTCTTAAAATAATATTGATTTAGGATACTTGCTTAAGAACGTGCTCTATTTAGAGAATTTTAAATAAGTTTTTCAAAATACTAAATAATGTTACTTTGGCTTGAAAATTTTTGTATAATACACTTATATAATTTATTAAATTATAGTAACAGTAATTTTTGAAAATCTCCATCTTTATTATTTATTATAATTATTTTAGATAAAATTGAAAATTTTATTATTTTATTAGATTAATTAGTTTTTGATAAATAAATATATGAGCCTTATGTATTTTTATTTCTAGAAGTTTATAATGATATTTAGAATACTTAGTTTTTATATCACAAGTAAATTTGTTTATTTTCTTTAATTTTTCATAATTTCGAGCTAAAACTGCTATTTTTGTAAAAATAGATAATAGATAGTTTAGTGTAATTCATGGTAAATAATTAAATTGCATATTTTTGTGAGTATATAGGATTTTTCGTGAAATTAATCAAGCTCATCTACTATTTGTTGTGTATTTTCTTAGTATAAGCCTATATATTAGCTTAATATTTATAATAGTAATTAATACTATTAAAATATTTATCAAATCCATGTTAAATGAACACTTTAGGTTATATTAAAGGTTACTAGACATGTTTGGAAAGTGTGATTTTTAAGGATTTTAGTTTAGTATTAAAGGTTATTCAAGTCAATTATGTAGTGATGGTAATGAATGATCGATTTAGTAGCAAGAAAGGGGTATTTTCAAGCTTATAACCATATTGATTAATATTGATTCTTAGGATATCTTAATAATAATCAAATTAACGATTGTGATGATACAAAGTTTACTAAAAACGAATAGGGAAAGAGTAAGATATGGTTAAATGAAGTTTAAAGGCACAGTAAGGAAAGTTTATGAAAGTTTGGATTTGACCAGTGCTTGACTTGAAAATTGTGTTTATATTTTCTTTGGTGTGATAAAAAAGGAAGGACCACATGGTAAAGTTTAGGATTTTGCACTATTACTAAGGCTAGGTAAGTGGATTTAACTTATGCTTAGAGTAAATATATTGCTACTTATAACACTATGTGTTGTTTAATGCTGTGTTGATTAGATGTGGTTGTATTTTAGGGTGGACTGATATACTACTATAGTAAATGATGATGATGTGGTGATTTTGGATGATGGTAATTATATCTTGGTTATACTATTATGTTACTAGGTTGGGTGTTGATTTGTGGTTACAAATGATTGTGCTAACTAAGGAAGTTGAGTGATTACTAACTCAATCTTCTAGGTGTTTACCTAAGTGAACCTTAAGTTAGATACTAGAATTTTACTAAGGAGAGTTAGAAAACTAGACTTAGATCACCAGGTTGAATAAAACTGAAAGATTGATTGTGTTGAATAATTTACTTAATTGGTTGTTGTATATCATTGCATGGCATAGCATAAAAAAGGACCTATGGGTTAGAACTTTTAGAATGGAGCTTCTAAGTGATCATGGAAAAAGCATAGCTTTATGAACTCAGTTTTTGGAGGCATATAGATTTGCTTTGCTCGAACATTGTGACTATTTTGATTGTTAGATTTGGTAGACTACAGTATGTGGTCTAATTTGGCATTATTGCCTTTTTGATTTGGTGAACTACAGTGTGTAGTCTAATTTTATAAAACAAAGTTAAAGGTATTATTCTCAGGTAGCTCCTTGTTGCTCTTTTTGATATTGGTAGACTATAGTATGTGGTCTAATTTGGTGGGGGTCCTACTCCTAGGCAGCTATTTGTTGCCCATAGGTTCTTGGACGTTGTATCTAGATACCCAGCTATGTTGACTAACTGGATGAAAATTGGAAGGGCATAGGATATTGGTATCGGTGTATGCCACATACATGAGTATAGCATACTGCATTGCTAATAATAAATGCCTGTTTGGGCGAATGCATATGTAAAGTTGAACCTGTGGATTATGATTGAAATGTTTCGATTATGATATGTGATATTGTCTATATTATATTGTTTGTTATCTACTCCTACTCAGCTTCAGTAGTTGAGGGGATAAAATGTTTTATCTTCAGGTTAACACCATTGTGAAAGGGCCCAACACTAGGGAGAATGTATATAGAGAGTGGGATTTGGAGTCGGCGACTTTTATATGGAACTTGTACTAAATTGGGAATCCTACTATTGTGAAGATGACAAAAGAAAAAGATGGTTCATGTTTTGATGTAAATATTATGCTGTACACATAAGTTGTAATTGAATATCCAGTTAAACTGAAATGTAGCAACTCCTTTATCATGTAAACAAAGTTGTCTTTTGATGAATGAGTAGGTTGAGTTATGTTTTCATTAGGTATTCCTATGTGATGGTGTATTTTGTGCTAAGCCGGGATGTGACAAAAAGCAAGGTTGACCTCTGCGTAGTCTTGGCTTTGCTAAACTTTGATAAAATGTTTGAACTTGAATGCAATATATTAGGTGTCAACATTGAAGCTGTATTGATGCAAGAAGGTTGATTTGTTGCTTATCATAGCAAAAAGCTCAAAGGAGTACATTTAAACTATTCAGTACATGACAAAGAACTATTGGCATTAATTAGAGCTCTTCGTGTGTGGTGGCATTATCTTCTACCAAAGGAATTTGTCATATACATGGATCATGAGTCCTTGAGATGCCTATAGAGCCAATCAAAGCTTTCTAAACGCTAAGCTCAATGGATCAAATTTTTGGAAGGGTTTAATTTCATCATCAAATACAAGCAAGGCAAGAATAATGTGGTTACTCAATGTGTCTCTGGGGTCGAATACACAAAGGAGCACCATAATGGGAAGGAACTAAAGGAAAACAAAAGGGGTTTTGCAAATCCAGGTAGCTACTAATTGAATATAATGCATCGATTGATCTTATTCAGCCTACAATTTATTGGATATGACTCACTGGTCTAAACTATAGGGTTACTTGCCATTACTCCTTGCTAAAGGGAATAGATAAGAGTTATGAGAGAATGAAACATTAGGGTTGCTTAATAAGGAAAACTAATAATATTCAATAATGAGGTGATGATGTCTGTGTATAATAAATGAGGGTTTATATACTTGCCTCACTAGGGTTACAATACATACATGAAAAGACAAAAGGGTAATTTACAAATAGACTACATGAAATATACCAAAAGGGGTAAAAGAGATATGATATTCTATACGGAAAAAGTAAAGGATCAGTCTAGAATGTTATGCTAGAAGACATGTATCAAAGGGTAGTTGGTGGTTTGGAGTATGACACAATTGGAACAAAGATGAAGAAAAGAAGAGTCTGCAGTCAAAGATGACTTGATTTAGTTTAGGTTAGAGCTTGGTCAATCAAGGATGTTTAGATCCCCTTAGGTTTAGTATCTCGTAGTTTGATGCAGATTGAGGTTGGATACTAGTTAGCTTAGGAGCTCAACTCAAATAGTCGTTTGAGGTTGGCCTGTTCGGATGTTGTCAAGGTCCTGGTATGGCTAGTTGGTAGGTTGGCCTGTGGGCTCAGCATGTTCGCATGTCTGCTTACCAGCTTCAAAAACTATGCTAGCATAAGTGAGAGCTCGGTACTCAAGCCAGTAGTAGAGTGAAACATGGAGGTCGAAATGGGAATCTTCATCTTAGAAGGGGCTTTGAGCTAGTATTCTCTATGTGAGGCCTTGGATCCTCTAGTTCAGTTGTGTGTGATTGGTTCGAGGAGTTAATTCCTATCATCTGCTTAGGGGTTGAAAAGATTTGTCCTTAAATTTATAGTGGATTTGGGTTCTTGCCCTTCCTAGGCATTTGTAGGGTCTTCTTCTAGTCGGCGGGGAATTGAAACACTATAGTTCTTAGGCAATTCGATCTAGTAGGCGTTATGGTTAATCTTCTTTAGGACCTTGAATGGACCATTAGCTTATGGAGATAACTTGCTCTACTTTAAGTGTGGAAACCTTTCTCAGTTGAGGTGAATTCACATTGAGTCTCTTGGTTTGAAGGAAATAGCTTAACGGCCTCGGCTACCAATCTCTTGTTGTCTTTGGTTGAACTTGGTGATCTTCCTTACTATGGACTGATGTAGCTCTTGTAATTCTTAGGCTCGATTGACTCTCTTTAGTAGTTGCCAGGGTACCAGTCGGATCTAGAGGATTAGTGGGATTTGGGCCATAGACGACCTGGAATGGAGTCTTGCCAATGGTGCTATGGACAGTTTGGTTATATGTGAACTCCATAACTGGTAGACATAGATCCTTGTCTTTTAAGTTCTTTCTTGCTACAACTCTAAGTAAGTTACCTAGCATCCTATTTACCACTTCAGTTTGGCTATCAGTTTGAGGGTGGTTACTTTAGCTGAATATAAGTTTAATTCCAAGTCTTCTCCAAAGAGTCTTCCAAAAATAGCTTAAGAATTTGGTGTTCCAATCTAAAACAATAGTTTTCAGCACTTCATACAAGTTGGACAACTTCTTACAAAAACAAATCAACAACATGTAAAGCATTGTTAGTTCAATGGCACGGGATGAAGTGTACCATTTTGCCAAAGCAGTCTACTACAACAAAGATTGAATCTTTTCCCATAGATGTTCGAGGTAACCCTAGTACAAAGTCTATGTCAAGGTTGGCTTGAGGTAAGGTCATTGTAGGTAAAGGCATATATTCTCTATGTGGCTCTCTTTTCCCCTTAGCTCTCTTGCATACTTCACAACTTCCAACTACCTTATGAACATCCTTGGCTAAACTTAGCTAGTAAAAGTTCTTTATCAATAGATTAGCTATTTTTATCTCTTCAAAATGACCAAATAATCCACCATTATGAGCTTCCTTAACCAATAGCTCAAGCATGGAACAACTAAGTATGCATAACTTTCTTTTTTCGAACAAAAAGCCATCTTTGAGGCAATTTTTGGAATTTAGGGATTCGAAAACCTCTATTTGTAGTGGATTTTTTTTTTCAAATAAAAATTGAATCCATAAAACATTGGTGGATCCATGTGGTAAATTAAATTGATATGAGAGGAGTTCTATTACCTTATGTGAATCTCAGATGCATTAGTACTATAGATTTGCAGGTGCTGCAATCTTACAAGCCTCCTCTATGGTATTTACACTTGAATGAACATACTGAAAATAGACTGCAGTATATTAGCACCAAAACAGATGTAGGAGACCCTCTTAATTTCTCACGCTTCACTTTCTATTTTTTTGGTCTACAGAGTTTCTCTACAGGTCTATTGTTGACAATATAACCTCAGTATCACCCTAATAGAGAGTTATCTATATCTATATATTGACTAGTAAAAATATCTTCTATAAGATATTATGAGATTGGTGAGATATTAAAGGATATTAATAATATTAAATATGTTATTTATTATTTTTCACCAAAAATAATAAACATAATTATTCATCATTCTTAAATCATTAAGAATAATAAATACTTCCTACTAGTTTTAATCAAAATAAATCCGTAGCCTATTTTGTTCATTCTTTGTGTGCAACCTTGTAAGTTTACTTATTTTTGGCAGTAGGCCTAAAAACTCCTTTTAGGCCAACAAGACATAAGTGGCCTTAAGTGAGATGTTATGTCTACCCAAATTAAGCAAAGATCAGCAATCTAACTTTACTTAATCCATAACTTACGTCATAATCCTTTTATTACATGTTATCTAGATCTAACCTAAGGCATGGATAGTGATAGGATTTGGGGTACCAACTTGATAGCATGCTAAGTTTCGTGCTATATGGGAGATCTGTTTGTGAACTCCTCGAGAAGGGAAGACTTATTTATAAGCTTTATCATTGCTGAATAGCTTACCTTACTTTGTTTGGTTTGCCTTGTTATACTGAGTACACCTTGCTCTACCTTAACTAAGCTCTTACATAGACCTATATATGAATATCAATATTAGAAGACCTACCCTGCATTGCAAGTTCTGTCCTAACCTACTAGTTGTGCTTCGTTTTGCCAAGTCTTCCTTACTATACTATGTTTACCCCACTTTACTCTGGTTAGGTCTGCTCTACTCTTCTAAGTCTACCTTCAACAGTTAGGTGTGCTTTGCTCTAGCCTAATTAGGTTCGTCCTACTTTACTAACCCCTTCTACGGTACTAACCTACCCCAATCTATAGGATTGTCTTACCTTACTGGTCTACTCTACTTTGCTAAGTTTGCTATACTTGACTAAGTCTGTTTGGCTAGCCTAGACTTACTTAGCCATGTTGGGTCTATTCCGATATGTCAGGTTTGTACAACCATGTTAAGTTGGCTCGGCTATACTAGGTAAGCTTGGCTTTGCTAGGTTGGCTCGAAACAAGTTGGTTAGGGCTAGTTGATTGACATGTTAACTTGATTATGTCAGGTTGGCTTGGTAGGATAGATCAGCTCGGTCAAGATAGGCCAACCCTGGAAAAGTCAAGTTAGCCCAAAAACTCAAGTCTGCCTAGATCAAAGCCCTAAAATCCCCAAGAGATCATCGGTACTGAATGTTAGCTTCTTACTTGGAAATCTCATTAGGCTATTTATTTTTCTTATGTTATTTGAATTTCCTATTTCTTGTATTATTCTTAAATTACCCTCGTATTTATTTTGTATTTATAGGAATGCCATTACGGCAACCTTTTAGTCATTATAATTACAATTTTGCCACTATGTATAAATGGCACACTTGTATAGGGTTTAGGAGATTTTGCAACATTAATGAAAAACCTTTAAGTATTTTCTCTTGGAAAGCTCTTCTCTACCCACTCTTACTAATCCTTTTAGTAAGGATTGTGGCGAGCAACCTTAGGCCTAGTGTTTGTGCATCATATTGGGTACTAGCTTAGGTTTGTGTATGGTTCTACGGTACATCATATCTATAGAGTTAGTGCGTAAGATTGCTAAACCATTAACTTCCATTTACTCTTTCGAGCTATCTTACTGCCCGGACTCATCCCCTTGGTTACGCATGATATTGGGTTTGTGTGTTCATCCGCGGATTCATATTAGATGGTGTTACCCTTATATTGTTTAACCTTATCATTTATTGATCTCTAAGTAGATTGATATGACAAATGATATTGATCACACTATTAATTTATTTGAGCATGGCCATGCATTTCTCAGTCTCCCTTATTAAGGGGCCTAGAGATATCCATCTCATAATAAGACGAAAAAATCCCTTCTTAATTGGTCATCTCCCTTTGCATGATTCATACTATGCCCAATCACAACTTTATAATTATTCGGTTAAAGATAATGTTTGATTGAGTCAAATCATAATGTTCCTCATGTCGGAATCCATGGTGATTTTAGGTATAAGGATGCAATGACATCGTTATAATGAGAATCACTTATGACATTAATCCATGTAGTGACTTTATAGTGAGTTGGTTTGGTGCATAGTTCCCTAACATGTACCCATGAGTTTGATTTGTATCTCTATACAAATAAACATCCCATGATTATCATTAAACCTCATATTAGATTTAATTCATTATTGTTCCCACAATAATGAGCATCTAAAGACATTTAGAATAACGATATGATTATTCAAGGATATTATTATATAGTAAACATGTAAACAATATAATAATGAATGCCTCTTAATTCATAAAATATAATAATGACAATATCTAGTAATTGTTCTGTGGTACAATCACTAACAATCTCTTACTTACATTAGGCCCAATCATACATGTATCTAATACTGATGCGTCTTTGGGGGGTTGGACACATAGAGAGGCACTACAACAAAGTGAACTGGAAAGAACAAAAAAAAAAAAATAAATAAAAGCTAGCAAAGCTTGGGCAGTTACCAAATGGATATGATGCACTACTAGATCCTACTCGACCTACAATCCATCGGATATGATACATTGGTCTGAACTGAAGGGTCAGTCATTACTACTCCTTGCTAAAAGGAATAAATAAGAGTTGAATGATAACGAGAACACTAAGGTTGCTCAAAGTGATTAATTCCTATATTGAAGAGATATGATCCTCGCATACAAGAAAGTAGGGGTTTATATACTCATCTATTAGGGTTACTTTATATGTATGAAAAGACAAAAGGGTATTCTACAACTAAGTTACATAAGACATACTAAAAAGGATAAAAGAGACAAAGAATATTCAGTATGAAAAGAAAGAATCATTCTGGAATACTATGTTAGAAGACACCTGTTGCTTGGCATTTGGATGGGAGAAATATGGTACAAGGTAGGTAGAAATAGAGTAACACTTATGGTCAAGGGCTGACCTAATGTGGACTAGGTCGAAGACTAATTAGTTCTTCTGAAGAGAAGTTAGTTTGATTCGAGGTTGGATTCTTATGGTTGGATTAGGAGCTTGCCTTGGCTACTCTTAGGCTATCTCCTAGGATAAAGCGTTGTTGCTTAATAGGGGTAGATTTGATATATGTAAGGATCTGATAGTTTGGTTGGCATGAGATCAACTGGGGATAAGAATCCTAGTCTTGGCTATAGCTTAGAGTTAATATCCTCCAAGCGAGTCCATGGAGTCCTCTAGCTTGACTACGCATAATTAGTCCGAAGGGTTGATTCTTATCATCTACTTGGAGGTCAGAAAAATTTGTCCTCAAATCTAGAACGATCTCTGCCCTTTCTTCTAAGGCGCTCATATGGTCTTCTTCTATTGGTTGGTGAGGGATTAGATTGGACACCTTGAAGGTGGAAGAAACTCCATAGTCATCAAGCAACTCGATTTGATAAGTGTTGTGGTTGATTTTTTTCAGGGCTTTGAATAGACTATCAACTCAAGGAGATAGTTTCTTCTATCTTAAGTATGGGAATCGTTTTCGGTTGAGATGTATCCATACCAAGTCTCTTGGGTGGAAAGAAATAGTTTAGTGGCCTCGGTTAACAATTTCATGCTGCTTCTGATTGAATTTGATGATCTTCCTGGTTACAGACTGGTGTAGCTCACGTAATTCTTGGGCTTGGTCCACTTCAGATTGACTCTCTTTAGTAGCTGTTGGGGTGCTAATCATATCCAGGGAAATGGTAAGGTTAAGGCCATAGAAGACCTCGAATGGGGTAGATTTCCTAGCGTCTTGTTCACCACTTCAGTCTGGCCATCAGTTTAAGGGTAGTTACTGGAGTTGAATACAAGTTTGGTTCGAAGTCTTCTCCAAAGAGTCTTTTAAAAATAGCTCAAGAATTTTATGTCCCGATCTAAGACAATAGTCTTCGGTACCCCATTTAGTTGGACAATCTCTTGTAAAAACAAATCAGAGATATATAGAGCATCGTTAGTTTGATGGCATGGAATGAAGTGCGCCATCTTACTGATGCAGTCCACTACAACAAAAATAAAATCTCTGCTTCTGGATGTCTAAGATAGCCTTAAGATAAAGTCCATGTTGAGGTCGGCCTAAGGTGAAGTTGGTGTTGTTGGTGGCATGTATTCTCCATAGGGTTCTCTCTTCCCCTTTGCACGTTTGTACACTTCACAACTATTAAACACCTTATGGACATCCTTTGCCAAACCTAGCCAGTAAAAGTTCTCCTTCAATAGATTGGCTATCTTGGTTTCCTCGAAATGACCAGATAATCCTTTGTTACAAGCTTCCATAATCTACAGGTTACCTGTGGAACAATTTGGCATGCACAACCTTTGATCCTTGAATAGGTAGCGATCCTTAAGATAATGTCCCTTGATAGCAATTCTATCCTTGCATTGTTTTATGATAGGGTCGAAATGAGAATCATGAGCATATTGCTTGGTAATTAGTGAGAATCCTAATAATTTTGTCTGCAAAGTGGTTAGCAACATTTGCTATCATGAGAGATCATCGGCAACTACATTTGCACTTCCCTTCTTGTGCTGGATGACATACGAAAAACCTTCCATGAACTCCAACCACTTGGCTTACCTCTTCGAAAGCTTGTTTGACTCCCCAAATGCTTCAGTGACTCATGGTTGGTATAAATAACAAACTCCGGTAGTAGCAAATAATGTTGCCAATCAATAAGGGCTCGATAAAGAGAGTACACCTCTTTCTAGTACATAGAATAGTTCAGGGGAAGACTACTAAGTTTCTCACTATGGTAGGCAATGGGCCGTCACTCTTACATTAGGACAGCACCAATTCCAACTCCCGATGCATCACAATCTAATTTAAAGGGCTTGTCAAAATCTGGCAGTGACAAGATAGGTGTCAAGGTTAGTTTTTCCTTGATCGCTCTAAAGCTCTGCTCATCTCGATCATTCTACCTGAATCCTTCACTCTTCTTAGTTAACTCGATCAATGAGGTGGTTATGTATTGAAGTCCTTAATAAATCGCCTATAGAAAGAAGCTAGGCTATGGAACTTTGAACCTCAGTGACATTCTTCGGCGTCGGTTATTCCATAACAGCTTGAATCTTCTCTTCATATGCTTGGATTCCTTCTCCTAACACTACAAACCCTAGGAATATCACCTTTTTCTAGCAGAACATATACTTCTTCACATTTTCATACAACTTCTTAGTTCGCAAAATGCTAAAGACTTTGTGAAAATATTGAATACGGTTATTCAGGTTGGCACTGTATACCAATATATCATTAAAGTATATGACCATACATCTCCTAATTAAGGATTGCATTATATGGTTCATTAATCTTATGAATGTGCTGGTGCATTAGTAAGTTTAAATGGCATAACCAACCATTCGTAGAGTCTGTGCCTAGTCTTAAAGGTAGTCTTTCATTCATTGCCTGGCTTCATGTGAATTTGGTGATAGCCACTTCATAGATCAATCTTTGAAAATATCTTTAAGCTATGAAGCTCATCTAACTTGTCATCGAGCCTCGATATCAGGTATCTGTGCTTGACAGTAATTCGATTGATTGCTTGGTTATCGATGTACATGTGTCATGAACCATCTTTCTTTGGAATAAGTAGAGCTGGCACAGCATAAGGGCATATGCTCTCCTTCACATATCCTTGCTCAATGAGTTGTCCACTTGTCTTTTCAAGTCAGCAATCTACTTAGGGTTCATCTTGTACGTAGGTCGGTTTAGTAGGGTGGCACTAGGCTATACATCAATATAGTGCTCTATGCATCGAACCGGTAGTAGTCCTCTAGATAGTTCTTCTAGACACAGGTTAGAAAACTCATTTAACAAGCTTCGGATCTCTTTTGGAATATTCTATAACTCCCTCATCTCCATCACTCTCCTAACCCACAGGAACATCGGTTCATCAACCTTCTCAGCAAATTGGAGCTCTCTATGGCTCATGACCAAGGCTTTCTTCTTACTAGCTCGGGTGAGCTGATTATGGGTTTCATTTACTTGGGCATCCTTAACAAAAGCATAGGTGTTCTTATACTCGTTGTGCATAACACGTCGGTCGAATAACCAAGGTCATCCAAGCAGCAGATGTAAAGCTCCCATAGGGATGGCATCACACACTACTTTGTCCCTGTATACATTTCTGACATGGAATGGTACGGTCACTTGTTTAGTCACGTGCAAGGCACCCTTGCCATGAAGCCAATGTAACTTGTAAGGTTAGGGATGCTTTGAGGTCGGTAGACCTAACCTTTGTATAAAGGATTGCGTAACCACATTAGTCCAACTTCCTCCATCTACTACGACTGTGTAAATTGGCCTTTGACGGTATACTTGGTATGGAATAAATTCTCTCTTTGGTCCTCTTCAGAGTTTAGTAAGGAACTTAATACTCACTTCAGGACTAGAGTCATCACTTCTCCCTCATTAGCAAAAACATAAGTCTCCTCTTCCTCTTTAGCCTTGGGTTTTCCAACATTTTCTTCCTTATCGATCTCACTCTCATCAGTGCTATCGACTACATCTCCTTAGACCACCATGATGCATTGATTCGGACATTTAGCAATTGTAGTCTAAAGCCCAAGCATTTAAAGCATTTTACCTCACTGGTCTTTTGTCCGGAGGTTTGCCCTTTCTCATATGTTCTCAAAATCGGCATAACCTCGGATCGGCCTGCTTGATCGGCTCGGCTCGGCTTGGTTGGCTTGCTTGGTTGTCATCAAGTCTATCACTCCTTTCCTCAGCTTGATATGGTCTCCTTAGCTTGGCTTAATTAGGTCAACGTGGTATTGGGGCTCGCGAAATTGTTTGCCCAAGTCGGCTCGGAACATTTCTCCTTTGCTTTTAGACCCTCTATGCGATTTCGATTGCCTCTTCTAAGGTATAAAACCTCTGCACTTCTACAATGTTGCAAATCTCATACTTGAGCTTAGAAATGAATCTCGATATTGTACGAGCCTCTGGCTCTTCTATGTTGGCTTGGATCATTAACATTTGGAACTCTCTCACGTAGTCATCTATAGATTAGCTTCCTTAGCGAAGCTCCTGCAACTTTGCAAACCTATCTTATAAATAAGTCTCGAGTACAAATCTACCTCTTAACAACCTTTTCATGTCATCCCAAGTTCTAATACCTTGCCTTCCATCTCTTCCTTTAGCTACATTAAGATTCTTTTACTACATGGTAGCATACCCTGTAAACTCCAACACAGTAAGTTGGACTTTGATCGTATCTTCATACCCATAACATTCAAATACTTTCTCAACCTTCTCTTCTTACTCTAAGTATTCATCTACATCTACATCTCCACTTCCACCGAAGGGCGGGATTTGCACCTTAACATTGTCTAACCCTTAAGGAACTTGGTGTCCTTGTCCCTACACTTAATAATAGTCTACTTCTTCTTCACTAAACTCTTCAACATCCATCTCCTCATCATCTTCCCTAATCTCCTTCGACTCTAGTCTTCGTCTAGCAGCTCTGTCTACTATACCTTTAGCTTGTGGTGATCAAATTGGGTGATTGGTCCAATTGCCTTGGCCATAGTGTCTTGTAGGGGCATCTTCCTTGAGGTTTTACTGCTACACACCTTGGGGTTATTGTCTGTTAACTTGCATTGCGGTGACTAGACTCTTAACAAGGTTTGTAAGTTTGTCAAGTTTATCATCAACTGACCTTAGGGTGTTACTATCATTATAACCACGATTAGGTTGAGCATTATTACCCTGGTCACTAATAACTCCCTGAACACTTGAATTTGACATGGTATAGTATTTCTCAAATGGATTAATAACTCGCTAACAACTTTAATAGCTGATAGCCACTTAAATAGAATAGAAACAAACTTGCTCTATTTTCACAATGAGAAATAGATAAAAACTAAGTAACAATAAAATCACTCATGCTGTCACACCAATACACACTACAGTAGCTACGGAAGGAACATAGTATCCACTAACAGTAAAGATTACCAAAACTTCACTGCAACTTTACGCTTCCTTACGGAACTGTGCTTTGATACTAACTAAGTTGATGCGTCTTCGAGGTTAGACATACGGAGAGGTACCACAACAAAGTGAACTAGAAATAACAAAAGAAAAAGCTAGCTAAGCCTAGGTAGCTACCAAATGGATGTGTTGCACCACTTGATCCTACTCGGCCTATAATTCATCGGATATGACATACCGGTTTGAACTAAAGGGTCAATTGCCACCACTTATTGCTAAAGAGAATAGATAAGAGTTGAATGATAACGAGAACAATAAGGTTACTTAAAGTGAGTAATTTCTGTATTGAAGAGATATGATCTTCGCATACAAGAAAGTAAGGGTTTATATACCTGTCGACTAGGGTTACTTTACATGTATGAAAAGATAAAAGGGTATTCTACAACTAAGTTACATAAGACATACTTAAAAGGATAAAAGAGGCAAAAAATATTCAGTGTGAAAAGAAAGAATCATTCTAGAATACTATGTCAGAAGACACCTGTCGCTTGGCATCTAGATGGGAGAAATCTGGTACAAAGTAGGTGGAAATAGAGTAAAGCTTTTGGTTAGGGGTTGACCTGGTGTGAACCAGGTCGAAGACCAATTAGTTCTTCTAAAGAGAAGTTAGTTTGATTCGGGGTCAGATTCTTGTGGTTGGATCGGGAGCTCGCCTCAGTTACTCTTAGGCTATCTCTTAGGATAAAGTGTTGCTGCCGAATAAGGGCGGATCTGAAGCATGTAAGGATGTAATAGTCAAGTCGGCATGAGATCAACTCGAGATAGGAATCCTAGTATCGACTATGGCTTAAAGCTAGTATCTTTCAAGTGAGTCCTTGGAGTCCTCTAGTTCGGTTGTATGTGATCGGTTCGAAGGGTTGATTCTTATCAAATACCTATTGACCTAGTATGATGATCATGCTTTACTTATACAAGCGCTTTGGTAAGTGGATCAATAACATTGTCATTAGTTGATACTTTGCATATCTTGACATATCCTCTCTTGATGATTTCTTGAATAAGATGATAGCATCTAGGTATGTGTTTAGATCGTAGATGTGATTTAAGTTTGTTGACTTGTGCAATAGCACCATTATTGTCACAGTAAAGATTTATAGGATTTGTAATGCTAGGAACAACACCTAGTTCAATGATGAACTTCTTGATCCAAATTGCCTCCTTAGCTACATCTGATGCTATTATATACTTAGCTTCAATTGTAGAATCTGCTATAGTGCTTTACTTTGAACTTTTCTAGGTTACTGCACCTCCATTCAATCAAAATACATATCCTGATTGTGATCTAAAATCATCTTTGTCAGATTAGAAGCTTGCATTAGTGTAGCCACTTATAACTAGCTCATCTTCCATTGCCCCATATATTAATAATACATCTTGAGTTCTTCTTAAGTACTTAATGGTATCCTTGATTGCTGTCTAGTGAGGTTCACTGGGATTTGACTGGTATCTACCGATTATGCTTAATGCATATGACAAATTTGGTCGAGTGCATAACATGGCATACATGATTGATCCAATAGCCAAAGCATAAGGAATCTTGCTCATGCGATATCGCTCATCCTTTGTCATAGGATATTGAGTCTTGCTAAGATTTATGCTATGCGACATTAGCAAGAATCCTCTTTTTGAATCTTACATGCTGAACCTATTCAAAACTTTGTTTATGTATGCACTTTGACTTAGGTTGATAAGCCTTTTAGATCTATCCCTATCGATCTTAATGCCTAGGATATAGGCAATGTCACCTAAGTCTTTCATTGAGAAACACTTCCTTAGTTAAGACTTAACACTTTGTAAGGTAGGAATATCGTTTCGAATGACTAATATGTCATTTACATAAAACATTAGAAATATAACTATGCTCCCACTAATTTTCTTATAAACATAAGTTCAATCTTCATTTTTAGTGAATCTAAACTCTTTGATTGCTTCATCGAAACAAAGATTCCAAGTTTGAGATGCTTGCTTCAATCCATAAATGGATCTTTGAAGCTTGTAAACCTTTACAGAATCCTTAGGATGAACAAAACCCTTTGGCTATGTCATATATATATATATATCCTTGAATAAGTTTCCGTTAAGAAACCTTGTTTTGGCATCCATTTGCCAAATCTCGTAATCATAATACGTGGCTATAGCAAGAAGGATCCTAATGGATTTAAGCATGGCAATTGGTGAAAAGGTTTCATCATAGTCTATACCATGAGTTTGTTTGAAGCCCTTAGCCACTAATTGTGCTTTAAAGGCATGCACATTGCCGTCCATGTTAGTTTTCTTCTTGAAAACCCATTTGTACCCAATGGTCTTAGTACCTTCAAGTAGATCAATCAAAGTCCATACTTAATTGTCATACATGATTGCATTTTAGATTTCATGGCTTCCGGCCCTTTCTCAGAGTCTGGACCTAGCATGGCCTCTTGATAGGTAGTGGGCTCATTTTGATTCATGAATAACACATTAGACTATTTGTTATGAGAAATCTATATCTCTTTGGTTCATGTCACACCCTACCAACCTACATGGGCCTTGTGTTACTTATGGAGGCTTAACAACTAATTGTGAGTCTTGTTGAGTTTGCACCGACAGTTCAATGCTATTTTGTGGATCTTGTACTTCTTTAAGATTTACTTTGCTCCTGTTGGTCCTTTCAAAAATAAAGTCCTTTTCCAAAAAGATGCCATTCCAAGCAACAATACTTTGTTCTCAAAAGGATTATAGAAATAGTATCCTTTCATTTCTTTTGGATGCTCCACAAAAAAAAAAAGAAAAAAAGAAAAAAAAACATTTGTTACATTTATATCCTAATTTGTTTGAGACTTGACAATTTACATAAGCCTCACTACCCCAAATTTTGAGAAAAGACAAACTAGGTTTCTTCCTAATCTATATCTCATATGGTGTCTTTTCAACTGCTTTAGAAGGGATACGGTTTAATGTGAATGTAGCTATTTCTAGGGCGTAGCCTTAAAAGGATGAAGGAAGATCTATTTGACTTATCATAGATCGAACCATATCTAATAAGGTTCTATTCCTCCTTTCAGATACACCATTCTATTGTAGTGTTCTAGGTAGAGTTAATTGTAAAATAATTCCACAATTTTTAAGATGATCAGTAAACTCTTGGCATAGATATTCAATACCTCGATTTGATCAAAGTGCCTTAATCATTTTGCTAAGTTGATTTTGTACTTCAATTTGAAAAGTTTTGAACATTTCAAATGATTTAGATTTATGCCTCATTGATGTACCTATGAGCTTAGCAATCACTAGGGCTTACCACGAAAAGGGCAACCAAAATGGGTCCTTCATAATAATGAAGAAAATGAAGTGAAGAAGTAGAAAAACATGGTAGCTTACATGAAGCTATACGGAGGATGTGACTTACCAATGAACACAACACAACTCAACACTTTGCTTGATATGATGCATAAATTGATGTTGAGTCCGCTCGTCACTAATCTCGAGCTACTCGGCAAGATTAGATAAGAGTATAAGAAAATGTGCTTGGAAAGGAATATCTCATAAGAATAAGTATATTCAATATTTGGAAGGGATGTATCATATTGCATGTTAGGACCTTAAAGGGGGCCTAGTAGGATTACTTAAAATTTCCATAACGTATGCACCCATGATATGAAAACTGCTTTGTAAATCAGAGGTTGCAAGACTCTAAATGATTAATTATTAGGGATGTTGAATTGTTAATTAATTAATATATTATACGATATAAATAACTATGGATATCCAATATTCTATAGTTCCTCAGAACCATAGAGAATCTGTATCCCTTACTAAATGATAAGATTGAATAGAATAAACTTGAAGTTTAAACTTATTGAAGTTATTAAATCTAAATATATAAGTACATTTAAAATCTCAAATGAGCTATACAATCTTTCTCTAATTCTAACTTCCAAAACATATTAATACACACACTCAATGTTCGACTCTTAACCCATGCCCAAATATCTAGCACCTGCAAAAGAAAAACTATTAGATGCTAAGCTACAAGAGCTTAGTGAGTTATCCCTTATACTATACTGACAAGCAAGTTATTAAACAAATTATTACAATCATATGAATTCATGCATATGCAGTATGTCAAACAATATATGCAGTTGATCGGTGCTACATATAATATCAGATTTTAACGCTCTCCGAGATAAGGGTTAAAGATACATTGGCACCAATCACAACCAGGCTTTAGCACCTAGGTTTTTACCCATAACTTTGAATTCCATAATCCATAAAATATATTTCCATTTCTAAGAAGTCTAATAGTACACAAAATTCCAGGCTTAGTGGTGAGGTGGCCCCTATAGTCCATACTTACACCTTACAGCGGAGACTCTAGACTTGACCTTCAGCCATACGGTTGGTTTCTCCATCGCTTAGTAAGCCCATAGGTTTGGGTAAGGTCATGTTGTATGAGTGCATCGTACAAAAATACTTTAATATATATAAACAACCCCTACAAAACCTCTCTTTACCTCCGTATGAAATGATGGTTGGAATAAGTAATGCAATGCATGGATAATGCATGTCCCTTTTAATTTAAGATAGCCAAATATAATTAAGTCAAATTATGTAGCGATCAATCAATATCAGCAAACCATCCAAATCATATAACAATCAATCATACAATCAAATCCTCAATTACTGTATTTTACAATATTTTCATAGTAAGCAATCAGTATCGAGCATACAGTAAGCAATCAGTATCGAGCATACGGTAAGCACATGCATATCCCGAATCCTCATGCATCAAGTTATTACTATTTAAGTTAAGTGCACTTACTACAAACATAAAACAAGTATAGAGTCATCGGGAGTACTTACTTGACTATGATGACTTGCTTTAGTTGTAATAATCGATAGAAAGATCCTGGCCCTCATAGGGATCACCTGATCATTACGAGATAATAGGGATAATAAGTAATTGAATTAATTAACGGTTCTAAATATCTATCTACCTAATTCTACTTAGATTACTATAAGTTTTTACTTGATTAAACCTAATTGTTAATCGTATGTAACCTTTTCATTTTGTTTTCAATATTTATGAATTTATAGTCGTTTTTTATCGTTTTCGAATGCACGTTTACACGGTGATGTTTGTTTTAGATGTTAAGACCCGTGTTTTACAATATAGACTAAATTTATTGAAATTCTAACTATTGAAGCTTAATTATTCCTATTGGCTAGTTTTATGTTCTACTTTAGTAGTCAGTAGTTTCATTAGCCATTAATTCTTACACTTAAGTGATCTGATGATTTATTATGTTAGAGGCTTATGTCATCGCTCGCTTATGTCATTGCTTATATCATCATTTGCTTATGTCATGGCTTATGTCATCATTTGATTAGGTCATTACTTACATCATTATTTGCTTACATCATCCATTACATATGTATACTTATCCTTATGTATTTATATACTTTGTACGTATGTTATATTTATACTTATACTTCTAATATACTAACATGTATACTTGTGTACTTATACGTACACTAATACACATACCCATATACACATACGGTGACATACGTATTTTTATATGTATTTTCGTATGCCTTATATACCTTCTTAAGAAAACTTCACCAAACCCATATTTTTGCACTTTAAGAGTTTATTTAGCAAGATATATGTTTGTATAGTTAGTATATATCTCTTTTTAGGTTATGTACACAATGGGTATTTATGTACTAGAGTACACAATGGGTATTTATGTACTAGAGTACCCATACATGTATCCCTTAAGTATATTCTTGTATTCCCATGCTTAAGTATATGTATATGTGTTCTTCTTTCCATTTAGCTAAGGATTTATACACTTATACTATAGGCTTCACTAAAACCCAAATATGTACACTCCATATATATTCACTTGATGTATGTACATAGGTATTTCTACATGCATAACTAAGTATTTCTACACTCCTAAGCATAAGTATAAGGATTCCTTTCTTCCATAACACAAAGGCACATATTACATAAGGTTCTTACACTAATCTTAGATAGACAACTAACTCACTAATTAAGATAAGAAATCATATAAAACATACCTTTTTCTTCTTTATAATTTGAAAAGGAAAGCAAGTAGATATAGTAGATTGGTATGTGGTGGTATTTGAAATTGTGAAAGTAAAATTTTGGAAAAGTTGAAGATGACAAAGCAAAGGGGAGTTCACAGTTTGAAATGGAAGGGGAAAAGGAGTTGTTCTTATCTTAAATTGTGTTTTATAGTTGAGAAAAGTGAAGTCTAGAAGAGGGAGATGAATGGACGGAAAAAGAGGGAAAAGAAAGGGAAAAAAAAATCAAAAGAAAAGAGAAGAAAACTCTAGATGACAATGACACATGTGTTGACCTTTCAACAAGTTGACTTGGTCGACTTTTGACTTGGTCAAATGTTGACTTAGTCAACTCTCTTAAAATTACATGTAATTTTAATGTATATAATGAGGTAATTAAGGAAAATTGGGAAGAAAATTAAGGAAATGTGGGGTTTATTAAAATGATTAGTAAAAATAGTTAATGAGATGTCTCTCTCAGTATTTATATCCTAAATACATTATTTAGTATGGTACTTAGTGTAACTATCATGAAATATACCATTTAGGATGCAAATGTCTGCTATATGTAATATAAACATCAAATAATCACTTAACTCTATATAACACTAACTTGGTTATATGATTAGAAGTGGATGTGATATATAATGCAATATCTTAGTTTCTAACGGATTTCTTTAGTATTATATGTATTTATGAATGATTGAAAATTATCTTTAATCTTTTAATAATGATTTATTATAAAACTAAGGTTATATTATCAATTAGGGTTTTAAGGTAAATTATGGTGAATTAGTGCTTTTCTATTCTTAAAGTTATAGTTTTAGGGTTTCATCACTTTCGAGCACAATTTCTAGTGTTTATATACATTTAGGGTATAAAAGTTTTCTACGCAATTAAATCTTCGATTATTATTTTAGGGTTTTCATCTTAACTAGCTTTATCAACTCTTAGAGTCTTCAAGCATGCTAGGGTCTACTTTAGGTATTAGGTTAGGGGTTTACATTGCAGCTATAAAGAAAAGGGACTATTTATAGTAAGTCTTTAGGGCAATAAGGAAACCTAACTAATTATAATAAAAGGGCAATACAAAAAATACTATAATAGTTGATATGGCGTAGAGTGTACATAGTGAACACAAACTACGAACGAGTACTCAGAGTTCAATAAGAGTGAGAAATGAGTAAATGGAATGGGGATTTGAATGCGAATGTGAATGGATATCACATACAAAAACACAAACACAATTAGGGGATATGCTCGAAGTGGATTTTGATATGACTTACGCAAACCAAACCAATGCTCGGGGTTTTAAATGAGGGTTAGGTGTGATGCACTAACTCACTCAAATGAGGTTCACCACAATATTGAGAATAAGATTAATAAGAGCATAAAAGGATTAAAGAGGAATAACACACTTATTAATTCGAAGAATAAGCTTAAGTAGCTTACAAAGATGTCAAGTATATTCTTGCTTAAAAGAAGGTATGACTATCCTCTATTAATTACAAATGTTACTATTTATAGTACATCCTAAAACCTTAATGGCAAAATTGTAAATAGAGTACAAGGCCTTAAACCTTAAAGTAAGCCTACAACTAAAGTTAATGAAAATATTTACAAGTGTACAAAACTGTATGCTTAGTAAGGATGTTGGCATGTAGGTCATTTGAGTCATCATGGAATGAGTAGTACTCGAGCTGGGTGAGGTTCGTAATTGGATGTCTTGGTTAGAGTCAGGGTTATTGAAGTCCTACAGGGCTTAGATGAGCATCTTATGAGGTCGGCCTACAGTTGCGAGCTCTAGAATTAGTCGACATTAGGTTAATAGAACCATGTTGAACTTTAGGCTGTCTAGTCTTTTGGCTTCTTAGTAAACGATAAATCTGATGCCGAGTTGTTTATTTTCTTCCTCTTGGCCTTCTGGTATCACTTTGGCCTTAAATGGGTGGGTCATCCATGCTCAGGGATAAGTCAGCCTCTGTTTAGAACAGGTCTCCCTTGTTTTAGAACACGTTGGCCTTGGCTTAGAACAGGTCAACCTCAACTTGGATATATTTGTAGGCTGATTCTTATCATCACTACGGGGCTAAAAAGAAGTCATCCTCAACTTTAGATAGTGAGCATGGGCCTAGATGCCGAATAGACTCCTCTTTCCTTTTCTTGTCACCATGGGCTCTGGGTTGCATTAAATCTCCTCAATAGTAATGGGGGTTAAGTAGTAGCTCTTCCTATCCTTTCGAACTATGTAAGTGTTGAGGAAGTTGTTGTAGATCACTCTCTGGTTGTACTCCTAAGGTTGGCTAAGAATAAGATTGGTAGCATTCATAGGCACTACATCAAAATCTATTTCATCCTCATACTACCCTACCTTGAATGCAATTCAAGCTCTCTTATGTACATGGACCATACCCTTATCATTGAACCACTTTAGCCCATAAGGTCGGGGAAGCGGGTAAGTTGACAATTTCATGCTTGTAATAAGCTCAGTAGAAACAATGTTGGTGTAACTACGTCCATCAACAACTAGGGAATAAATCTTGCCATTCACTAAAGATCAAATCTCGAATAAGTTCTCCCTTTGATCATAGTCTTCTTTTAGGTTAGCTCATCGGCTCGTCATGGTTAAGAATTATCCTATCCCAAGATAGATGTTTATTGTTCCCTTACTTTCATAGCTCTTATCACTTTGGCTCTTTGCTTGGGCACTCGGTCCTTTACCTTTTAAAATCATGACCCTCCTGTTTAGACATTGGGAGGCAATATGTTCGTATCACAAACATTAGAAGCACTTAACTTCTCGGGCCTTGGCGTTGAGGACTTTCTCCTTCTCTACTTTCTTAGTCTCGGCCTGTTTAGGACGACTAAACTCTCCTTTCTCTATCCTTTGCTTAGGCTTTTTCTTCTCTCCATACCTCTTAAGCTTAAGACTACCATGTTGAGGTCGATTAGTTGGCTTCTAGCGCCTTCTTCTCCTTTATCTCTCCACCCTTAATGCCAAATTGATTAGCTCCCATAGGGACAACATTGTATACTACTTTGTCCCTATACACATTTCTAATATTGAATGGTATGATTACTTGCTTTGTGATGTACAAACTACCCTTATCATGGAGCTAATGCTATTTGTAAGGTCGGGGGTGCTTAGAGGTTGGTAATCCTAACCTCTACACAAAAGATTACGTAATGATATTAGTACAACTTCCTCTATCCACTATGATGGTGCATAGTTATCCTTTGATGGTATACTTTGTATGGAATAGATTCTCTCTCTAGTCCTCTTTAGAGCTTAGCAAAGAGCCTAGCACTCATCTCAATACTAAGGTTATCACATCTCCCTGGTTAGCATAGATACAAGTCTTCTCTTCCTCTTCAACTTCAACCTTTCTAGTATGCTTCTCTTCCCCTGGCTTACTCTCATTGATGCTATCCATTACATCTCCTTGGAGCACCATGGCACATTGGATTGGATACTTAGTAGCCATGTGTCCAATGCCTAAGCATTTAAAGCACATCATTTTACTAGTCTTCCATTCGGAGGTCTATCGCTTCTTTGATGTCCTTAGGGTTGACCTAGTCTCAATTCAGCTTGGCTAGCTCAACTAGCCTACTCAGCTTTCATTAGATCAGTCGTGTCTTTCTTTGACTTAGGGAGGTCTCCTTAACTTAGCATCAGTAGGTTTGTACGGAATAGGGGCTTAGGAAAATGTCGACCCTAGTCAACTCGGAGCATTTCTTCTCTTTTTTTCCACCCTTTATGCTAACTTGATTGCCTTTTCCAAAGTATAAAACCTCTATACTTTCACAATATTGCGAATCTCATATTTGAGTCTAGAAATGAATCTCGACACTATGTTAACTTCTGGTTTATCTACATTGGCTTAGATCATTAGCATCTAGAATTCTCGCAAATAGTCATCAACAAATGAGCCTCCTTAGCAAAGTTCTTGCAACATTTCAAACGTGTCCTATAGGTAGGTCTCTGATGTGTCTCTAGGGTTGGACACATGGAGAAGCACCACAACGAAGCAAACCAAAAAGGAACAAAAGAAAAGCTAGCAAAGTCTGGGTAACTACCGAATAGATATGATGCACCACTTGATCTTATAAGGCCTATAATTTGCTGGATATGAGACATTGGTCCAAACTGAAGGGTTACTCGCCACTACTTCTTGCTAAAGCGAATAGATAAGAGTTAAAGGATTATAAGAACACTAAGGTTGCTCAAAGGAGACGTAAGTAATTTTTGTATTGATCAATTGTCTGCATATAAGTCAGTGGGGGTTTATATACCCATCCACTAGGGTTACTTTACATTTATGAAAAGACAAAAGGGTATTCTTACAATTAGGTTACATAAAATATACTAAAAGAGGTAAAAGAGACAAAGATTATTTAGAATGGAAAAGTGGAATGTTGTGTCAAAAGGTACGTGTCGCTTGGTGGCTGGACATTAGAAATATGATACAAAGTAGGCAAAATAGAAAAGTGTCTATAGTTAGGGATCGAGAGCTAGCCAGTCCTACTGTAGAGTAGTTAGCTTGAGTTTGGGTCGGATGCTTATGGTTAGCTCAGGAAATCAGATAGTTATTGGGTGGGAGTAAGTTTGTCACATGTGAGGATTTGATAGTTAGGTCAATAGGAGATCAATTTGAAATAGGAATCCCCATATCGGATATGTTTTTGAGCTAGTATTCTCTACATAAGTCCTTAGAGTCCTCTAGCTTAGCTACGTGTGATCAATCTAGGGGGTTAATTCTTATTAGTCTCAGGCACAAATCTATCTCTCAACAATCTCTTCAACTCATCCCAAGTTCTTACACCTTGTCTTCCATCTCTTCCTCTAGTCGTGTTCAGATTCTTCCACTACATAGTAGCATACCCAAAAAATTTGAGTGTAGCAAGACACACTTTATCAACATCATTATGCCCATAACAATTAAACACTTTCTCTACCTTCTCTTCCTACTCCAAATATTCATTTGCTTCTCTACTTTTGTTGAAGGGTTGAATTTGGACCTTAATATTTCAAGTCCTTGAGGAGCTCGATGCCCTTGCTCTTGTGATCTGTAGTACCTAGCCTCTTCTTCTTCTTCCTCATCAGTCTTTAATAAATGTGTAGAATTACACATTTATCTCTACCAAAATGGCACACATTCATACATGTATTAGCACATTTATTGCAAATTGTGCTTCAAAATTGATAAATACATGGTTTGAGTCAATTAATCACTAATCTCAACTAAAGGATTAAAAAAAGTGGAGCTTAAGTGGTCTATATGTCTTACTGGTTTTGAGTTCAAATTGTAAAACAACTTTTAGAATGAAAATGGCAGTACAATTCCATACTTCCAATATTTAGGATTGTCATCTTTTCAAGTGCACTGTTATCATTTAGAGGACTTTGAGTTACTGTCTTTTCTTACCATAATGATGTTATTACAATTAGAAGTAGCTCTTTAATATGTATAACTTCATTATAGATCAGCTAATCTAGGAGATGGATGCACTCTCTTTTGTGTAGAATAAATTTTAACAATAATTCTAGCCTTCATGTAGTGTTTGAGCTTAGCATGCATTATATGGGCATTAACCATGAGAGCCAAGCAATCAAGGAGTAGTAGCTACTTTACTCTAAGTGCAACGATTGAGAAGAACTTAAAACAAGTAGCAACTGCAGCACTTCAAATTCCAACCTATAAAATAGTTGAACTTGCAACTATCAAGCAATGCTAAGAGCTCAACTTGATTCCAATGTGACAAACACCAAGCTGAAGAGCTCCAATATCAGCCAACATGGTTAGCAGCTCCTGAACTCCAACATCAACTGCTGTGTATTGAAATTCATAGCAGAGCACTTGAACTGGATAGCAACTATAGAACAACCTTTGCAATAACTCAATAACGGTAGGCTATGGACTTAGTATTCGAGTGGCCATGAGAACTAAGCTTCATAATAGCACAGCATTACAATAGTAGCTCCATCTTAAGTGGATAGTAGTTTTACCATAATGAAGCAAACCAAAAAACAAACAGGGAAAAAGTTAGCAAAGTTTGGGTAGCTACCGAATGGATATGATGCATCACTTGATCCTACTTAGCCTACAATCTACCAGATATAACACACCAGTTCGAACTAAAGGGTTACATGCCACTACTCCTTACTAAAGGGAATAGATAAGAGTTGAATGATAATGAGAACACTAAGGTTGCTCAACCTGAGTAAATTCTGTATTGATTAATTGATTGTCTGTATACAAGAAAGTGGGGGTTTATATACCTATCCACTATGGTTACTTTACATATATGAAAAGACTAAAGGGTATTTTACAATTAAGTTACATAAATCATACTTAAAGGGATAAAAAGGGCAAAGAATATTTAGTACGAAAAGGAAAGAATTATTCTGGAATATTTTGTTAGAAGACATGTGTCACTTGATGGCTGGATGAGAGAAATATGATATAAGGTAGGCAGAAGCAGAATAATGCTTGCAATCAAGGGTCGACCCGATTCTGACTGGGTCAAGGATCAATCAATCCTATAAAGAAGTCAGCTGTATTGGCGTTAAGTGTCTGTGGTTGGTCCGATAACCTAGCTTGGATAGTCTTAGGCTATCTTCTAAAGTAAGGCATCGTTGTTAGGTAGGAGTAGATTTGACACATGTGAGGATCTAATAGATACGTCGATAGGAAATCAGTTCGACATAGGGATCCTCATCTTAGCTTTTGATTTTGAGTTAGTAACCTTCGCATGAGTCCTTGGAGTCTTCTAGCTTAGCTAGGAGTGATTAGTTTAGGGGCCTAATTCTTATCATCTACTTAGGGGTTAGAAAGATTTGCCCTCAAATCTAAAGGGGTATCTGCTTTTTCTTCTAAGGCATACGTAGGGTCTTCTTCCTCTACTGGTTGGTGAGGGATTAGATTAGACACATTGAAGGTGGAATAAACATCATAGTCATTAGGTAACTTGATTTGGTAAGCATTGCGGTTGATCTTCTTTAGAATTTTGAATGGACCATCAGCTCGAGGAGATAGTTTCTTCTATCTCAAGTGTAGGAAATGTTTTCGGTTAAGGTGTATCCATACCGAATCTCTTGGGTAGAAGGACAAAATTTTGTGGCCTCGACTACCAATTTTGTGCTATCTCTAATTGAATTTGGCGATCCTTTTGGTTATAGACTAGTGTAGCTCATGCATTTTTTGGGTTCGGTCAACTTTGGATTGACTCTCTTTAGTAGCTACTAGAGTGTTGATCGTATCTAGGGGAATAGTAGGGTTAAGGCCATAAATGACCTTAAATGAGGTCTTCCTAATAGTGCTATGGATTGTTCAATTGTATGTGAACTTTATAACTAGTAGGCATAGATCCCGATCTCTTAAGTTCTTTCCTACGATAGCTTGAGCAGATTGCATAGTGTCCTATTTACCACTTTAGTCTGGTCATCAAACTGAGGATGGCTATTAGAGTTAAATACAAGTTTATTTCCAAATCTTCTTAAAAAAGTCTTCAAAAAATAAGTCAAGAATTTTGTGTCCCAATCCGAGACAATATTCTTCAGTACCTTATGTAGTCAAATAATCTCTTGCAAAAACAAATCAGCAATATATAAGGCATCATTAGTTTGACGGCATGGAATGAAGTACGCCATCTTGCTGAAGCAGTCCACTACAACACAAAGATAGAATCTTTGCCTCTAGATGTCTGAGGTAACCCTAGGATAAAGTCCATTCTAAGGTTAGCCTAAGGTAAGGTTAGTATTGGTAGTAACATGTATTCTCCATGGGGTTCTCTCTTCCCCTTAACTCGCTTGCACTCTTTACAACTACTAACTACCTTATAGACATCCTTAGCTAACCTTGGCTAGTAACAGTTTTTCCTCAATAGATTGGTTGCCTTGTTCTCCCTAAAGTGACTTGATAATCCATTGCTATGAGCTTCCTTGATTAATAGCTCACATGTAGAATGGTTTGGTATGCAGAACCCTCAGTCCTTGAATAAATAGCCTTAAGATAATATCCTTTAACAGCAATTCCATCCTTACACTACTATAAGATAGAGTCGAAATGATGATCATGAGTGTACTGCTCTATAATGAGCGAGAATCTTAATAATTTGGTGCAAAGTGGTCAGTAAGGTTTATCGTCGTGATAGAGTGTCGATAACCACATTTGCACTTCCCTTTTTATGCTAGATTACATACAAGAACCCTTCCATAAATTCCAACCACTTGGCTTATCTCTTTGAAAGCTTGTTCTAACTTCCTAGATGCTTCAGAGACTCATGGTTTGTGTAAATAACAAACTTTCATGGTAGTAAATAGCGTTGCCAAATAGTAAGGGCTTAGTAGAGACAGTAAAACTCTTTCTTGTACATAGAATAGTTTAGAGCAAGACCAGTAAACTTCTCGCTATGGTAGGCGATGGGTCGTTGCTCTTGCATTAGGACATCACCAATTGCCACTCCTAATGCATGGCATTCCAATTCGAAGGGTTTGTCAAAATTAGGTAGTGAAAGGATAGGCGCTAAGGTGAGCTTCTCCTTGATCTCCTTAGAGCTTTGCTTAATTCGATTGTTCTACTTAAACCCTTCATTTTTCTTTATCAGCTCGGTCAAGGGGGCGGCTATGGTGTTGAAGTTTTTGATAAATTGCTTATAGAAAGAAGCTAGGCTATGAAGCTTCAAACCTTAGTGACATTCTTTAGCGTCGGCCACTCAAGAATAGCTTAGATCTTCCCTTCATTTGCCCGGAGTCCTTCCCTTGACATTACAAACCCTAGGAAGGTCACCCCTTTTTTGGTAGAACATACTTCTTCACATTCCCATACAACTTCTCAGTTCGCAAAATGTCAAATACTTCATGAAGATGTTGAACATCATCATTTAGGTCAGCACTGTGTACCAATATGTCATCAAAGTATACGACTACACATCTCCCAATTAGAGGGCGCAGTGTATGGTTCATCAACCTTATGAATGTGTTCTATGCATTAGTAAGTTTAAATGGCATAACCCACCATTAGTAGAGTTCGTGCTTAGTCTTGAAGGCAGTCTTCCATTCATCACCTAACCTCATACGAATTTGGTGGGAGCCACTTTGTAAATGAATCTTTAAAAATATCTTAGTGCCATGAAGCACATTTAACATGTCATTGAGCCTTAGTATCAAGTATCTGTACTTAATAGTAATTCAGTTAATTGTTCGGCTGTCGATGCACATGCACCATGAACCATCTTTCTTAGGGACAAACAGAGCTGGTACAGTATAAGGGATCATGCTCTCCCTTACATATCCTCGCCTTATGAGTTCATCCACCTGTCGTTTTAGCTCGGCAGCCTGCTCAAGGTTCATTCTGTATACAAGTTGGTTTGGCAAGTGGTGCCTAGCTACAAATCAATACAGTGCTCAATGCCTAGACTAGAGGCAGTCCTCTAGGCAGTTCTTTAGGGAATGGATTGGAAAACTAATTTAGCAAGCTTCGGATTTCATCAGGGATATCCTCTAAATCTCTCATATCCAACAATCTTTTGATCAATAAGAACATAGATTCTTTAGCCTTTTTAATAGCTCGGAGCTCTCGTCAGCTTATCACTTAGGCATTCTTCTTATTAGCTCAGGTGAGCTAATTGTAGGTTTCATTTACTTGGGATGGGGTCAAGGGTTGCAACATAATCTTCCTTGCATCCTTAACAAAGGCATAAGTATTCTCATACCCGTCAAGAATAGCACGTCGATCAAACAACTAAGGTTGTCCAAGTAGTAAATGTAAAGCTCCCATAGGGACAACATCGTACACTACTTCATCCCTATACATACACCCAACACTGAACGGTATGGTTACTTGTTCAGTCATGTGCAAAGCACCCTTATTATGAAGCTAGTGTAGCTTATAAGGTTGGGAATTCTTTGAGGTCGACAAACCCAACCTTTGCACAAAGGATTATGGAACGGCATTGGTACAACTTCCTTTGTCCATAATGATCATGCACATTTGGCCTTGGACGGTACACTTAGTATGGAACGGATTCTCCCTTTAGTCTTCCTCAGAGTTTGGCAAGGAACTCAGTACTCATCTCAAGACTAGGATCATCACTTCTCTCTGGTTAGCATAGATATAGGTCTCCTCTTCCTCTTTAGCTTCAGGTTTTTCAACATCTTCTTCTTTCTCGGGCTTGCTCTCATCAGTGTTGTCTACTATATCTCCTTGGAGCACCATGACGTATTGGTTGGGACACTTAGTAGCCATATGTCTAAAGCCTAAGCATTTAAAGCATTTCACCTTATTGGTCTTCTATTCGAAGGTCTACCCTTTCTCATATATCCTCGGGGTTAGCCTAATCTCGGGTTGACCTGTCTAATCAGCTTAGCCCTACTGGCTTACTCAACCGTCATCATATCGGTCATTCCTATCCTTAGCCTTGTATAGTCTCTTTAACTTTACTTGAACAAGTTGATGCAGAACTGGGGTTCAGGAGAATGTTGTCCTAGGTTGGCTTGGAGCACTTCTCCTCTATTTTTTGACCCTCTAGTTATCTTTATCGCCTTTTCTAAGGTATAAAACCTCTATACTTCCACAATGCTACAAATTTGGTACTTATGCCAAAAAATGAACCTTGATATTGTACGTGCCACTAGCTCTTCTACGTTAGCTCAGATCATTAACATTTGGAGCTCTATGACATAGTCATCAATAGTTCGATTTCCTTAGCGAAGCTTTTGCAACTTTGTAATCATATCTTGTAGGTAGGTCTCAGGTACAAATCTACCTCTTAACAACCTTTTCTTCTTATCCTAGATTCCAACACCTCGTCTTCTATCTCTTGTTCTGGTTGCATTCAGATTCTTCCACCACATAGTAGTATACCTAGTAAACTCTAGTGTAGCAAGTCGAACTTTGACAGCATCCGTATACCCATAACATTTAAATACTTTCTTGACCTTCTCTTCCCATTCTAAGTATTCATCTGCATCCCTACTTCTACTAAAGGGCAGAATTTGAACCTTAACATTGTCTAGCCCTTAAGGGACTTGGTGTCCTCATCCCTGTGCTTGGTAATAATCAGCTTCCTCTTCTTCCTCCCTAAAATCTTCAATATCTAGCTCCTCATCATCTTCCCTAATGATGTGTCTTTAGGGTTAGATACATGGAGAAGCACCACAACAAAGTAAACTAAAAATAAATAAGGAAAAAGTTAGCAAAGTTCAAGTAGTTACTAAATGGATATGACACACCACTCGATCTTATTCGGCCTATAATTCGCTAGATATGACAAATTGGTATGAACTAAAGGGTCACTCACTATTAGTCCTTGCTAAAGGGAATAAATAAGAGTTGAATGATAATGAGAATACTAAGGTTGCTTAACCTGAGTAAAATCTATATTGATTAGTTGATTATCTGCATACAAAAAAAGTAAGGGTTTATATATCTATCCATTAGGGTCACTTTACATGCATGAAAAGACTAAAGGGTATTTTACAATTAGGTTACAGAAATCATACTAAAAGGGGTAAAAAGGGCAAAGAATATTTAGTATGGAGTATCGTTGGGTTGCTGGATGGGAGAAATATGATACAAGGTAGGCGGAAGCATAATAACACTTGCAGTCAGGGGCCGATCGGATTTGGATCAGGTTGAGGGTCAATTAGTCTTGTAGAGAAGTTAGCTGTATTGGTGTCAGGTGTTTGAGGTTAGTCTAGTAGCTCAACCCGAATAGTCTTAGGCTATCTTTTAGAGTAAGGCATCATTGTTGGGCAGGAGTAGATTTGACACATGAGGATCTGAAAGATAGGTTAGTAGGAGATCAATTTGACATAGGGATCCTCGTATCGACTTTGGTTTTGAGCTAATATTCTCCATGCGAGTCCTTAGAGTCCTCTAACTTGACTATGAGTGATTGGCCTAAGGGCTTGATTTCTCTCACCCAATCTCCTTTAACTCCAATCTTTGTCTAACGGCTCGGTCTGCTACTCCTCTAGCTTATGGTAGTGGAATTGGGTGATTGGTTAGATTGCCTTGGCCATAGTGTCTCTCAAGGGTGTTTTCTTCTGAGTTATGGTATTGTACACCATGGGGTTGTTGTCTGTTAACTTGCATTGTTGTGACTAGGCTTTCAACAAGGTTGGTCAATCTGTTAAGTGTGTCATCAACTGACCTTGGGTTATTACTACCATTATGACCATGACCAAGTTAAGCACTATTACTCTGGTCACCAATAATACCCGAAGCACTTAAATCTGATATGGTGCAGTAATTTTCGGACAAATTAATAACTCGCTAACAACTTCAATTCCCAACAATCACTCAAACAAAATAGTAGTGAACTTGCTCTATTTTCATAATGAAAAATAGAGTAATAACGAAGCTACACTTACTAATAATGAAACATAATGTAGTAGCTATAGAGGGAACACAACAGCCACCAATAGCAAAGTTGATGCGTCTTTAAGGCTGGAGATACAAAGAAGCATTATATTGAAGCAAACCAAAAACAAACAGGGAAAAAGTTAGCAAATTCTAGGTAGCTACCAAATGAATATGATGCACTACTCGATCTTTCTTAGCCTACAATCTACCGGATATAACACTCTGGTCCGAATTGAAGGGTTACTCGCTACTACTCCTTACTAAAGGGAAAAGATAAGAGTTGAATGATAATGAGAATACTAAGGTTACTCAACCTGAGTAAATTCTATATTGATTAGTTGATTATTTGCATACAAGAAAGTGGGGGTTTATATACCCATCCACTAGGGTTACTTTACATGCATGAAAAGACTAAAGGATATTTTACAATTACGTTACATAAATCATACTAAAAGGGGTAAAAAGGGTAAAGAATATTCAGTATAGAAAGGAAAGAATCACTTTGAAATATTGTGTTAGAAGACATGTATCGTTTGGTAGCTAGATGAGAGAAATATGATACAAGGTAGGTGGAAGCATGGTAATGCTTGTAGTTAGGGGCCAACTAAATCTAGATTAGGTTAGGGGTCAATCAGTCTTGTAGAGAAGTTAGCTACATTGGCGTTAGGTGTCGGCCTGGATAATCTTAGGCTGTCTTCTAGAGTAAGGCATCGTTGTTGGGCAAGAGCAAATATGACACGTGTAGGATTTGATAGACAGGTCGGCATAAGATTAGTTTGGCATAAGAATCCTTGTCTTGGCTTTGATTTTGAGCTAGTATTCTCTACGCGAATCCTTAGAGTCCTCTAGCTCAGCTATGAGTGATTGGTCTAGGGGCCTAATTCCTATCAAGTTTAAGCCCCTGAGTAGACCTAACTATCTTAAGCTCACCATTTCACCTTTAAAGATAGTTCTTCAACAACTTGTGGACTTCCAACAGCAGTTGCAATATATGAACCAAACAAGAACCAAACAGGCAATGTATTTCCATCTAACATCAGCAACTAGATACGAGTAGTAGAGTAGAGCACTTTCCACACATTGTGGTAACTCGTACATTCATTTCCATAAGTCAAGCTTCTAAAGCAACAACTCTATATAGCAGCCAAGAAACTTAAGCTTACTCCTACTACTTTGTGAGAAGAAACAACAGCAACTACAGAGCTCTACTTGACCTGCAACTTGAGCCCCTATGTAGAGCTCTAAACAACTTAAAGGGAACATGAACAATAGTAGGACATTCCAAATTCTACTACAATTGCATATTTAAACTAAGTGAACTGCTATTTAGATGCCGAGCACAATCAACCCCTTGCACCATCTAACTCCGTAAGAGAAATTTAGCAGCTAGATAATTGAAGAGTAACTGCTAAATTAACAATTCATAAGCATGTCAAGCTCTACATGCCGAGTTGTTTTCTATAGAAAAATCTGAGCAACAACACTCTAAGCATAAGACAAGAGCCATGCTTCCAACTTTGGCCATGTACTTAAATTTCAGATATGATTGCAAAAAAATTAATGAATTCAGCATCTAAATGATTGAAGCATGACACATGCTTCATCTAAAAGCAAGCTTTAGTGCTCTACACTAGAAGCAAGCATGGAACCAACTTATCTGGCCTAGCTTCTCATGATAAGCGTATATAATAGCAGTCTGGAACTGAAGACCACAGCAATTTCTTGAATCCAAGCATGTACTAGATTAATTTAAGAACACCAATTCATTTCAAATTGTCAAGCATAGCAATTGCAACTAAATTGTACAAGGATCAAGAGCAGCTCTATTTGATGACAAACCAGCTCCTTGCACTAAGCAACTTTTAGCCAAAACAACATATGCCCAACAGTTGTTGAATTTCATCCGAGCATCTCCATATGATAGGTAGTAGCTAGCAAGAACCCAAACAATAGCTACAACACGTAAACTAGCCAAGAACACAGTAGTCGTAGCCAAGAATCAAGCATGCTGAATTCTACATAACAACAATCAATTCATCCAAGTTGTAACTAACCAATAAAATTTTCATTCATGAGTAATAGTTTATTTATTTAACATCAGATTACTACTCTTTTGGCTTGTTTGATTGCAGATATATGGGCATTAATGTGAGTTTAAAAATAGTAAAGCCAATAAACAGCAACTAGTTGAGACAAATTTGTACCTAAGTAGTAGTGGACATGAACTAACTTTCAGCAACTGTTTGAGTTCCTTTTCTAAATTGCACCCCTTGTCAGTTCTTCTCCAAGCAGTTAACAACTTCACCTTCTCGAACTAAGCATTCCAAGCTCCATCAAAGTATAGCATTTGTTGAACTTCACTCTACATGATAGCTGAGATGAACTACAAAAGAACGCGTGAGTTACTATGTAGTTGCTAATTTAAATACAAGTGCAACTGAGTTGGGGTAATCTATTGAACAAAAATAGCAACAAAGCTTCACTAACCAGTAGTAGCTCTAACTTATCCTAAGCCACTTGTCCAAATATACGACTAACAGCTGATCAATGAATAGAGCACAATCGTAACTTCCTACAATTACCAAGAAGGTCTTATCCATACATTAGGTCGTCTAATTCTACAGTAGCCATTGAACCAAACGGTAGCTGTAGTAAGCATGCATTCGACCAGTTGCTCATGGCATTCAACTTCAGCTCCATGTCAATTAAGAAGAGCAGTTGTAGCATTCAAGTCAAAACAACTAAGGACACTTAAGTTCACCGAGTGTAGCAGCTTACTTCAAACCGTGAAATTTAGTTATAGAATAGCAGTTGCATGTAACTCCAATCGAGCATTAACCAAATAAGAGGCTAGTGAGCTACAATCTCATAGAAAACTATAGAACTAAGGAAGTTCTTGCATACATGGTCAGTTCATGAAGTATTGGAGCAATTAAGGAGCTGCATGGTAACACACGTATAAGGAGTCTTCAATATGGACAAAGTAGGTTAATAGTCATATATTCTTTCCTCTTTAGTGAATTGAAGCAAAAGAATAGAAAGGGGTCAGCCATAAACTTTAAGGAAATTTTAGCCTAATGTCATATTTGGTGGCCTACACGTGGAAACATCAAGTCTCTGAAAGTGCTAATGTTAAAAAAAAAAAATAGATAGGAACTTTGAGGAATTCTATTTCGGGGGACTCTTGTTGCATGTGAGGTGGACTTTGTCATCTTTTAGGGGCCATTGTTTATTTTAGCAAAAGAAGTAAGCCCACATCACTGATAGGGAAAGGAAGGATAGTAGAAAAAGAGGGCAAATAGAATAGGAGTCAAGGAAGAAAAAGAAAAGGAAGACAATAGATGGGGATAGTAGGGACGAGAGGAAACATCTAGTAGCTTAGGGATTTTGAATTTTTGTTCTTTTTTTTTTTTAGTATAGTGAAGAGTAGAAACTTTATTTTCATTTTATTAATTTGATTATGTTTTGTTTAACATCAGGATTCTAAATCATTTCGTTCTAGCTCGCTAGAGAACTACCCCGGGTTCTAAATGAATCAAGACATGCTGATTTTATATTGGGTGTTAAGGTAGAATATAATGATTAAGGTGTTTTCTTTTCCTTATTATTTCAATTTTATATATATCTTGATTCATTTGGGGTTTGCGATGAGATATTGTACTTAGTTTATTTAGGTTTTGTATTGATTGATTTAATGAGTTGATGTGTTTTATGTATTATTTAGATATAGATTTTGAGTATTTGAATATTTTTCTATTGTGTTCATTGTCTAATTATTTAGTACTTAACCATTACTTTTTAGCTAGATAGAGTTATAGAATATCCATGAAGCTTTCGATAACTCGTATTGAGCATAGCTTGAATTTTTGAAAAAGCTCGTCATAGGGATATGTGAGTATTAATTAAATTCATGAACTCACGTACTGAATGTGGTTGAAAATATGGTTTAGGTCATGGGGACATGCTTAAACTTTATTTCTAACTAGAATAATAATTTTGGTGTGAGCAGATTATTATTTATTTGATAATTATAGATAAATTGCCTTGGTTGGTGAATTTATGCTATAATTAGAATTTTGCTACTTTGGGAGGTAGAGGAGTTATAGTGAGTTAAGTTAAGTCCTTTTAGTCAATTTTGAATATCGATTTAAGGCATTATGTCGATTCAAATGAGAATAGATTTACAAATCCCAATTTGATCTTTTTTATCTCCAAGACTCGGGACCCTCATAGTGTAGCTAGGACATTTGGTTTAATGCTCACCTTGTTATTTAGTTTTCACTCACTTTTAGTTTAATTATTGATAGCATAGCTTAGGGAAAAACTTAAATGATTTAGTACTTAACACTGAGCTCCTTATGGATTATGACCTTGACTCAACGTTTGTACTACTTCTACGACCCAATATACTTGTCGGTTCACGCTCATGCCTTCAGCGAGTCAAGCACTCTCCATAACTACTTCCTCATCATCCTCTTCTATATCCTCTAACTTTAACCTTCATCTAACAACTCGGTCTACAACTACTTTAGCTCGATGGGGTTGAATTAGGTGATTGGCTTAGCTGCCTTGGCCATAATGTTTCTTTAGAACATTCTCAGGTAGGTTATGATGGGGTATACCCTAGGGTTGTTGTCTGTTAACTTACATCACAGTAATTAGACTCTTAACAAGATGAGTGAGTCTGTCGAGTTTATCATCAATTGACCTTGAGGTGTCATTACCATTATGACTATGACTAGCATGAGCACCATTACCTTAGTCACTAATAACACATTAAACACTCAAATCTAATAGATTAACAATATAATATACAAAAAACACTTCTACCTTACTACTTAAAACTTCTACTAATACACTCTTAATAGCTTCAACACCTAACACCTAACACTTACTCAAACTCAACAAAAGTACACTTGCTTTGTTTTCGTAATGAAAAACAAAGTATAACAAAGTGACAACAGGAACTATACTTACCAACATACGAACCTCCACTTCATAGCTTACAGCTCACAACTCTAAACTTACTTCACGCAAACACAATGAATTAGCTATGAAAGGAACACAATAGCTATTAATAGCAAACATGAACCAAAACTTCACATATTCCCTCTTGGAACTATGCTCTAATATCAGTGAAGCTGATACATCTCTAGAGTGGAACACATGGAGGAGTGCCACAATAGGAAGGACTAAAAGAAAATAAAAAAATTTTAGCAAATCCAGGCAACTACCAATCAAATATGATGCACCAATTGATCCTACTTGACCTACAATCCACTGGATATGACTCACCAGTTCAAACTATAGGGTCACTTGACACAGCTTGCAAAATAGAATAGATAAGAGTTACGAGTGAGTGAGAACACTAGGGTTGCTTAATAAGGAAAACTAATAATATTTAATAATGAGGTGATGATGTTTGTGTACAATAAATGGGGGTTTAAATACTCATCCCATTAGGGTTACAGTCGTAATACTCCAAGGTTTCGCGCTAATACAATAACTCTAGGATCCAAGTTCTTAAATTTAGGGTACTGGTCTATATTATTCGTTTTATTTCAAACTTCACAGTAAGGTTAAAAAAGTTAGATTAAGTAATTCTAGTAAAGTTAATTTCTCAAAATAAGATATATAAAAAGATTAATTTAAGAAAAACGTCAATTCATTGATAAAGCATTTAATATCGAAAACGTGAAATTTGAGCTTTTAGAAATAGCGAGATATTAGAGATAAGTTATTTAACTTATAAAAATGATAAATGGAGTTGAATTATATCTAATATATATGTATTTACATATGATATGCATTATATGTATTAAATATATACATATAATAATAATAAATTATCAAAATAAGGAAAATTAATTAAAATAATAAATGGATGAGTCACTAAATGATGTAGTAGCTTGGGTATGATTTAAAAACATGACTCATCACAAGATTAACAAGTGACACATGGTGCCTAATTAACATGTAGGAAAAGGAGGAAATGACATATGTTATTACACTTTTTGGCATGTAAAAATCCTAAAGCCTACAAATATGACAATAAACATAATTTGCAATATTTTAGAAACTTGAAAACACAAGAACATAACTTTAGAAAATTAGAAAAAAATAAAATAAAAATAGAACAAGAAACAGGGTTGGAATTCGTCTAAGCTACTTTAGTAAGGAGTTGATGTCCTATTGTGGTAGCCTTTTAAGGTCCAATAGAAGGTGGCTAGAGGAGCTTTTTTGATAAGGTGTGGTGGCCATAGGGCAGCTGATAGGGATCAAGGACCGATCATGTGCTCCTGAACCCGAGGGCTAGCTTAGATGGTTTGCTGAGTTGTTTGATGTGAGTTAAGCGCTGAGGAGCAATGCTTACCCTAATCTAACCTGTCGAGCTATTTCACTCTCTACACCATCCACGGAGCTGTTGAGGTGATCAACTGACATTCTGAGTTGACCCCTTTGCAACACACTAGTCCAAGCACTAAATCAGGATACAGCCAACCCTAAAGTTTCAAGGCTGAGCTAATAATTGTCAGGAGTTGACCATCCGAGGTCAACCCGAATGTGAGTTGTCCCTAAGCCAATCTTTTTCTAGTTCCAGCAATCAGAGTTGCTGAACTATCGATGCCAACCGGACCTAATCAAGGCCTACCCTTGCTCAGTTCGCAATGTTATTAGGACTACAAAATGAGTAGAATTATGTGTGCGTTGTCTTTTTTGACATCCGTATTGTCTTTACAAAGGATATTCTTTTGACACGATTACATTGATACCCTTGTAAATTATTTCCCTTTTCCTAACTAGTAGAAATCCTTTTCTATAATTTCCTATAACTTAGGACTTACCTTAATTAGGTATTATAAATACTTACAAATTGTAATAGTTGCGATGATCAATACACTGAGAATATACTGAACTTTCTCGCTCTCTCGAGCTAAGTATCCTTTCTACTTACTCTTAAGCTACTTTTATTTAGCTTATTGAGCATGAACTAGTGTTGAGTGCCCTTCGACCATACTTATGCATCATATCAAGTGTGATCCAAGCTCGTGTGAGGTATTGGTGCGTCATATCCATCGTTGGTGTATGGGAACCCTTGTTTACCCTTTGACTATCATTTATCTTTTGGACCATCTTGTGGTCCCTATCATCGTGATATTAGAGTTTGGCTATGTTTGAATCTAGATTCTACTACTGTGTTCTTTGAGTGATTTATTACTCTCTCGTATGATAGAGGTTCTATTATTAAAATTAGAGTTTGGCAGTAAAGGAGTGTTTTATACTCAGTTTTCCTTTATTTTTTGATATGCAAAACAGAGCGTGGTTGACTGCTTATTTGTTGTGAAGTTGTCATGGTGTTGGAAGTATTGGTTATTGATCTACTATTGTTATTTGCGGAAAGAACTTCAAGTGGTATTATTAGACATCAATTTTGTGGAGCAACCATCAATGTTAGATTCAAGTGTTCAAGGAACTTTAAGAAACTAAGAAAGTAGAACTTGATATGGCTAAGGGCAAGAAGGAAGCTTCACACCTCAATTGATGGGTGACCGCTTGGATAGGCTTACCAACTTGGTAGCTAATTTGGTGACTATTATCCAAAAAGATAGGCAACAAGCTAGAAATTGCCCAACTAGAGAATATGAGTAGTAAGAGTGAGGCAATGGTCAATTTAGCTAAGTTAATGCCCTAGCTTGACCACCCCGAGCTGAAGGAATTGGTAAGGATGCTAGGTGAAGGCTAGCACTTGAAGAGATTCAAGAAGAACCGAAAGGAGATGATGATGCAGAGTACTACAAGGCTAAAGAAAGAAATGTATGAGCCCTTAGAGTTCATGGATTAAGGATGCATATTCCAAGCTTTTTTTGAAGTAATGATGTTGAAGACTACTTGGATTGGGTAGATAAGATTGAAAAGTGGTTTGAATGCGATGAAGTGTCCAATAATGCAAAGTTTAGACTTACTGTGTTGGAGTTTACTAGTTATGCCTCCTTATGGTGGAAAAACTTGCAAGCTACTAGATGAAGAGAAGAAGAGTAAGAAATTAAGAGATGGGATGAAATGAAGAGGGTTATGAAGAGAAGGTTTATGCCAAGATACTACCTTCAGGATGCCTTCAAAAGGCTATAAGAATTGAGGCAAGGAGGATCGACTGTTGAAGCTTATGTTAAGGAATTTCGGGTGTTGATGATCCAATGCGAAGTCAGCGAATTTGAAGATAGAATAGTATCTTGATTCATCAGCGGATTGAAATATGAAATCAGAGATATCTTGGAAACCATGGAAATTAGGTCTCTTGACGATACAATTTGAGTCACACAAAGGATAGAAAGTTGCCGAACAGGAAGGTTTCGACCTAGTTGGCTGACCAGATAGTAGCCAAATTGTTCCAAGTAGACTGTGTGAAGGAACCAACTAAGTTTGTTGAGAGCTGACCTACTCAAACTACCCGAGTAAAGAAGAAGCAAGTCCTAAGGAAGTTTGAGAAAGGCTAGAGTTCAGGTAGGAAGATCAGTGAGATTAAGTGTTTCAAATGCAAAGGATTTCGACATATGGCCACTTAGTATTTGAATAGAAGAACTATGGTGATCCGAGACAAGATGCTGATTCTCGATATGGATAGCACTGACGAGGAAGTAGATGAGCTGAAGGCTGAAGGAAGATGGACAAATCGAGTTGTCCGAGGAAGAAGTTATCTACATTGAGGAAGGTAACTTTATGTTGACCACTCTAGTGTTGAGGAGGATAATGAGGTTCAATCTTGCGCTCGAAGACGAATAGAGAGAAAATCTCTTCTACATTAGAAGCAAGGTGAATAAGTCACTGTATGCCTTGATAGTTGATAGTAGGAGCTGCACTAATAGAGTCTTTGCATTTATGGTTCAACAATTGAAATTGCGTACTAAGCCTTACCCAAAACCTTATAAGCTTCATTGGCTCAATGATAAGGGAGCCCTACAGGTGAATAAATAAGTGTCTATACTGATCTATGATGGTAGATATCGAGATGAAGTGCTTTGTGATGTATTGCTCATGAGTTCGTCATACATTCTACTTGGATGACCATGGATGTTTGATCGAGCAGTGATATATGATGGAAGGAGGAATACTTGTTCCTTAGAGTATCAAGGCAAGAGGATGAAATTGAGTCTTATGACTTATAAGCAAGTAAAGGTCATGTTGTCCCAACTGAGCCGAACCTTAAAGAAAGAGGCTTTGGTATTGACCTAAGTCAAACTGAAAAGAGAGATGGAGCTCCAAGAACTGACTTATTTATTGGTCTAAAGAATTCTGGAGTTAAGAACTGGGGAAGATGAGTTGCTTGCCAAGGTAAAAACCTCATTTGAGGAATTTACCGACCTATTTCTAGAGGAGCTACCAAAAGGTCTGCCCTTAATTCGAGGCGTCGAGCATCCAATCGACTTACAACTAGGAGTTGTACTGTTGAGTAACCTTACTTATAGGCTGAATCTTGAACAGGCTGTCGAGTTGTAAAAGCAAGTAGATAAGTTGATGAGGAAGGGGTATGTGCGTGAGTCCCTTAGTCCCTATGTAGTGCTAGCCTTGTTAGTACTAAAGAAAGATGGTTCTTGGAGGATGTGTATAGATAATCGAGCGATTAATTGAATCACCATCAAGTATAGGTATCTTATACCCAAGTTAGATGACATGCTAGATGAATTAAGTGGAGTAAGAGAATTCTCTAAGATCAACCTCAAATTTAGATACCATCAAATCCAAATGCTTGAAGGTGATAAGTGGAAGAACGCATTCAAAATGCACCATGGATTATATGAATGGCTTGTAATGCTGTTTGGATTGTTTAATGGCTGGGCACATTTATGCGCCTGATGAATCATGTGCTTCAAGACTTATTAGGGAAGTTTGTCGTAGTTTGTTTTGATGACATCTTGGTGTACAATCTTGAATTGGGGACTTACTAACAACATTTTCGAAGTGTCTTTGCGAAACTCTGAGTGAAAAACCTTACACCAATCTAAAGAAGTGTGATTTTTCCGATTTGAGGTGATATTCTTAGGATTTGTTGTATGTAGTGGTAGCATATGAGTTGATGAAGAAAAGATCAGAGCAATCACCGAATGGCCAGTACTGACCACTTTGGCTGATGTGAGAAGTTTTAGAAGCCTGGCATCATTTTATTATAAATTTATAAAGAATTTTAGTACGATTATGGCCCCACTCATCGAACTCTAAAAAAAGAATGTTGAATTCAGATGGGGAGAGAAATAGTAGAGGAGTTTTGAAGAAGTAAAGGATAGGTTGACCATAGCCCCTACCTTAGCTCTGCTGAGCTTCGATAAAGTGTTTGACATAGAGTATAATGTGTTCAGACTAAGCATAGGTGTCGTGCTGATGCAAGAGGGTTAACTTATTGCCTACTTCAACAAAAAACTTCGAGGAGCTACACTCAACTATTCTATTTATGACAAGGAATTCTACTCCTTAATCTAAGCCTAACGGTATGGCAACACTATCTGCTGCCTAAGGAATTTGTGATCTACATTGATCATGAATCCTTGAGATATTTAAAAAGCCAACCCAAGTTGTCATGGAGGTAAGCTAAATGGGTCGAGTTTATGCAGGGTTTTTCTTATGTCATAAAATACAAGAATGGAAAGAACAATGTAATGACCAACGCCTTATTGAGATGATATACCCTCTTGACCAAACTGTAAACAAGGTAACTTGGTTTTTCAACCATAAAGAATTTGTATGCCTTGGATCTATACTTTGGTCCTATTTATGCCTGATGTGAGGAAAGATAGACACTGGATGACTATCACAACAAAGACGGATACTTATTCAGGAAGAGGAGGCTATGTATCTCGACCTATTTTATGAGAGAATTACAAGTGTGTAAGGCATATGGAGGAGGATTAACTAGACACTTTGGCTAGTGCCGGACCCATGAGGTACTATCCTCTAAATTCTTTTGGCTAAGGATGAACAGAGATATCCAATCTGTACTGGAAAGGTGTGTGACTTACCAAAAAGCGAAGAGCCAAGTTGAGTAAGGACACTCTTTACCCTTGCCTATCCCGACTAAACCGTAGTTTGAGCTAAGTATGGATTTCATGTTAGGATTGTCAAGGACGTCCTGAGGAAAGGACTCCATCATGGTGGTCATGGATTGATTTAGTAAGATGGTACATTTCGTGCCCTACTCTAAAACTAATGATGCTTTAGCTATATCTTTTCTTTTCTTACAGGAAATTATCAAGCTTTAAGGAATACCTAGAACCATTGTTTTAGACCGAGACCCAAAGTTCATGAGCCACTCTTGGGGGACACTATGGAGGCGAATGGGAATTAAGCTATTATACAGCACGTCCTATTATCCATAGACCGATGGATAGACTGAGGTTGTCAATAGAACTGTGGGAACTTTGTTACGGGTTGCTGTTGGACAAAACATGGTTAATTGGGATTTGTGTCTATCCATTATTGAGTTCGTATACAATAGGATTGCCTATAGTGTAACAAACATGTCTCGATTCGAGGTCGCCTATGGGTTTAACCTCGATCTCTCAATGGACTAAGCACCCTAACCGAGACCTAATGATGACTAGCTAGCTACAGAAAGAGTTGAGGCCATCGTGCATAACCAAAGGAGGTGGGTCCAGATCACGAGATGGTTTAAAAGATAAGTAGCAATCGAAAGGTGAGTAGGGGTTAAATTGTTATGCTATTATGTTCGGTGTTAATGTTGTGTTTACGAATGATTATATTAACTTGAGAGTTAAGGCATTGCTAACTTAATTTTCTAGGTGTTTACCTAAGTGAACCCTAAGTAAGAAACTAGATTTCTATTAGGAAGAGTTCAAAAACTAGAGTCGGATAACTAAGTTAAATAAAACTTAAAAACTAATTGTGCTAATTGATATTCTTGAGTTGTTATTGCATATCATGGCATGGCATGGCATGGCATGGTACAAAAAAGGACTTATGGGTCAAAATTTTTAGAATGAGGCTTCTAAGTGATCAAGGAAAAATCGTGGCTTTATGAACTTAGTTTTTGATTGCTCGAACATCTTGACTATTTTGATAGTAAAATTTGATAGACTATAGTATGTAGTCTAAGTTGGCCTTATTGCCTCTTTAATTTGGTGAACTATAGTGTGTGGTCTTATTTTGTAAAACAAAGTTAGGAGTCTTACTTCGAGGCAGCTTCTTGTTGCCTTTTTGATTTTAGTAGACTACTATAGTGTTTAGTGTAATTTGGCAGCTCCTTATTGCCCATAGATTCCTAGACGTTATATCTAGATACCCAACTATGTCGACTAATTGGATGAAAATTGGAAGGGCATAGGATATTGGTATCAGTGCATGCCATTGAAATGAGCATAGCACGTTGCATTGTAAGCAATAAATGCTTAGTTGGGCTAATGTATATGTGAAGCTAAACTACTGGTTTTGATTGAAATATTTTAATTGTGATGTTGTTTATATTATATTGTTTGTTATCCACTCTCACTCAGCTTCAGTAGCTGAGAAGAAAAAATGTTTTATCTTCAAGTTAACATCATTGTCAAGGGCCCAACACTAGGGGGAATTTATATTAAGAGCACGACTCGGAGTCGACGACTTCTGTATGGAACCTGTACTAAGTTGGGAATCTTACTATTATGAAGATAACAAAAGAAAAAGGATAGTTCATGTTTTGGTGTAAATATTATGTTGTACATATAAGTTGTAATTGAATATGTAGCTGAACTTCGATGTAGCAACCCTTTTATCATATAAACAAAGTTGTCTTTTGATGAATGAACAAGTTGAGTTAACTTGTCAATAGGTATTCCTATGTGATTGTGCATTCCATTTTCATTCCATTTTTTTAATTGGAAAATATTTTTTAAGACCAAAATAATTTCAACATCTTCTCTAACACTTATACTTAGTTACTTGGAAATTCAAAGAGCACGATACTTGAAAATCAATTTTCTAAAAAGTAAACACCTAACTCTAACTGGTGGCACTATCTTATTCTTATCTCATGAATCTAAAGTTAAATACAAATGGTAACAATCTAATCTAAAGATTTTGTTCATTAATTCTAGAGTAATGTAATAAGTTCACTCCATTTGATCTTCATTCATAAACACAATGAAAACAAAAGTTACTTGTAATTTTTCTCAAAACTTGGAGATTTTAAGAAAGTAAAATAGACTTTGTAACCAAATACTTAACACAAATGTAATATCAATTCAACAAAGCACAACCATAGCTTTAATCCACTCTATGTATTCCTTACCCCCAACTTTCATTTCTCATATCATCTTAGCTCATCATCAAATGTAAATTAGAGAGGTAGGGTAAGAACAAAACTACCTTGAGAATTAAGTTGAGTTGCTTTGTTATCCATTCACTTTTCAGGTCCTCTTAGAGTTAAACTTGAGCTTCTTTAAAGATTTGCACAAGAATGGAAATCATCTCAAAGTATTTTATTTAGCCATTTTCTCAAAACATAAAACACAATTAGCAAAACATAAAGGAAAGTGCATGGAAATTAAATAAAACTCTAGTAGGTTGTCTCCTACTTAGTGCTTGGGTTTTATGTCCCTTAGCCAGACCCTTCTCATAATCATCATGGTGGATGGAAGTCAGGATATTTCTTGGCCCATTCTTTGGTGTCTCCATCTTCAACTTGGTCAAATATCTAGGAGCGAGGACCGTTCCACTCCTTAGCAAATTTATTTTTCAAATAATTGAAATCAACATGAATATCCTCATTTTCATTACTCTTCTCCTTGACCTTTCTCTCAAATGACATGATTTTAGAAGGCCCACATCTCAAAATTAGTGCCTTAATTGTTGCCAAAAAAAGATAGACCCAAAATTAGTGGTCGTGCTCCATTGTTCATTTCCATCATAATAAAATATGTTGGTAGCTAAAACGACCAACCTTTACAATAAGATCTGCCAGAAGTCCCAACAACTTCTTTGTTGACTTGTCAATGAAGGACATGACAAAATTTGCCTCCTTAAGGAATCCTTCCATTCTTAGTTTTCTCATCAACTCTCCAAACATAATGTTGTTAGAACTCCTAAGTCATGATAGGCTCTCGGAAAGTATTTTTGAAGAATAACAAAAGGAATGGTGAATTGGGTTGGATCTCTTCTCTTTGGTGGTATATACAAATATCTTCTCATATATAATACCCTTGCCGACTCCTTGATCTCCTCGTAGTAGGATGAAATCCTCATTTTCTTCTTTAATTATTGGCTTGATCTTAACTAACTTGCTTGACTTTCTTAGATCATTTTCTCTTGATTCCTCTTATGGTTCATTCTCCTCAAGAGCCTTACATTGAAATGGAGGGGGATCATCAACTTCCATGTTCTGGCTATCCTTAGAGGGATTGTCCTCTCCATTCAACATTTTAACTAGCTTTTCTTCAACCATTCTCTAAAATTCTTCTTTTGTTATCACCTTTTCCAATTCTTTATTATCAGCTTCTTCGTCTATACTCTCTTTTGAAATAGGAATTTCCAACTCTTCTCCTTTTGGCACAATCTCTTCAACATCCCAAATTCCTCATCAACTTCTTCTTCATTAGAACCTTTAATCTCCAAATGATCTTTCTTACAGTCATTACAATTACTCTTAGCGACATTTACATCTTTTGACTTCCTACTAGATGTATTAGCTTACGTATTTGTAGGTGCTCTTATCTTACTTGCTCTCTTAGATTCTTTTCAGTATTGCTTGGTAATGCATCTTACAATTTAGCACCTAACATCTTAGAAGTTTGTTGCAACTAGATTTGAACATTTTTCATAGCTAATTCTTGTGAGGACAATCTCCTCATTTGATCATTGTTCTCCCTCTCCTTTTATGACTAAAACTTTTGTTGTGTTCTTTGTTGTGGGGAACAGGTAAGAAATTTTGTCCAGTAGGTTGGTTATTCCCATATCTAAAATTAGAATTTTTGTTCTACCCTTGTGCAAAATTGTTTAGATATGCATTCCAATTGTTTGGTCCTCTTTGTTGAAAGTTGTTCATATAGTTGACTTCCTGAATGCCTTGTTCTTGTTAATGCTAATACAGGTAGTGGTTAAACTCATCATGATCAACACCACCATACTTCTTGCATCAAACATTTTGGCTCATGCTCTCTTTGGCATCAAGCATCTTGTTTAGTTTGTTAGAGAGCGCAACAACTTGCAAAGTTATCATGTTGAATTTGTCTTCCTTATCTATGCTCACCACTCTTCAAGCATTTGTTCTCTCAACATGCCATTTGAAAGAATTGGAAGCCATCTCTTTCATCAATTCATAGGCTTCTTTAGGACATTTTCTCATCGAGTTACCTCTAGATGTGGTACTAATCATGGACTGCAAACTTGCTGATAGACCATTATAAAAAGTTTGAACTTGTAACTTGATTGGTAATCCATGTTGTGGACACCTTCTTGACATCTTCTTAACATCTCCTTGTATTGTTCCCATGCTTCATACAATGACTCTCCATCATATTGGCGAAACATGGTGATGTCATTCCTTATATTCATTGTTTTGCATAGAGGGAAAAATCTTGAAAAAAGTTTTAGGCTAATTGTTCCTAAGTAGCGATAGAATGAGGTGGTAGAGAATATAACCAACTTTAGGCTTTATCTCTCAAGAAGAATGGAAATAACCTCAATCAAATAGCATCCTTAGAAACACTATTGCTTTTTAAGGTTGCATACGCTTTGCAGGTTGTTCATTTAGGTCTTCTAAAGCACTTCCACCAAATTGGTTCATTTGCACCATTTGTATCAATCCCGGTTTAAGCTCAAAATTGTTTGCTTATATAGCAGGCCATGCTACTATTGGTGCAAAACTATCCATGGTTTCTACTCCCATTACCATTAACATTCATATCATTTAGCCCATTACCATTCACATTACCATTTTGTCCATTAAATCCATTTGATATTCTTCTCCATTCATATCATCCATATTTACACCAATTCTTATACTAACACCATGTTTACTTCCTTCATTCAAATTCTCCAACGCAACAAATCTTCTTCTTTCTCATAGTCATTTATGAAATGTTATATTAACTTCAGGATTAGATAACAATTCAAAATCAGCAATTCCTCTTCTTAGCATAAAACAATAGAGGTTGTGAAATTTCAACACAAGGGTAATCCTAAGAGACTAAATACAAATGGTTTCAACAATCCCAACCTAATATAATCTGATGGCAAAAGGTTTATCTCTTCTCTAAACAACAAATCAAATCATTAATAGTGTCTTCACAAGTCTTGTAAAGCAACAAAACAATGTAGTAAAAATTTGTTAACAAAATAATGTAAATCTACTCTAAGCATGCAGAAGTAACTCTAACTACAACTAAATCTACTCTACTCTAAACCTAATCTTAGAGAGCAATACTAATCTAATATTACAAAACTTTCACTTTCCTTGCCTTTCTTGGTAATGGTGCCAAAAACATGGTGTTGAGATCTCACTTCCACTATTGTTGTACACAAATAAGAATTTGCCCCTTTTTAAAATAGTGGAATGCTATACTGCCAATGGACTTGCTTGCGGATAGAAATAAATAAATTTTAGTGGAGATCGTGAACAAACAGTAAGCATACCAATGTATTGATAGTATAGGGACAGTAAATAAGGTCGTATTTTGCTATGAAGGAAACAATAGAGTTTAGAAAGATAACTAAGTACTAGATTCTACCATTTCTACTCTAATCTAGGCAATCAATTGAGCAATTTTAAAAGAAAGAATAGGAAAGTTATCTAAACAGAAGTAAAAACTACAATATAATTAAGTATGGATTTTAGTAATTTCATAGTATTGGGATGTAGATTACTCTATAAAAGATATATGAGCAACAAGTAAACAATTGTCTAATATCATTGTGGCCATGCTATTAGAGTATTTATGATAGTTTAAACATGGATTTTACTCACATTCATAGAATTTATCTAACTCCTGTTTCATAAACTCTATCATGTAGCAGGAGCATTGTATTATCAATATCTCATCTATAATATCAACTAGCTATTCAAGTCTCGTCATTACTTGAATAACTATGTTAGAATTGATTTCTCATTCTAACCAATTTTTAGCTTTAAGTGAGTACAAGGATTTAAGTCCTAATTCTCAAGAATTGCCCATTCAAATTAGGAATCCTAGGTTCTATTCAAGGTTTTTGAATCCTATTACAGTATCTAGACCCTATTAGGATAATTAGAGGGAAGGTTCAATGTGTGGGAAATGCTATGTAGCTTGACATTAACTCAACACTCAAGTTATACTTAATTACACCATAGAACTAAGTACAATTCCAAATTTACACTCAAAATATAAAAACATCAATAGCCACAACTACTTCATCATGTTCATACACTACCCACAAGCATAATAAGCTCTAGTTATCATATTTAAGGAGAATAAACATTTAACACATAATGCACATGAACATGAAAATAAACATTGCATTAAACATGGAAAAGGTATGAGAAACATTACAAAACTGAGCTCCTTAATCTCAATAATGGAGTTCCTCAAGATTTTCTCAATAATCTCCATGGTTGCAATGGAAATCCACATATCTAAACCTTGAAAGGAGCTAAAATCCACTAAATGTTTATGCTACGATCATGAAAATAGAAGGAAAAACCATGTAAATCATAAAACTATGCTAAAAGTAACCTAAAATAGCCTAAAGAAGAGAGAGTGGTGAAAACTAGAACCTTGAACCTTAGAAATTACAAAGCAAAATCTATAGAAAATGAAGAAGAAGAAGTTTTTATATCAGGTAAGTACTGGCATGGCAGAAAGTAAGGGTACTATCATGATGATGGACACATGTCACATACTTCTCCTCTTTCCTTTTAATGAAACGGCACATTTTTACTTTAGGAGTCAAGTATACCATCATGACGGTACTTGATGGTTGCTAGGTATCGTCATGCCAGTATACCCTTCTAGTTTTGTAACTTGAATCGATTTTGTTCAAGGTATCGTCTTGACAGTAGATAGGCTTACCATCATGCTGGTAAATCCAACTCTAAGTTTCCTTCTTTTTCTTTTTTCTTTTTTCTTTTTTCTTTGTTTCTGGCTTCTTGAGTAATGGTAGCCTCGAGACCTGCAAGATCAAACATGAAGAGCTTAAATTCTATAAATATATGCTACTTTTAAGCATCAAGACATAGAAAAACGTGTTACATTTGTTTTGAGAAATTATATGTAATTTTAGTTAAAATTTATACACTTTTGCTTAAAAATCTATTGAATTACATATAATTATTAAAGAAATCTTTTAGATAAGTGTGTAGTTTCATATACTTTTCAGTACCCCTAACTTTATAACTTACTTGTCGTTAAGCAACCTTAAACCACATATAGAACAATGGGTAAAAGATGGACACTTTACTCTTTGTTTGTTAAGTTTATCCTCTAGTTCATACATACTGAGTTGTGTATTTTTAAATTCAGCTTTTAGCAAGCAATTAATTATTCATAAAAGCTAAGTAAATGGTTGAATGTACCTAATTACATGTCTAAGAGAATTAGTGAATTAATCTAAGGTTCATAAAGTTAAGCCTTTGATTTAACTCAAGATTGGATAACTCGAGATCAAGTAAGTTATCATAAAGGAAGAGAAAGACCTTTACAATTTATAGATTGATCATCGTGTATATAGCCCTAACCTTTCCATTAAGCTAACCATAATTTAGAAAAATATGACAAAACTAGAAGTGCTAACATGATCAACATAGCTTTCACTTGGCTTATGGGCTTGTCATGTTGGTATGTTTGCTTTGCAGTTTCAGAAACTATGGTAACACAAGTGAGAGCTCAATACTCAGGTTAGCAATAAAGTGAAACATGGAGGTCGAAATGGGAATCCTCTTCCTAAATGGGGCTTCGAGCTAGTATTCTCCATGTAAGGCCTTATAGTCCTTTAGTTCAACTATCAGTGATTGATCTAGGGAGTTGATTCCTATCATTGTCGATGCTCTATCAATATGACATGCACTTCTTACCAAGTTGCAAACTAGATTGCTAAGGTTTGGAAGCATCAAAGAACAATATCAACATGATTCTCATTTTGGTCCTATATATAGATGCTGTGGAGAAGGGAGAACAGTAGATGAATACCATGTGGAGGATGGCTATATGTTTTGAGGTGGTAAATTATGTATGCCAATTTGTTCTTTAAGGGAACTGTTGGTGAGAGAAGTACATAGTGGAGGACTCTCTAGCCACTTTGGAGAACAAAGAACTTATGAGTGACTGAATGACAAATTCTTCTAATCTAAAATGAAACGTGATGTGCATCGTGTGATTGAGGGATGTACCATCAATAAGAAAGAAAAAGGCTAAGTAGAATAAGGGAAGGCAATGCCTCTACTCATCCCAACTAAACCATGAGTTAACATGAGTATGGATTTTGTCCTTAGATTGCCCCGAACTGCTCAAGGAAAAAACTTTGTGATGGTTGTCATGGATAGGTTCAATAGGATGGCACACTTTGTGCCTTATACCAAGACTAATGATGCTTTGGCTATTGCTTCATTGTTTTTGAAAGAAATACTTTGCTTACATGGAGTGCCGAGTGATGTAGCGTTAGATAGAGACCTAAAGTTCTTAAGTCATTTTTGAAGAACTCTTTGGTGTCAAATGGGAAACAAATTACTATTTAGTACTTCTTGTCAACCTTAAACCAATAGCTAGAGAGAGGTTGTTAATTGAACCCTCGAATCACTACTCTAAGCTGCAGTAAGAAGGAACTTAGCTGACTGGGTAATAGGAATCAACCCCTTGGACTAATCACACGTAGTCAAGCTAGAGGACTTCGGGGACTCACTTGGAGAATACTAGTTTGAAGCCCCATCTAAGATGAGAATTCCTATCTTGACCTCTATATTTCCCTTTACTAACGACCTGATTACTAAGGTATTATGTGTACCAAACCTACTGAATACCTGTGCCATGATAGAACATCTGAGTAGATAGCCCCAAAGACAATTTAAGTCAAGCTCTCGAGTTGACCACCAATGTCTAACCCCAGCCTAGGTTGATTACTTTCTAACAAATGACTGACCGTACTCTAACTTGATCTAGATTAGGTTGGTCCCTGACTGCAAATCCACTCTCTTTTCATTTTGCCCCGTTTGTACTATATTCCCAACTTCTCGTTACTGTACAACACGTGTCTTCTGGCATGACATTCTAGAAGGGTTCTTTACTTTTTGTATTGAATATTCTTTGTCTTTTATCCTTTTTAGTATGTTTTATGTATCTTATTTATAGAATATCCTTTTTGTCTTTTCATATATATAAAGTAGCCTTAGTGGGATGGCTATATAAACTCCCATTTAATTGTACGCAAACAACAACTTCATTATCAGAATTTATTCAAGTTCCCCTTTGAGCAACCATAGTGTTCTCATTATCCTTCAACTCTTAAGTATTCCCTTTAGCAAGGAATAGTGGTGAGTGACCCTTTAATTTGGATCGGTAAGTCATATTTGGTGAATTGTAGGCTGAGTAGGATCAATTGGTGCATCATATTTAGTTGGTAGCTACCCGAACTTTGCTAGCTTTTCTTTGTTTCCTTTTGTTTCACTGTGTTGTGGTGCTTCTCTATGTGTTTGACCTTAGAGATGCATCAACTTCGCTGGTATTAGAGTACGGTTCAAAGAGAGAGTGTGTGAAGTTGTAGTGAAGTTTTGGTTTACTTTACTGTTAGTGGCTACTGTGTTTCTTCCATAGTTGCTATAGTGTATTTATGTGGTATAAGTTTGAAGTTGTGAGTAGTGTAGTGGAGGTTTGTGTGTTGGTAAGGGTATTTCTTTGTTACTTTATTCTTACTTTGTTTTTCACTATGAAAAAGAAAGCAAGCTCATTTTCTATCCTATTCAAGTGATTATTGGGTCTTGAAATTGTTAGTGTATTATTTGAAGTTTTAGGTAGTAAGGTAGCATTGTTTCCCCTGTAAGCTTGAGGAGTTGTAGATGATAAAGGCTGTAGTTGGAAGAAATTGACGAAGATGATGAGGAGATGGATGCTAAAGAGTTTGGAGAGGAAGAAGAAGCTAATTATTTCTAAGCACAAGAGTGAGGGTGTCGAGCTCCTTAAGGACCAAACAATGTCAAGGTCTAAATCCCACCATTTAGTGGAAGTAGAGATGTAGATGAATATTTGGAGTGGGAAGAGAAGGTCAAGAAGGTGTTTGATTGTTATGAATATGTAGATGCTATCAAGGTTCAACTTACTGTACTAGAATTTATTGGGTATGCTACTATGTGGTGAAAAAATCTAAATGCAACTAGAGCAAGGGATGGAAGACAAGGAGTAAGGACCTAGGAAGAGATGAAGAGGTTGTTGAGTGGTAGATTTGTACTTGAGACATACTTGCATGACACATTTGCAAAGTTACAAGAACTTTGCCAAGGAGGCTGATCCATTGATTACTATGTGAGAGAGTTCCAAATGCATATGATCTGAGTCGACGTGGAAGAACTAGAGGCTTACATAATATTGAGGCTGATTTTTGGGCTCAAATATGAGATTTGCAACGTTATAGAAGTGTAGAGATTTTATACATTAGAAGAGGCAATTAAGAAAGTGCAAAGGGTCAAAAAATAGAGGAAAAGTGCTCCGACCCAACCTGAACCAACATTCTCCTAAGCCCTTGTTCCACACTGACTTGTTCAAGATGAGCTGAGAAGGCCATACTAAGCTGAGGAGATGAATGATTAACCTGATGATAGTTGACCAAGCCAGTAAGGCCGAGTAAATCAGCTGATCTGAACTAAGGCTAAACTGACCCTAAGGACATGTAAAAGTGGGTAAACCTTCAAACAGAAAACCTATGAGGTGAAGTGCTTTAAATACATAAGCTTCGAACACATGGTTGCTAAATGTCTAAACTAACATGTCATAATGCTCTAAGGAGATGTAGTGGATAGCACCAACGAGACTCAACTCGAAGAGGAGAAGGATTTTGGAAAGGCTAAAGCCAAGGAGGGAGAGGAGACCTGTTTCTATGTTGACTAAGAAGAAGTGATGACCCTAGTACTTAGATGAGTAGTAAGTTCGCTATCAAACTTTAAGGAAGACTAGAGGAAAAATTTATTCCACACTAAGTGTACCATCAGAGGATAGTTGTGCACCATCATAGTAGATAGAAGAAGTTGTACCAACGTAATTGCACAATCCTTCATGTAAAGGTTAGGTCTGTTGACCTCTAAGCATCCCTGACCTTATAAGCTACATTGATTTCATGATAAGGGTACTTTATACGTGATTGAACAAGTAACCATACCATTCAGTATTGGGAACGTGTTTAAGGATGAAGTAGTGTGTGATGTTATCCCTGTAGGGGCTTCACATTTGTTACTGGGAAGACCTTAGTTGTTCTATCGATGTTTTACTCATGACAAATACAAGAACACCTATGCCTTCGTTAAGGATGGAAAGAAGATTGTATTACAACTAATGACCTCATCCTAAGTAAACGAGACCCATAATCAGCTTACTCGAGCAAGTAAGAAGAAGGCTCTAGTAATGAGCCGAAGAGAGCTTTGAGCTGCTGAGAAGGTTGATGAGCCTATGTTTCTATTGATTAGAAGATTATTGGAGATGAGAGATTTGAAAGATGTCTTAGATGAAATTCAAAAGCTAATTGATGAGTTTTCCAACCTATTTCCTGAGGAACTGCCTAAAGGATTACCCATAGTCTAAGACATAGAGCATAATATTGATCTACAACTAGGTGTAGCTATGTTGAATTGACTTGCTTATAAAATGAACCTTAAGTAGGCTACTAAGTTGAAAAGATAAGTGAATGAGCTAATAGAGCAAGGATATATGAGGGAGAGCATGAGTCTTTATGTTGTACCAACTTTGCTCATCCCAAAGAAAGATGGTTCATGGCATATGCACATCGATAGCCGAGTAATTAATCAAATCATTGTCGCATAGAGGCACCTAATATCGAGGCTCAATTGCATGTTAGATGAGTTCCATGGTGCCAAAATATTTTCAAAGATTGACCTGTGAAGTGGTTACCACCAAATTAACATAAGACCGAGTGATGAGCAGAAGACTACCTTTAAGACCAGGCATGGTCTCTATGAATAGTTAGTTATGCCATTTGGACTTTTTAATGTGTCGAGCACATTTATGGGATTCATGAACCATGTGATGCACCTTTTGATTAGAAGATGTATGGTCATGTACTTTGATGACATATTAGTATACAATACTGACTTGAACAACCATGTTCAACATCTCCGAGTAGTTTTTGATATTTTACGAATCAAAAAGTTATATGGGAATTTGAAGAAGTGTACAATTTGCTAAGATGAAGTGATTTTTCTTAGGTTTGTAGTATTAGGAGAAGGAATCTAAGTAGATGAGGAAAAGATCCAAGTTGTTTTAGAGTGGCTGACATAAAAGAATGTCATTGAAGTTCCAAGTTTTCATGGCCTAGCTTCTTTCCATTGGCAATTCATTAAAAACTTCAATACCATAGCTAGCCTCTTGACCGAGTTGACAAAGAAAAGTAATGGGTTTAGATGGAATGACCGAGTTGAATAGAGCTTTAGGGATATCAAGGAGAAGCTCACCTCTACCCTTATCCTATCATTACCAAATTTTGACATGCCCTTTGAATTGGAATGTTATGCGTTAGGCATTGGAATTTGCGCCGCCTTGATGCAAGAATAACGACCTATCGCCTACCATAATGAGCAGCTTAGTGGTACTGCCTTCAATTATTCTACGTACGAGAAAGAGTTGTACTCTCTTTTTTGAGCCCTTACTGTTTGGCAACTCTATTTACTATCAAGAGAGTTTGTTATTTATATTGACCATGAGTCTTTCAAGCATCTTGGGAGTCAGAACAAACTCTCAAAGAGGTAAGCCAAGTGGTTAGAGTTTATGGAAGGATTTTTGTATGTGATCTGGCACAAGAAAAGAAGCGCACATGTGGTTGCCAATGCTTTGTCACATTGGTAAACCTTACTAACCACTTTACAGCCAAAACTATTAGGATTTTCACTTATCATTGAGCAATATTGAGATGGAGTTGCTATTGGAGGATATTACCTCAAGGGTGACTATTTGTTCAAAGATCAAAGTCTATGCATAACGAACTGTTTCATGCGTAAGCTGTTGGTTAGGGAAGCTCATACTAGTGGATTGTCTAGTCATTTTAAAGAGACTAAGATAGCCAATTTGTTGAAGGAAAATTTTTACTAGCTTAGTTTAGCTAAGGATATTCATAAGATAGTTGGTAGTTGTGAAGTGTGCAAGTGAGCTAAGGGGAAAAGGGAGCCTTATGGAGAGTATATATCCCTAGCAACACCAACCTTACCTTGGGTTGACTTTAGCATGGACTTTATTCGAAGGTTGCCTCGGACATCCAATGAAAGAGATTCTATATTTTTTGTAATGGACCGCTTCAGCAAAATGGCACATTTCATTCCGTACCATCAAACTAACATTGCTATATATACTGTTAATTTGTTTTTGCAGGAGATTGTCTGACTACATGGAGTAATGAAGACTATTGTTTCATATTAGGACACAAAATTCTTGTGCTATTTTTGGAAGACTCTATGGAGAAGACTAAGGACTAAACTTGTGTTTAGCTCCGGTAAGCACCCGGTGATTGATATCCAAATTGAAGTGGTGAACTAAACATTAGGCAACTTAGAGCTGTCATGGGAAAGAACTTGAGGGATTGGGATCTATGTTTACCAATTGTAGAATTCACATACAATCAAATTGTCCATAGCACCATTGAGAAGACCCCATTTAAGGTCGTCTATGGCCTTAATCCCATTATTACCTTGGATCTAATTAGCACCCCCACAACTGCGGAAGAAAGTTAGTTCAGAATTGATCGAGCCCAAGAATTGTAAGAGCTACATCAGTTTGTAGCTAACAGATCACCAAGTTCTATTAGAGACAACAAGAGATTAGTAGCCGAGGTTGCTGAGTTGTTTCTCTCCAGTCGGGAGACTTAGTATGGATTCACCTCAACTGAGAACGATTCCAACACTTAAGATAAAGCAAATTATCTCCTTAAGATGATGGTCCATTTAAGGTCTTGAAGAGAATCAACCACAACGCTTACTAGATTAAATTACCTAATGATTATGGTGTTTCCTCCACTTTCAATAAGTTCGACTTGATTGCCCACCGACTAATAGAAGAAGACCTCGCAAGTGCCCTAAGTGAAAAATGTCACATCCCAACATAACACAGGATGCACCATCATATAGGAATATCTATTGAAACTTAACTTAACTTGCTCATTCATCTAAAGACAACATTGTTTACATAATAAAGAGGTTTCTACATTGAAGTTTAGCTGGATTCCCTGTTACAACTTATGTGTATAACATAATATTTACATCAAAACATGAACTAGCTTTTTCCTTTATCATCTTCACAGTAATAGGATCTTTGACCTAGTACAAGCTCCATACAAAAGTCGCTGACTTTGACTCATGCTCTCAGTATATATATCCCCCCTTAGTGTTGGGCCCTTCATAATGCTATTAACTTGAGGATAAAACATTTTATCCCCTTAGCTATTGAAGCTAAGTGAGAGTGGATAACATGCAACGTAATAGAGATGGTATGATACAGAATATTACATATCACAACTAAAACATTTCAATCATAACTTATAGGTTCAACTTCACATATGCATTCGCCCAACTGGGCATTTATTGCTAGCAATGCAGCATGCTATGCTCATGTACGTGGCATGCATTAGTACGATATCCTATGCCCTCTAAACTTCTTTCGGTTAGTCAACATAACCAAACATCTAAATACAACATCTAGGAACATGGGGCAACAAGGAGTTACCTAGGAGTAGGACCACCACAAAATTAGACTATAAATTGTAGTCTACCATTATCAAAAAGGGCAACAAAGAGCTACTTGAGAACAAGACCCCCAACTTTACAAAATTAGACTATACATTATAATTCACCAAATCAAAGTGGCAACATTGCCAAATTAGACCACACACTATAGTTTACCAAATTTGACTATCAAAATAGTCACAATGTTTAGGCAATGCAATTTATAGGCTTTCAAAAATTGAGTTCATAAAACCATGCTTTTTCTATGATCATTTGGAAGCTTCATTTTGAAAGTTCTGACCCGTAGGTCCCTTTCTATGCCATGCCATGATATGCATTAGTAACTTAAGAATATCAATCAGCACAATCAATCTTCCAGTTTTGTTCAACCTAGTGATCTGATTCTAGTTTTTGAACTCTCTTTAGCAGAATTCTAGTATCTCGTTTAGGGTTCACTTTGGTGAACATCAAGAAGATTGAGTTAGTAATCACTCAACTTCCCTAGTTAGCACAATCATTTGTAAGCACAAATCATCGCCCAATATGGTAAGATAAAAGTTTAACCAAAATTCAGTTACTATCATTCAAAATTACCACATCAACATCCACTATAGTAGCATATCAATTCAACTAAGATATGCCCATATTCAATCTACACAACATCAAATAGTACGCAGTGTTATGAGTAGCAATATATTTACTCTAAGCATGGGTTAGATCCACTTACCTAGGCTTACTAATAGTGTAAAATCCTAAACTCCACCATATGTTCCTTCCTTACTCATTACACTTATGAAAATATAACACAGTCTTTAAATTAAGTATAGGTTGAACCCGAACTGTTGTAAGCTTTCATTTCCGTGTTTTTAAACTTCATTTGATTTTATCTTACTCATTTTTTATTTGATTTCAATAAACTTTATATTATCACAATCGTTATTCCAAGTACTACTGATATATCTTAAGAATTAAAACTAATTAATATTGTTTAAAACCCAAAAATACCCCATTCTTATTACCACTCGACCGTACGCTACCCTAATTTCGTAATTGACCCAATTAAGCTTTAGTACTGAATTAAAAACCCTAAAAATTATACTTTCCAAACTTATCCAGCAACCTTTATTATACCCCAAAGTGTTAATTTGATACGGATTTAACAAACATTCTAATAATACTAGTTACTATATTACATATTAAGTTAATATATAGGTTTATACTAGGAATATACATAATAAATAATATACGAGCTCAATTAATTTCATAAAAAATCCTGTAGACTCATAAAAATATGTAGTTTAGTTATTGGTCATCAATTACACTAAATTGGCTATTATTCATTTTTACGAAAATAGTGGTTTTAGCTTGAAATTATAGAAAATTAAGGAAAATAAATAAATTTATGAGTGAGATAAAAATTAAATATTCCAAATATCATTATAAACATCCAGAAATCAAAACATGTAGGGCCCATTCATTAATTTCATCAAAAACTAATTGTTTCAATAATTCGATAAAATTGGTAATTTTATTCAAAATAATTATAAAAAATAGTTAACATGCTTAATTTAAAAAATTATTGTTACCAAAATTAAATATATATATATATATTAGGTGTATTATATAAAAAAATATAGCTTGAAACAACATCATCTAATATTTATAAAAATTAGATTAATTTTTGCCCAAATAAGGCATTTTCTTAAGGAACCCATATTTCCACTAATTATTTAATTAAAATAAAGTTACTAAATTAATATACATCTAAAATAATCCTAGAAAACCAAATTTCATAATTAATGGATAATATTTGATATTTTTAGCAAATTAAACAATTTACGAGTAGAAAATTGGTTCACTTGAACCGGTTGCCTTTGGCCACCACCTAGTCATCGCTCCTTATCGGAACACCTTCTCTAGCGACCCTCTGTCGGATCTCCATGCCGCTCCAGCTCAGGTTATGGTTTGGTATACGAATCCCCTTAATCCAATTTCGACCTTATTTTTTGTTCTATTTTTATTTTATTTTATTTTCTAATTTTTCCAACTTTCTAAAATTATGTTCTTATGGTTTTAGGTTGCTAAAATATTGCAAATGATTTTTGGAGCCCTATTTATAGGTTTTAGGATTTTTTGTATGTAGAAAGGTAAATTTACATATGTTAATTTCACATTTTCTTAGGTGCCATGTATCATTCTCTCCTTAGCCAAGTGTTGACTCATCATTTGCAATTAATTCTAGCTTAATACATCATTTGGTGATTCACCCATTTAATTTTTTTAATTAATTTTCCATTAATTTACCTAATTTAAATAATTTATTATTATTATATGTATATATTTAATACATATAATGTATATCACATGTAATACATGTGTATTATGTATAATTTAACTTCATTTATTATTTTTGATAGTTAATTAACTTATCTTTAATATCTCACTAAATCTAAAAGCTCGAATTTTACGATTATCGGCTTTATCAATAAATTAATGTTTTTCTTAAATTAATATTTTCATATAGCTTATTTTGAGAAATTGACTTTATTTGAATTACTTTATCTAACTTTTCTAACTTTACTGTAAAGTTTGAAATAAAATTAATAACTTAATTCGGTACCCTAAATTTAGAGACTCGGATTCTAAGGTTATTGAACTAGTTTGAAATTTTGAGGCATTATAAACAAGAACCAGAGATCGCTTATGATTTGAGGACAAATCTTTCCGACCCACCCCCCCTGAAGTAAATATAGTAATCAACCCCCTAGACTGATGACATGTAGTTGAGCTAGAGGAATCTAGGGACCTACTTGAAGAATATTAGTTTGAAGCCCTACCTAAGACGAGAATTCTTATCCTAACCTCTATGTTTCCCTTTACTACTGACCTAATTACTAAGCTATCACATATGCCAGACCTGTCGAATAGCTGTGCCATGACAGAACATTTGAGCAAATAGCCTTATTTTATGCATACAACCCTATTCTGTATAGATAGCCCTAAAGATAATTCGAGACAAGCTCTCAAGTTGACCACTAACATATAACCCCAGCCTAAGTTGATTACTTTCTAATAAATGACTAACCAAGCTCTAACCCGATCTAGGTCAGGTCAGCCCTTGAATGTAGACCTACCTTCTTTTCATTTTGTCCCATTTATACTATATTCTCGATGTCCAACCACCGTACGGCACATGTCTTCTAGCATAACATTCCAGAAGGATTCTTTACTTTCCGTACAAAATATTTTTTGTTTTTTTTTTACCCTTTTTAGTATGTTTTATGTATCTGATTTGTACAATATACTTTTTGTCTTTTCATATATGTAAAGTAATGCTAGTGGGTGGGTATATAAACCCTTACTTAATTGTATGCAGACAATAACTTCATTATCATAACTTATTTAAGTTTTCCTTTGAGCAACCCTAGTGTTTTCATTACCCTTCAACTTTTATCTATTCTCTTTAGCAAAAAACAGTGGCATGTGACCCTTCAGTTCAAATTGGTGAGTTATATCTGACGAATTGTAGGCCAAGTATGATCAATTGGTGCGTCGTATCTAGTTAGTAGCTGCTTGGACTTTGCTAGCTTTTCTTTGTTTCCTTTTGTTTCACTTCTTTGTATGTTTGACCCTAAAGATGCATTATTAGGACATTTCCTTACCTATGGCAGAATTTGCTTACAACAGAACAATATATGCCAACATTGTACATGCCCATTTGAGGTTGTCTACAGTTTCCTCCACCTTTAATGTATCTGATATGATTTCGCACCAACCAGAGGAAGGCTCCACAATGCTTAAGAAGGACAATTAGAGACCACTCCATAATTGAGAACAAATCTTTCTGTCACCCAAGCAGATGATAAGAATTAACCCCTTGGACTAATCAAACGTAACCGAGCTAGACAACTCTAAAGACTTGTATAAAGAATGCTAACTTGAAGCCACATCTAAGATGGGGATTCTATTTTGAATTAATCTCTTACTAACCTGACTACTAGGTCCTCATGTGTGTTAGACTTGCTCTTATCCAGCAGTTATTCTATGATAGGACATTTGAGAAGACAACTCCATGACTATCCAAACTGATATCTCAAGTCTACCATAAGCATCCGTTCCTAACTCAAGCAGACTACTCTATAGTAAGACTGGCTGGCTCTTGACCTGATCTAAATCAGGTTGGCCCCTAACTACAAACACTTTTATGTTTTTAGCCCCTAACTACAAGTACTTTTCTGTTTCGCTTAGTTTGTATCATATTTCTAATGTCTAGCCACCAAACGATACGTGTCTTTTGACACAATGTTCTACTTTTCCTTACAAAATATTCTTTGTCTCTTTTAACCCTTTTAATATATTTTATGTAACCTAATTGTAAGAATGACCTTTTGTCTTTTCATACATGTAAGGTAATCCTAGTGGATGGGTATATAAACCCCCACTTACTTGTATACAAACAATTGATCAATACAAAAATTATTCACATCTCCTTTAAGCAACTTTAGTGTTCTCATTATCCCTTAACTCTTATCTATTCCCTTTAGTAAGGAGTAGTGGCGAGTGACCCTTCAATTCAAACCAGTGCATCATATTCGATAAATTATAGGTTGAGTAAGATCAAGTGGTGCGTCATATCCATTTAGTAGTTGCCCAAACTTTGCTAGCTTTTCTTTTATTCCTTTTGGTTTGCTTCATTGCAGTACCTCTCAGTGTATCTAACTCTGAAGAAGGATCACAAAGTTATTGGATTGAGATATACTTAACATGGCATATGAAGCTACATGCGATTGTGAATATTATTACGAGGATGTGATATCACGAATTTTGGAATTTGGCAAATATGGTTTTCCAAATGAATATTTGGATTAGGAATTTCAAGTAGAAAGAATTTGGCGAGATTATCCATATTTTGAGCTTGAGAAGGAAGATCTAATTAGTATGCAACTTAAAGGCTATGCCAAACTTTAGTGGAAGAATGTGAAGTGAGAAAGAATTTTGAATGACGAAGAAATTATGTAGAGACCATTAAAGCACTTAATGAGAAGAAAATTTATCTTGCCATATTATGAAGACGAGTTATATGAAGAGTTATCGATTATGGCTATAAAAGAATTTGCACATGAGCATAAGACACTCTCAAAGCGATGCCAATTGTATGAGCCTCACTCTTTTACTATATCTTAATTCTTGAGGGGATTGAGCTAGAAAATTGATAGATATGTCGATTTTTCAGTAATTAGAACCTTGAATGATGTTGTTAAGGTGGCTTTGAAAGTAAAATCTATATCTTATTATCAAGCCAACCTCTTTAATGTGCTAAATTAGCTGAAGACAATTAAGAAATGGCTTGAAGTGTTCAAGGATGAAATGAGGCAGTAGAGGAATGTTGAATTAAAGGGTATTGAAGGAGGAGTTGAAGAAGTGAAGGTTACTAGAGAGATAAGTAGTAGAGAGGAAGAGGGCCAAGTTAAGTTGCCATTAGAACCCTATGTTTTGGAAATGGTTTCATTACCTACTATAGATGCTACAGATGATGATTCGGGTACTATTGTATTTGCCTTCCTCATATCAGACTCATTGTCTTGATCCTTTGATGAGTTTATATGAACTTGATATAAGCTATAGTGGTATCATGCCTGTTAGTAGTTGTAGATTGTTGTTTGGAGTTTGCTAAGGTTATGGTGATGGATATATTTGTTGGAGATGTGTTATGTTGACTCTTGGTACTCTTGTGTTAGAAGGATTTGAGATCTATAAGTGGAAGGATGGATCCTTGATAAAAAATTTGATTGATAGAGCTCATGATGAATGGAAGGAGCATTGGTTGATGATGACATTAGTGGAGAAGCTTGAGCACTTTTCAATATTTATATTTCATTTTTGCAGGTTGGTATTTGATCTTAGTAGGATTTGGAGCTGCTAATTACCAAGTTTCGGGCCGAAACTTCTCAAAGGGAGATGGGATGATAGGATTGACCCAACCTATCACGAACTGAGGACGGCCTAGTCGTGGCAAACGCCGTATACTGTACAAAGAACCCTTGATTGGTTACCCTTCCAATCAAGAACTCTTCACACAATATACAAGGCTCTATAACCACTAGTTTCTAAAGAACATCCGGACTCACATGATATCATTACACAAACATATTTATATAAAATTTAAGTTATAAAGCTTACATTACACAGCATTTAAGTATGTCTAAGTCTATAATAATAAGACAAACAAAAGTACATGGGAAGAGTCTATATAAACTGTTCTCTCTCAGTACACATAACAGCTCACTCTTGCCTAAGTCCCCAAGCTAACCTGCGGCATTCCTCGTCCTCTCTCTACGAACAGGCTATCCTGCAACAAAAGTCTAAAGGGGTGTAAGCCTAAGCTTAGTGAGCAAAACCCTTATCCACACTACAAGCAAGTTATAAGTATATTATATTTAAGCATATGAATGAATGATCAACTAGAATGCCAAACAATACGTATAATTAACTAGTTCATATACGTAACTCAGATTTGACGCCCTCCGAAGTCAGGGTTGGAGTTTACACGGCACCAATCAGATCCGGGTATTATACTAGAACTTACTTTACTACGGAACTCCACGTTCCGTACTTATATCAAATAATTCTTTTATTTTCAGAAAACCCAAGTTCTAGTATAATTGTGAGTGGGCCCCCGCAGTCCACACTCACCCCTAAACGAAGGTCTCTAGACTCGACCCTTAGCCAGGCGGTTGGCGCCTCCAACGCCTAGTGTTCCCGCGAGCTAGGGTAAGGTCATTTTGTACGAGTGCACCGTACAGAACCAAATAAATGAATAATATCAACCCTCGAATGGCCTCTTTTTACCTCCGTGTGATGTGACGGCCGGAATAGTATCCATGCTATGCATGTTAATGCATGTCCCAATTTCATTTTATAGGACGAGTATAATTAGGTTCAAATTATGCTATGACCATCCAATTGTACACACATTCATTTTCTACCCTACCATGCAACAAATATAGCATTATCAATAGTTAAGATAAGTTCACAACTTAAGACATACTAGCATACACAGGCGTTTCCCAAACCCCACACAATCATCAATTAACAATAATATTTAGGTCCACTATCTACAATCACAAAACAAGCATGGAATCATTGGGTAAATACTCACTCGGCCATGGTGATTCGTCCTAATCGTAGTAGTCGATCGGGAGGTCCTCACGCTCCTCAGGGTCACCTGATCATTACGATTTGATAAGGCTAGTAAGTACTTAAATTAACTAATAATTCCAAATAATTAATTACCTCATTCTACTTAGACTACTATTAACTTTTACGCAGTTAGACTTTATTATTAATCGTATATAACTTCTTCGTTTTATTTTTTATATTTATGAATTTATAGTCGTTTTTCATCGTTTTCGGACGTATATTTATACGGTAATGTCTGTTTTGGATGTTAAGACCCCTATTTTACATTATGAACTAAATTTATAGAAATTTTTTTTTTTTTTAGTTATAATACTTAAGTATTCTTATTACTTATATTTGTATCCTTTATTCCTTAAATTCTTATAATTTAGGGATTTACTTTACTATTACTATTTCATGTACTGAATTAGGTTTAATCTAATTTAGAAGGTGTATTAGGATTTACTGATTTTAGTACCTAATTTCCTACACTTTTCTTACTTTTCTCATTTTCTAAACCTATGCTTATGTCATTGCTTACATCATCTTTTCTTTATGTCATTGCTTATGTCACCACTTGCTTATGTCATGGCTTATATCATCATATGCTTATGTTATCATTCACCTCATCATTTGATTACATAAGCATTACCTCATGCTTATGTCATATGTACATGTCTTATGTACATTTGCTCCTTACTTTACACTTATGTACATATACCTTATACATACATATACTTATACATCTACCTATATTTATATCGTATTTATACATGTATTTCTACTCATATACTTATACGGTTAGATACGTATTTTTATACTAAAAATTCGTATGCCAAATTTTCCCTTAAGAAAATCCTCTCAATTTCATCCTTTTGTATTTCTATATATGTATTTAGTATAGTATACACATATATAGTTAGATATGGCCTTAAGTTAGGTTATGTACATAATAATTACTTATGTATAAAGGTTCATATACTTGTATTCCTTTGGTATTCCTTTATGTACACATACCTAAGAGTACATACACATGTATTTCTTCCATTTCCTTCATGATTCTTCATTTTCTATACTTAAAGATGGAAACTTTGTTTTCTTCTCTTCAAGACTTCACTAAACACCTAACTACTTATCTAATCTACCTAATTAACTAACTAATGAATAACATAAAGTAACATAAAAACAACTTAAAGACATACCTTTAATTGTGTTGAAGTTTTGGAGACAAAAGCAAATGAATGAAAGTGAAAGAGGAGAGGGATGTTCACGACATGAAAGGAAAGTTTTTGGTTTTGTTTCTTTTGTTTTGTTTTTAATTATGGAAGACAACAAATGGTGGGGTCTAGAAGAGGAGAGGTGGATGGTAACAATTGTAAAGAAAGGGAAAAGAAAAATCAAAAGGAAAAGAAAAGAAAACCATCATTAAGAAGCTAAGATATTTTCTTTATCTCTTAAGACCTTTGACTTTTCAAAATGTTGACTTTAGTCAACATGTGTTGACTTGGTCAACCCTTTGACTTTGGTCAACAAGCATTACTTTAGTCAACATTCCTTAAGTATGTGTAATTTTGTGCACATAATATAGTAATTAAGGGAAATTAGAGGAAAAATAAAGGAAATGAGGGCAAATGAGATATTTGATGAATTGATTAGTAAACATTGTTGATGAGATCTTACTTTAGGTCTTTATAGCTTATATATCTCATTTGGTAAACTACTTTGAATAACAAATGCAAAAAGTACAAATTTGAGTATTAAAGTTCACTATATATAACCTAATCTTCAACTATTACCCTAACTCTAAGTGAAACTATCTTAATCACTTACTTAAGAAGTGAATATAATCTATGACTCATTATCTTAATTTCTAATAGATTACCTAAGGATTCAAAGCATATAAGTATGAATGAGGGTCATCTCTAACCCTTTACTAATAGTTTAGCAAAATATAAGCACTATTTTATCAATTAGGGTTTTAGGGTATATCATGTTGGATTAGTGCACATATGTCTTTAAGATAATCATTTTTAGGGTTTCTATCACTTTTGAATAAAATCTTTAGCATTTAGAAACATTTAGGGTAGAAAAATTTTTTACGCGATTGAGTAATTCTTTTAGGGTTTTCACTTTCATTAGCCTTGTCGACTCCTAAATTGTCTAACATAGTCGAGTCTATTACAAAAGCTAGGTTGATAATTTTGGGGGTTTACACAACCATATGCTAAGTTTCGAGCTATATTGGAGATTTGTTGGTAAGCTCCTCATGCATAGTGATGCGAATCCACACAACAGGTCTCAAACTAAGAATGAGTGTTTGAGGTTCTAGAGGAGTATATAGAATAGGGAGTGAGAAGAGGGTTTTGACAATGAATGTGTATGGATATCATGCACTAAGACACAAACACAATTAAGGGTTTGAGCTTAAAATAAGGTTTGATACAACTCACAAATACTAAATGTCACTCGAGATTTAAATGAGGGTTAGATGCAACTTACTAACTGATTTAAATGAAAGGTTCACCACAATCTTATGGTCAAGATGGATAAAGACACAAGAAGGATTAAAGAGTTATTTGATACTCAATAATTTGAAAAATGCAAGCTCTAAGAGCTCTTAGGTATCCTTACTCAAAAAAAGAAGGTTCAATTGTAAACATGCTGTCTTGAATATTCTTCATTTGTTTGATCTTTTGATAATTACAAAAGTTGCTATTTATAGCAAGTCCTAAACCTTAGTAGCAAAACTATAAATAATATAAAAAGCCTTAAACCCTAAAGAGTGACCCACAATCGAAACAAGGAAAATATTTACAAAGTATACAGAATTATATACTTAACAGAGTGGTCAACATGCAATCATTTGAGCTATCTATGGGCCTGAGCAAAGGCCAGTTGGCAATCGAATGTTCGAGTAGGGGTGGGATGTTTGGAAGTTTTATTGTGCTTGGCCGAACTCCCAATGAGGTTAGCCTATAGTTGTTGCACTCGTAGATTGCTAGGTATTAGCTTTCCTATGTTGTTTTGAGCTATTCGTTACCTTTGAGGCCCCAGTCACTTGGTCTCTTATCATCCTAGAAGACGACAAACCTGTTGCTGAATGGTTGCTTTCCCTCCTTTAGTCCTTCAGTTATCAGTTTGGCCTCGGCAAGAGCAAGTTGGTCTCAAGTTAGGACAGGTCGGCTTTAGCTTTTGGTAAGTCTGCGCTGGCTTTTAATGGGTTGGCCTCGACTTGAGGATCATCATGGATTAATTCCTATCACATATAAGGCAAATTTATGAGCTCAACCAATGTGGATGACCTACTTTGCTCTGCCATTTCTACTTGGCTCGATATAGTTTGTTTGGCTCATCCGGGGCAGTAGAACTTTAGGATTACTTACTTATGTTTTTCTTTACTAGATTACCTTTATGTTTTATTTCGTATTTACAAGAATGCCATAGGGGCATCATTTTAATTGTTTTATTTACGAGTTTGCTACTATGTATAAATAGCTCATGTATATAGGGTTTTAGGTAGATTTTCACATTATTGAAAACCTTTTAAGTCTTTTTTCTTGGAAAGCTCTTTCTTTTATTAGCTTTTATCAATCCCTTTAGTAAGGATTGTGGCAAGCAACCCTAGTTATCTCTTTGTGTGTCATATCAATGTGATGATTAGGTTGTATAGGATCTAGTTGGTGCATCATATCCAGTTAGGTAGTTCGTACATTAGCTAAAACCTTACTAAACCCATTTTATTTTCGTTCCTTTAATAGGATCGGACTTACCCTTATGATCGGCCTTATTGGCTCTTGGCTCTAATTACAAAAAAAGATTCTTACTAGGAAAGGAAACAGGAATAGATTACAAGGGTAAAGTTATAAACAAATAAAAAAAAAAAGATATTTGTTTACAAAAAGGACAGTACAAATGTCTAAAAAAGAAAAATTGGGGCATGTGTCTATTATCCATTCTATGGTCCAGATGATGTTGTATGCCAAGTAGAGTTAATTTAGAGTAGAGTAGATTAGGTTGGTTGTACGACAGCTTGATAGCTTGGTTGTTTAGGGTTTGGGAAGGGTTAGTCCAATAGATGGCCAGTCTTTGGATTGACCATAGTTGATCGATAGCTTGACTTCAAAGATGTATTAGCTCGGTAGTAGGTGAGTTTAGTGTTTGGCCTTATACTGTATGTCATAAAGAGGTTGGCTCAACAATAAGTCAAGCACCTCGGGGGTTTCTTCAATGAGATGGAGAATAAAGTACTTTGATAGGTTAGGGTAGAGATTGCATTGTTCTTCAGAGTTAAGCTCCCTTTAGACAACTCGGCAAACCATATGGGTGAGTCCTCAAGCTCAGGTGTGAGTGATTGGTTTGTAATCTTTATCATCCATCCTCTAACAAACTGAGATATGGTGTAAGAATGAGACTCATATTGTTCTCATCGTCTCAAGAGTGCCTTGTATTCTTGTGCATACCCTTCAACACTCATTTGCCCTTGCATCCATGTAGACAATTTTTTATTCAATTCATCTTGATAATTTGGTGGGACAAATTTCTTTCTCATCAAGTGCTTCATTGATCTCCATGTCACTTCTTTCGCACTTATAATTCTTTGTTTCTTCATATTCTTTCACCACAACTTAATGAAGCCTCTAAGTTGCTTACTAGCTACATCTTCCTTTTTGTATTTAGAATACAAACAATCCAAGAAAAATTTATTTACTTGATACTCTCAATCTAAATATTCGTCAGAAGTCCATACCCATTAAATTCCAGTATTTTTTGATCCCATTTCTTCATAATCATACCGAAAGCAATATCTAGCTCTGTATGCCATATTGATTAAATCTTAATTAAATGACCTTGAAATAAGACCAGAAATTTAACAATATTCAATACTCATAAATTACTCCAATACGCACACGGTATTTTGTTACCTTATAGTACTTCAAAAGCTCAGCAAAGTAGATCGGTTTCTATAAAGATGATAGCTCCGAAAAGCAATTGTTCAACAACTCACCAAGTTATCTACACCAGCTCTACAACTGGCACACACGCAATAACCTGTCAATAAAGTATCAGTTCGGCACATGCAAGCTTCGAAATTTCTTGAGGATGGCACGATAATTATAGCTCGGCAAACTCGTGGACAGGTTGACTTGACAAATTCAGGGATTTCCGACCATAACAAAAACTAACAGTTGTGCACCAATCTCAACTCGGCTACACATGATCTCGACGACACTTCGCCCTTCGGTTCGGCAGAGACACAACAGTAAACACATGTGACAGCTCGGCACCAACTAAGTGATTCAACAGCAGTTCACAAATTGAAGGCTACGGCAGCTCAAAAACACACACACACTTCGCTATTGTACACGACAGATCGCTTTTACACTATACCTTTAAGTACTTCACCGATGCGCGGACTCAACAATACAACACACGTACTTCACAATAGCTTAGCTGGCTCGGCCACGGAATATTAGCAGCTCCGCAAGACAAGAAAAACAGCAGCTCGGGCGTTTGGAGTACAGCAGCTCGACACGCAAGCATAGAAATTTCACTGCACTTTGGATCAGGGGCAGCTCGAACAAATCAGCTCGGCAGCAACATCAGTATCCCAACATGCAACAAAGCAGTTCGGTAAAGTAAATTAGCTCGACTCTTGGTTGAATCCAAATTTTGGTTTCACAGTTCGAAGCTCGGCAACAATTAGCTCGGAAGTAAGTCAACTGCTTGGTAACACTCACGACAGCAGCTCAATACAATTGTAATTTCAAGATAGCTCGGCACAACTTCTCCAAAGTTCGATACACTCACAAGAAAGATCGGAAAATTTCACTGATAGTTCAGCTCGGCGTAGCTGCGAATTTACTTGGTTTGGACACGTTAACAGCTTGGTTATTCAGTTCGGCACTTGGAGTAGGATAACACGGACTGTGCAATAACCGCCCACACTAGCTAGCTCAATAATTTAAGGCATCGAACTCCACTCGTCTTCACGACACCACTTGGCACACAAAAAGCAAGCTTGGCAATAGTAGTATACAACAGCTCGGAGATCGTAACTCGACAGCCTGGCAATCCGATCACACTTCTTACTCCACACGTTGCTGCAGCTTGGCTACAAGTTCTCTCAATAGCTCGGTAAGAGTTATACGAAGCCCCACGGCACTTCTTACAATTGTGCACTTGTGGCTCGGCACAGCTCCGTGGGTACGGGATTGTAGCAGCGTGGAAAGTAAATCGGATGCAATTGCAGTTAGTTCGGCCTGTTCCTGTTCACATTACACATTCCGTTCGCAACTTGAACACAGGAACGCAGCTCTCGTCCGCAACTTAATCAGCTT